>JAVGVS010000194.1:248477-826417 GCA_032718565.1 Distichodus sexfasciatus | reverse complement strand
CACATCTAACCCTAAACCTGGTTCTAAATTAAACCACAAGCCAAGTTCCACATTTAACCCGTAACAGCGTCCTGACTGAAACATGCCTCAATTCCAGGCCCAACTGCAAATCTAGTGTTAAACCAAGTTCCACAACTAAGCCTCACCCTAGTCTTGGCCTAAAAAGCAAAAGTTCTAAACCTATGCCTAATACAAGTCCTAAACCAAACCTCCAAACAAGTTCCAAGCCTAAACCTAATCTCAGTCGTAAACCAAAGCTCAAATCAAGTTCCTCAGCTAATCCTAAACATAGTCCTGACCTAATCTTGACTCTCTTGGCTGTTAAAACAAAACTGATTTTACTCCGGATCTCAAAGGGGCACTTTGCTACTAAACACCATGTCTACTGGGCAATTTTAAAAGCAATGAAGATGTTCAGAGACCTCTATGGTCAATAAACACGGGAAACACACACACATACAAACACAAACACACACCCACACACACACACCCCCACACACACACCCCATTAGGCCACCTTTTCCACCTTGTTAACCCTCTAAATGTTTATTTGTTCAACATGTTCTGGAACCTTCATCAGCCATCAGAGGCTTCACACTTAAGACAGTAAGAGCGTGCACGCACACACACCCCGCATCCCCTCTAAACACAATTAAGCAGCACTGGGAAAGGGGGGCGTCAGAGTACATTAAAGCTGCAATTAATTCCAGAGCGGAGAATATGGAGAGCATCAGAAGCACGGGGATGGAAATAAGAGTGAAAATATTAAGCTAAAAGCATGAGAGAGAGAAAGAGAGAGAGAGAGAGAGAGAGAGATGGAGGGAGGGAGAGAGAGATGGAGGGAGAGAGAGCGAGAGAGAGAGGTGGAGGGAGCGAGAGAGAGAGATGGAAGGAGATAGAGAGCGAGAGAGAGATGGAGGGAGAGAGAGGGCGAGAGAGAGAGAGATGCACATAACACGAGTCCTCAAAATACCAACGTGTCTTACTTATCCACACACACAAACATATTTTCTCAATCAGTCAAGCTCTCACATTTGCTAGCATCCCCACAAATACTACAACACACACACACACACACACACACTCCAACTGGAAATCACACAACACACACACTCATGGTGGGTTCAACTTATTTGCAATAGTCCTTGAGCCTTCCGCCTCACTTTCTCTCTATCTCTCTCTCTCTCTCTCTCTCTCTCACACACACACAAACACACTCCCCGATTTGCATCTGAGCTCACGCCATTTGTATGTCACCCGATCAGCATGCAAATTCCGCCCGGGTCGCCCCGCAGAGCACAACCCCGGTTATCAGCCATGACGTCGTGTCTTTACTTATCCGCATCCCTCGCTTCTTCTCTTTCGCTCCCTCTCAGAGCGCTGCTGTGTCTGGCCTGGGCCTTGCACGCTTCCTACGGCGGTTTGCGCGCTCGCTCTTCTTGCTGACGGAGAATGTCACCGCGTTTCAACCTTTATTTTTCTTGCTCCGGGGCGAATTTCTGTACCTGCGACAATTTCTCTTCCTGCTTCTCTCCTACGCTGGTTTACTTTCTCTTCCGCCCTCACAACCCCTTCAAAAAAGGACACAAGCAGCAAGAGGCGGCTTTTGATGTGAACTGACTGACTGACTGACTGGCACAGTCACACTGGAAGTCGCTGCTGTTGTGATCGGCACCTTTGGTTAAAACGGCAAATAGAAAGTCACACCACAGTAAACACCTCAACTCAAATCACATGCCAAGTTCCACATCTAATCCTTAAACCACAATCAGCAGCACAATCAGTCGCCACAATCAACAAAATATACACAAATGTCATCAATGTCATCATATAAGCCAGAGCTAAATTACCCACAGCCACCACCATTTTGCCACAGTGACTACAATTACTACAATCTCACAATCACATTAACCATCACCTTACTGTGTTGATCATGTTTATTGGTGTGACTGACTGAGCAATTGTCACCCTCACAACCACTAACCACAGTTGCCACAATCACACATTCACCTTATTAATCACAAGATCACACAATCAGCCTTGTTTTTTAATCGAAGTTGTGCTCACTGTGTTTAGTAAATGTGATAGCAATTACTGTTCATCACAATCACCAAGCTTAATTAATGAAACTGCAATAACCATGATCAAAACAATTAGCTGTTATCACAATCACCACTCCCCCAACCATCCCAACCCATCGCCAAACAACTGGAAAACACACAATTAACACCATATGAACAGTCACCAGGATCACCACGACATGCAAAACCATAACAACGTGCCCAATAAACCACAGCATCAGACAAACCCGTCATCACCATAAACACTGCAACCACACTCCCGAACAATTACTCTCATAATCACATTTACAAGAGCTGCCCGTTAGCCGCAACATCACTGCAATCAATCAGAAGAGGAACGGTCATCTCAATCACCACAATTACCACAAGATGATCACCACAACCCACTGACCACAATCAGCATTCATCACAACCATCACATCCTGTCGGCACCCATCAATTCTACAAGCACAACACTAAGTTGTCACTAAACAGCTTCTTTGTGCAGTACACACACACACACAAACACACACACACAAGTCCAGACAGACAGACCTAATGGGTAGTTCCTGTGACTCCTATAGTGGCAAAGAATCTGATGTGAGGGAAAAACTCACATGATCTACCCAACATAGAACTGACTAAAAGCTCCTGGTGTGTGTGTGTGTGTGTGTGTGTTGTAGAAAGAAGACGCGATGATAACAGAGTAAAAAGCTCCAAACTCCAACCGCCACGCTGAGCCACAACTCTGCTGACGTTCACAAGCGGCAGTCAGGCTGGGAGACAGAGATAAAGATACAGACAAGACACTTAACTCTCTCCTTTCTCTCTCTTGCTCCCTTAAAGATGACCCTTAAAAACTCTTTTCCACACAAATGTGTGTGTGTGTGTGTGTGTGTATTGATTCAGTGTCCCGTGAACGAGTTTGTTGTTCAGGGTCACCGGTAACTTCCTAAGGACAGCCCTTAAAGCCCTCACCCCCGAGAGCCAGCTGTCAATCAATGGTATTAGAGCCAATCAACAGCAGGAGGAGGGGCGTCTTGTCCTTGATCCTACTGAGACAGCTAGAGTTTGGGTTAAAGGTGCACTCCGCCCTATGATGCTAACGTTAGCTAGCATGAATGTGTAATTAGCATGCTCTAGAATAAATAAGAAACTGTAATTCATAGAAGAGATATGGAACAATTACAACCATCACTACAATCAAGCACCGCAACAGGCACAATCACAGCAACAATTACCACCATCATCACAGCTAATAACCGCAACAGGCACCTGTACAAGAATAATCACTATTGCCACCATCGTAGCATTCGAGCGCCACAATAAACGCAAGCACCAGACACACAGTTACCATCGTCACCACAATAAACCCAATCACAAGCAGGATACAGACAGTCAACACCATCACTGCAGTCACCACAATAATCGCAATCACCACGTTCCTCACTTTCACGACAGCAGAAACAAGCATCACAATAACCACAATCGCAAGCATCACAATCAATCACCGCAGCATACACAAAAAAAAACACCATTAATGCAATCACCTCAACAAGCTCAATCACCACCATGACTACAATCAATCACCAAGATAAGCACAGCCACCGCTACCACTATGATCACCATCAGGACAATCACCACAATAAGCACAATCACCATCATCATGACAATCACCACAATAAGCACAATCACAAACATCATGATAATCTCCACGATAAACCCAGTTACCATCATCATGACAATCACCACAATAAGCACAGCCATCGCCACCACTACAATGGCCCCCATCATGACAATCACCACAATAAGCTCAATCACCAGCACGACTACCATCACCACCATGACAATTACTACAATGAGCATAATTACAAACATCACGATAATCTCCACAGTAAGCAGTCACCGCTAACACTACCATGAACCCATCATGCCAATCAATCACCACAATAAGCCTAATCACCACAATTATGACAATCACTTACTCACTCACAATCAGCATAATCACCACCATCATGGCAATCACCACAATAAGCACAATCACCACCACCACTACAATCACAATGCAAATTTCCACTAGACATAGATAATAATATAACAATGGACATAGGATTCCACACAAACAAAACATTGTGGTGTTACGTCATGTGACTGCTGAGTGATGTGTTATCATCCGCCCATCTCTACTCAACTACACAGCAGAGTGAGTTATCAAACTCCTTATTACACTCCAACTTCTACCTTCACTACAATTATTCTCTACAATTTTTGCTTGCTGAACAGGGCGGCGTCAGCATCTACTGCCTCCACCTGGCACTCTTTATCCCCGGCCTCTCGGTTGGTGTTGAGAGATTTGGGGAACTGCACTCGGGCGAGGAGTCTGGCAGCTTAAGGGGAGCTCTCCAACCGCATCCTCTCCATCAGACACACACACACACACACTCTCCTCTCGATTCCTGCGCCGGCCCTGATTAAGTGTTATGGCGGTGTTTGCCACAGCTGATTACGACCGTCCGACTTTGCCACGAGTGCCCTTGTTTCAAAGAAAAAAAAGCGGTGAGGGAGATATTTAGACATCAGAAGCCCCTCCGGCTCCTCCTGCTCCGCAATCACCAGGGTCCGGGGTGCGATCTGGGGAGGGGGGTGGTATGATTGCTGCGTAACAGTCCCCTATTTTAGGAGGCAGGATAGGGGATCATTTTGGGAAGACAGCGATCACATCACTCGACTGGCTTATAAAGAGGAACTCTTAAGGACCATCACACTTTCGGATGATTGTAGACCGAAACAGTAAAACTGAGTGGCATCTGAAGATATAAAAGTCAGGTTTAACCCTAGCTAGAATTCCCGCTGTGTCACGGTAGCTGGTGTTAAGCTCGACTTTAGATCATTCGATTTTCATACAACTCTAGACCAAAACTCTGAAACTGAGTCACATGTAAAGGTCTGACGTTGGGTTTTGTGGCTCATGAACGTAGCAGGGGCGAGACACCCACGACTTGAGAAGTGACAACGTCTGAATATGATTTAACACTCTTGTAATAGCGTCAGCTACAATAACAACTTGTAACGACAAGACAAATAACTTGGACCCACAAAATAAATAACTTCACGATAACAACACATTCCCACAAGATAAACAACATGTAGCCACAAGGTAAACGTCATGTAGCCACAAGGTAAACAACGTGGCCCCCACAAGATAAACAACGTGGCCCCCACAAGATAAACAACGTGGTCCCCACAAGATAAACAACATGTAGCCATGAAACTATGGGAAAAAAATGAAACTAGAATATACTAGCTATACTTCCTATACTTTAAAAAACGAGCATCTCTTTAATAGTAACGCATCATTCGACCTGTTAGCTAGCAAGTCAGCTAAGCTGCTCATTATCGATGGATTCCACTTAGCACACTGACTAGCAAAATTTGCTACCACAACAGTGTAGATTTCTAAATGCAAATGTGTGATTCGGGCCAAAAGGTCAAGATCCAATTTCTATGGCGATTATAACATATTTGGGAGATAATGACTCAAACGGTCGGTGCCAGCAGAGAAATAAGAGAACGGTGGCAGTTTATTGCTCAGCGCAGCGGTGAAGGATGATCGGAGAACAGAAGAGGTTCTCTGGAAAAAACAAATAAATAAATAAAATTCAGCCCAATGACGAGAGTCAGCGAAGGACGAGGTTTTCCCCTACACACTCCATCACCAGCCACACTCTCTGTAAGGTCATCAAGTGCTTAAGAGTGTGTGTGTGTGTGTGTGTGTGTGTGTAGGTGAAGATTAAACAAGAAATCTTATTCTAGTGGAGAGCTTTTTAAATAAACTGTCTAGGCTCCAGTAAACCCATGACGTGTGTGTGGGAAGACGCTAATGCCTCCATTCAGATGCTTCTCTGTCTTGTCAGGGAACAGACAGAGGAAAGAGTGTGTGTGTGTGTGTGTGTGTGTGTGTGTAAAAGCCCAAGTTGATCAAACACCTTTGCACTGCACTTGTTTATTCATGCCCACTGCCTGTTCTGCCAAGAGACGGAGGAGCTCAATGAACATCTACAGGGAATGAGGTTGTTCTCTCCGTGTGTGCGTGTGTGGGGGGGTGTGAGAGAGAGCGGGGCACGGTTGCGTCATATCGCTTGCGTTTTTTTCCAGTGTCGCAGCTGCACAGCGGTGATGGAAAGGCAAAACAAGGTCAGAAGAACTCAAGGTCAAAAAGATTCCCCCCAGTAGGGAGGGAGAGAGAGAGAGAGAGAGAGAGAGAGAGAGAGGGAACGAGTGAGAGGACAGCACGTGTTTGTGAGAAAATGAGAAAGGGAGGACGGAGTGATGAGGAGAAAGGAGGGAGAAGAGAAGCATGCACAATTTAAAAAAGGATGAAAGAGAGGGGAAGAGAGAGAAGAGAGAAGGAGAGAGACTGAGACGGACGGACAGACAGAGAGAGAGAAAGAGAGACATGAAGAGGGTGAAGAGAGATGGAGATGGAGATGGAGATGGATGGAAAGACAGATAGACAGATAGACAGATAGATAGATAGTGTCATAATTAATTAGAGAGAGAGAGAGACAGAGAGAGAGACAGAGAGGGAGAGAGGGAGAGAAAGAGAGCCATGAGGGTGAAGAGAGATGGAGATGGATGGATGGATGAAAAGACAGACAGATAGATAGATAGATAGATAGATAGATAGATAGATAGATAGATAGATAGATAGATAGATAGATAGATAGATAGACAGACAGACAGACAGATAGATAGTGTGAGGACTAGAATTAGGGAGAGAGAGAGAGAGAGAGACATGAAGAGGGAGAGGCGAGAAAGAGATGGATGGATGAATGGATGGGTGGGTGGATGATGAACAGACAGACAGACAGACAGACAGACAGATAGAGCGAGAATTCGAATGAGAGTGAGAGAGAGACAGAGATAGAAAAACAGAATAAAAGAGATGAAGAGAGAACGAGTGATAAAGCCAGAAGAGGGAGAAGAGAGCAGGCAGACAGGGGGCAGGGATGGAGGGAGTGTGTGAGTGGGGAGGGTGCTGTGGGCCCCACACTGGCCTGTGGCCCTTTTAAGAAGGCTCCAGTGTGTATAAATAGCTCCCTAATCACTAATTACAATACAATTAGACTGGAGGAGAAGGAGAGAGAGAGAGAGAGAGAGAGAGAGAGAGACGCTCAACACAAACGCAGAGTGACAGAGTAAAGCACTCCAGCAGCGGATTACACACACACACACACACACACACCAGCTTTCAAGTTTTCAATGCAATATTACACACCAACTGGTCAATATGAACACTGTCCGGTAGGGCTGTGCGATATGGACAAAAGAAACCTATCACGATTTTCTGACACACACAGACATGTTTTACAGTGTGAATATGAAACATTTTTCCAAAGGAAAACAATTAGATCTCTATCAAAGACCTGTAACATGTCTCTAAAACAGACATAAGGCAAAAAAAAAAAAATCACCTAGTAAAGGTGTAACAAAATGTCTCTAGAACAGACCTATGGCAAAAAGTAAATGTGTGTGTGTGTATGTGCGTGCGTGTGTGTATGTGTGTGAGTGTGTGAATAAACAACAACCCAGACCACCAAAACCCCACCCCCACACTGCCAAAACCGACCCGCTTTCAAACCGCGCGTGCAGAAATCTCACAAGAGCAAAAAAGCCGCTCGTCGGTGATCTATTTTGCGTGCGAGGACATTTAACAAATCGAGAGGAAAAAAGACATTCGCGAGAGGAAAAATACAGTTCGCGCGCAATATTTTCACGACCGCGCACCTAATTTTGTGCTCTCGAGTTTCACGTTTGCGCGCGCAACTTTGAAATTTACGCCCGCGATTTTTTGGCGGCAAGCCATTTTGCGCGCTCTAGTTTTGGCAGTGATGTGACACCATACAAATAGCATACTGCAAAAAATCGTGCTGTAAGGTGATTTAGAAATCACGCATATTCACATCGCGATTTTGATACGATTTCAATTAATCGCACAGCCCTACTGTCCGGTGTCCCTTTTAATAAATATTACAAACTGACATACATTCATTCACTGAAAAATACCACTTTGAACACACACACACACACACAGAGGTGTAACGACCATGATAATATAGGCAATTATTCCTTCAGTGGTCACGATGAACCAGCGATTTGTGTTTATTTTGGGAAGGATTATTTAATTTTATTCATTCATTCATTTATTTATTCATTCATTCAGAAAGACAACTGCACCTGAATTGACTGAATATTGTCCTGTACATCGTCCGTTCGTTTGTTCGCCTGAAAGGAGTTTTGTCCTGACCATTTGCACCAAACCATCAACAACGTCACCATCTGTAAATTCAAGTAAAGGTACCACTGAGGTACTCATAAGCAAGGTACCGTTCCCCCCACTCGGCGCTGATAACAGCTGCCCACCGCTCCTTGACGGACGGGTCAAACCCAGAGGTCACATTTGGCTGTGGTGTGCCGTGTGCTGCGCTGTGCTGTGTTCACAATGACAAAAATTCACTCACTTAGAGACTTAAAGTAAACCAGCGTCGGGGGAACTGGTCAATATTTCAGATATTTCACTGCAAATGCTCCAGGGAGGATTTGTCGTCCTCTCGTTTACTACGAATAATTATTATCCTATTGTGTTTGTGGACGCGACAGACGTTTGCGGATTGTTAGTTACATAACTTCACGTTTATGCCGGATGCTAACACGGAATACCCAAAAAGGCTTCGGCAGCAATCGACTCCTGTCGGTGCCTGTACAGGAAGCCGTAAGGCGGCTAATTTCCTGCTCCGCGCTCGTCGGAGAGACAGCCAAAGGACGAAACGGCGTTGACTTCACAGCCCGGAACGTAGCGGCAAAAGGCGTTGATAGCCGCTAACGCAGCTCGCCTGCCGAGTTCCTTGGGGCTAATCAATGGTTTTTTCGACGTTAGCGGTTTTATCGTTTATATTCCGCGGACCCGCAGTTAGCGGTCCGGCAGTTCTCACGACGCTTTAAAATGTTATTAGCATGCCTGAGACAAACGGGGCGTAATATCTCGGATCTGGGCGGCGGAACGTGGCATGTGCGCTGGAGCTTAGAGCTCGGGGGAGGACCGTCTCTCTCTCTCCATCCATCTCTCTCTCTCTCTCTCTTTCTCTCTCTCTTTTTCTCGACAGATCCAGTGAGAAGTGTGTGGGGATTTTGGTACGACATGCCTCGAGTGAGCTCAGCCACCCGACACTGAGCAGCCTGCAGACAGCCGGGGGAGAGAGAGAGAGAGAGAGAGAGGGAGAGAGGAGGAGGAAAGTGGAGGGAAAAGTGAAGATGAAAGGAGGGGGGGGAGAGAGAGAGAGACGGAGAGAGAGAGACTGGAAAGAGAGAAAAGAGGATGAAAGGAGCAGAGGAAGGGATGGGGAGGGAGAGAGAAGGAAGAGAGAAGGAAATGAGCAGAGGATGAGATGAAAAGAAAGAAAGGAGGGAACAGAAAAAAGTATAGTAAAGGAGAAGAGGATGGGATGGGGAGAGAGAGAGAGGGATGAGGGGAGAGGAGGAACGTGGAGGAAAGGAGCAGAGGACGCAACGAGGAAAGAGAGAAAGGAGGGAAGAGAAAAAAGTGGAGGAGAGGAGAGAGTGAAGAAGAGAAGGACAGAAAGAGGAGAGGGAGGAGGAGGAAGAGGAAGCACCATGCCAGGGCTCCTGCTTTAATTGGGTTTCTGTTCCCAGTGGTTTCTCTCACCCACTACACAACCTGCTGCCAGTCTGCACACACACACCACCTCACTCCTGCTACACACACACACACCACCTCACTCCTGCTACACACACACACACACACACACACCACCTCACTCCTGCTACACACACACACACACACACCACCTCACTCCTGCTAAACACACCCTCACCGAGCAGGTCCTGAGATACCTCCGGAGGTGGAGAAGATGAAAGGTAAGGACAAAGAAGATCGAGAGATGGAAGAGAGAGAAAGATAGGGAGATAGAGAAAGACAAAGTGAGAGAAAGAGTCCTGAGAAAAAAGGATAAAGAAAGAGGGCAGGAGAGAAGAAGAGAGGGATCAAGAGATAAATGAAACAGAGAGAGAGAGAGAGAGAGATGGAGAGAGAGATGGAGAGGAGAGGATTCAGAGATAACTCCTTAGATAGAGAATGTGAGACATAAAGACAGCAAAGAGAAATGAACAGATAGAGAGACGGAGAGATAAAAGAAGATAAAAGATTGTGGAAAAGGGAGATGGAAGTAGAGATAGTGGAAAATGAGAAATAGAAGGTGAGACATAAGGCCAAGAAAGGAAAAAAAAAAAAGAGATGGAGCGACAGAGAGACATGGGGTGGGTAGAGAGAGCGAGTGAGGGAGAGAGAGGCAGAGGAGGAAGAAGGGATCAAAACACTAGAGAGGGAGAGAGAGAGAGAGAGAGAGAGAGAAAGAGAGAAGCTGCCAGCAGTAACTCAGTCTGGGTGACTGGTTCGGTTCCGGCCCACTTCTCCTCCTCCCCTCTCTCTCTCCCCCAGCCCCCTGTGGTGGGCACGCAGGTCTCCGGGCAACCCACTGCCCACGTGCGCCTCGGTCCACGTCACCCAGCCGGGCGCCACAGCGACGTGCCAAGCGTGAGCACCACGGCCTGTTCACTCACTAACTCAAACACACCACAGAGGCGCAAAAATCACACAGCGATAGTGAAGCACATTACAGAGAGAGAGAAAGAGAGGGAGGAAGAGAGAGAGAGAGAGAGAGAGAGGGAGCAAGAGAGAGCGAGAAAGAGAGAGGGGGAGAGAGGAAGAGAGGGAGAGAGAGAGAGAGAGAGGAGGGCCAAGAGAGAGGAGAGAGGGAGAGGAAGAGGGGTGAGAGAGAGAGAGAGGGAGCAAGAGGAGGCGAGGAGAGAGGAAGAGAGAGAAAGAGAGGTGGGAGGAGAGAGAGACAGAGGGAGGGAAAGAGAGAGAGAGAGAGAGAGAGAGAGAGGGAAGAGAGAGAGAGGGAGAAGGGGGAAGGCCTCTCTCTCTCGCTCTCTCCCTCCAAATCTCTCCATCTCTCCCTATGTATATGTCTCTTACTTTTTTCCATTTCCCTTCCCCTCTCTGTCTCTCTTTTTTCCTCTCAATGTCTCTCTCCCTCTCCTTCTAATCTTCCAATCTTCTCTCTCTCTCTCTCTCTCTCTCTCTCTCTCTCTCTCCCCTCTCTTCTTTTACATTTCTCTCCATCATTCTCTTTCTCCAAATGTCAATCTCTCTCTCTCTTACTCTTCTCTTTCTGTCTCTCTCTTTCTTTCTTTCTTTCTTTCTATCTCTCTCCCCCTCTCTCTCTCGCTCTCTCTCTTTCTTTCTATCTCTCGTTCTCTCTCGTTCTCTCTCTCGAGCTGTTCAGCTAAGCAAAAGAGTATCACAGCTGCTCAGCCTCTAGAGGCTCGGGACAGATGAACACCGGAGCAACAGCCGACTTCTCTCCTCTTACTCATCCCAAACCCCCCGCCCAACACTCTTTCCATTTCTCACCCTCCTTCTCTCCCTCCCTCTCTCTCTCCCTCCCTCCCTCCCACAACCCTGCGTCTCATTCCTTCTCCCTCCTTCTCCATCACTCTTTTCGCCCTCTCCTTTCCGTCTTTGCAAATTGCTCCCAGCTCCTTGGTCTCCCTCCGCTCTCTCTCTCTCCCCCGTCCATCCTTCCTGGCGCCGGAGCAAGGGATGCGCGTTTTTCTCTCTCTCTCTCTCTCTCTCTCTCTTCATTCATCATCTCCATATTCAGGCTCGCAGCGAAACCCTTAAGAGTCCGGCGGCCAATTAAAAGCGGCGCTCCCCGCCAGCAGCCAGCACCTTGGAGAGCGCCATAGGGCTGGAAAAACGTACTTACATTTCCTTAAAAAAAGGTAAAAATCCTTCTGCTCTATAATGCAGCGGCGACTCCTGTGGCGCTCGCTCAACGCCGCCAGAATAAAGGCACCTGAATCACCGCGAAATAACACGCCTTCCACAAAGTCACTCACTTTTACTCTCGATGCTGGATTTTGAGCAACGTCTGTTTTCTGAACTGGAAGGAGAAACGCCACTGTGGTCAAGGGTTCCATATCCCTTAAAGTGGACAAGAATTAAACGTTTTCTTTTTGAACAAGTGAACACAGGAATAAATGAATAATGAATGAATGAATTCACTCAACGAATGCACCACTTCATCCCAATCGGGGTTGCGGGGAGCGGAGCCTAAACTGGAACTACAGCCGCGAGGCGGTGACCAACCCTGGGCGGGGGCCAACACGCATGGGCGTAAATTTCATTTAACAGTGTGGGGGGGGCAAAAAATATAAAATTTCTCATGAGCAATTTTTTTGAAGGGGACACAAATAATACAAATTGTACTTATAAAGATCTGGCCCCACAGTGAAAAACTTTGCTTCTATCATTATTATTGTAGCACGGAGACTGCGTCATTGTGGTTATTTTCAAAGTTTTTCTGAGGTTCAATGACAAAGCAGATTTTTCAAAACTATTTATTGCATTGTTTGTTATGTTGTTTACAGTCAAGCCATCAACATACAATAAAATTTAAACATGACTTATTGTGAAAAGATATATAAATTAAGTAATGTTTTGTAACAAAATAAATGATTAAATAATCAATTTACAGTAACTGCTCTATGTAAAAAATAAAAATAAAAAAACATCTGCAATTTAAAGCAAACTTACATTAATGAATGGACACTAAACAAAAGTACCAAATGTGTTTTTCCTTGTATCACTGGGCCCCGCAAACTCTTGGCATATGTTGTTTATGTTAAAGGAACACTCCACTTTTTTTGAAAATAGGCTCATTTTTCAACTCCCCTAGAGTTATATAGATGTGTTTTACCGTTTTTGAGTCCATTCAGCCGATCGCGGTAGCACTTTTAGCATAGCTTAGCATAAATCATTGAATCCGACTAGACCATTAGCATCTCACTATAAAATGAGGTCAGAAAGGAGACGAACAGGGACGGAAGACGAAGCAAGCGCTCCAACAGTGGACCTTCATACGAGTTGCTGTTCGTTATCTATACTACACGAAAAATTCACTGTTTTGCTTCAAACGGGTAAGTAAAAACACACCAGCGGACCCACAACGGGCTACATCTTAAAACCTTAACGCTGGGCAACGAGACCCATCTAGATAGCGTTGAGGCACAACGACCGCAGAACAGCACTCGGCGTCCGCCTTGTTCATCGTCGCCCGCAAGGTCGAACCAGACGCTGCAGCAGCAGCCAGACGACGCGGCGCCGCCGGAACGACGGGGGAAAAAAAGAAAAGCCGGGAGGCGCGAGAGAAAAGATTGCGGCTATTAATAAGGCGATGTCAAATGTAATTCAGCGCGGGTGAATGCAAATGGATGACACCGAAGACACCGAGCTCTTATTGAAATCGCCCCCCCCGTGCCCTTATACACACAGACACACACAGAAACACACCCGCGTCTCGGCGCCAGTCTTTGCCGGGAGCGTAGCGCCGCAGTAACAGGCTTTCTGCGTCCGAGGGGATAAGCGACAGATCCTCGGCCGCCGAAGCAAAAGTCGCAAGGGTTTTTCTGTCGCATTCGTTTTTTCCGAGCAGAGCAGAGACGGTCAGGATAAGCGGTGGGAGAGGGAGGGAAAGAAGGGGCCTTAAACCACTCTCTGTCGTCTCTCTCATCAAGCAGACGGCTTGTGGCTACGTTTGGGACAGAAGAGGACGCTCGATGACTTCCCTAGTCCTCTCCGATACGCCCCAAAGTGTCCCAATGTCTTGCCCAGGAAATAAAAAAACACTCACAAACACACTTTTTGAGAACGTCACTTTATTTACCCAGTGTAGGGCCCTATGATGTTCACGATGCGAAAAACGTGGACGGAATCGCGGAATTCAACAAATAAAACGGAACGTTGTAAAACGCGGAACGTCGTACGATTGGCTGATATCGGTGTGTGGGCAAAGCAAAGCAACGGTTCCTAATCAGTTTTGGCCGCTGCAGCCCCCTGTACGTGTTACCTGTTGAGGCGGGACTCAGCTTTCCACACACACAAACGCACAGACACAGAGGGGGAAACGTCAACGGTCAGCTATGAAGAAGAGGCTGAAACACCGACGTCCTCAAAAAAATGAGGGAATTGGAGTGTCAGTGTTAAGTTTAGAGCAGAACAATAACCAAATGATTTTTATGAATCGGGAGAACAACTCTTTTGTAGGTTTTGCCAGCACACGATAGACTGCACCCGCAAGAACATGTGACGACCACTTACAGTCAAACACTCACATCAGAAACGATTCGTTTTGCACGAAAAAATGAATGTTGTTTGTTGTTTACAGGTAAATGTTTCACCAAAACAGTAAATGTTCTGCTGAACCCCAGCACTTTGTTAAAGTTGAATAACAGTCATTTAATAGATCAATAGATCTATTAGATCACCGATCAATATCGATTCTCGTTCGAAAAATACGATATCGATTCAAAAATTCGCGGATCCATCTTTTCCTGCGGCTATGCACTACTTCTCGCGAGCGCGCAAGGAGAGCTAGAAAAACGTGAGACCGGCGAAACCGAAACCAAATAGAGCCATGGCTGAAGCTGCTCCGCTCAAATCACCGTCTGGCCTAATCTTATAACCAAGCAAAACTAGTATTGACGCAAAGAAATCTCTAAATAAATCGATATCGAATCGAATCGAGAACTGAATCGGATCATGACCTTGTGAATCGGAATCGAATCGATTCAGGAAACGATACCCAGCCCTATCATTTAATGTGAAAGTTTTTTCTATTGCGTTATTCTTTTTTTCCATCCACTCCGTAATTAGACACTTTTTAGGTGAATAAATATGATTATCACGTAAAACACGGAATTCAGAAGAATAAAAATGGAAAAAACGGAATTCAGGAAAAAACGAAACGGATTTCATAGGGCTCTACCAATGCTTCTAAAGAACCGAGTCATCATCCGCAAAAGTTTAGTGTGTACCGAGCTAAATTGCCCTTCAAAGGACCTTTACAGGAGACCTTACATAATTCACGAGTGTGGCAGCTGAGTTTACAATTCATGCACGCACACACACACACCCACACACACACACACTTAAAACACTAGTAAGGTAGTCTTAAATCACAGTGCTTAGCCAGATTGACCTCTGCCTGGCGTGAGTGTCTCTCTCGACTCTCTTATTCTGGAGCTTAAGCTGACCCTGCCCATCCTGAGCAGGACACAAACAATACCACACACACAGACACACACACGCTACTATCAGCATGATCATCATGTTTATCTTCACTCCACACTGAAATGAACGGTGTGGAGCGGCACGGGCGCTTCATGACGGTCATTTGCTGGTCAGGAGTTTCAAAACTGGACTTTGCCAAGTTGGTCTGGTTCCAAAACCTGCCACAAGGCTCCTAAAACGCAGCTTAAAGGGATAGTTCGAATCCTTGTGCGCTCCCGGTGCGGATTAAGACGCTGACCCGGGTTGTTTATTTCTCCAAAGTGGCGTCATTTCGTGTTGACGAGCAGCTGCCGCGGTAACAGACTCCCGCCGCTAAATTTAGCCTCTTTAGTTGCTCATTCAGGCCGCGCGCAAGGCTTTGGGGGGAGGGCGGAAAGCCCAACCAAACAAACAAACAAGCAAACGCGTCGGAATTACCGCCGGCGTAATCGATATTTCAATCATGCTCGCGATTTGGCCGGAACGAGGGCCCCGTTTACCAGCTGTCCCTGGGTGATATCGGCCCCCGCCGAGGCACGACAACGCGCTAAACAAACTCCTTGTTGGAAATAAATAAAGACGGGGAGGAAAAAAAAATAAAAAATCACAGCACTTGAACTCTGAGCAGTGGTGAGCAGGACTCGAGCTGTAATTAATAAAAGTGGGGCGAGAGGCTGTGCGGCGCTCCGATAGCGTTTGTACGCGGTGAGAAGGCCATCACCTGAAACAGCGTCTGCTGTAGCTAACAACCATGATGAAGAAAAAAATGAATGAAACGGCAAAAAATCCCAAATTTTTTACTATATTTTATGATGAAAAAATAACACCAGCTGAGGTAGAAACAAAACAGTAAAATCTCCGCGTCCCGACAACATTTTTGCGAGACCCTCGTCCTCCAATGAGGCTTGGAAGCAAAATGCTCTTTTTCTTTTTCCTCCCCCAAAAGCCGCCTGCCTTTTGTTCGACATAAACGGCAATTACCTAATTCCCTCTGGCATGCAAATACGATTAAAGCGGCGCACGACAGGCCTCCTATACTCCGCGCCGCGCCGAGCGAACGCCGTTTCACCTCGCTAGTCTCCTTACGCCGAAGGCTTAGTCGCGACCCGGTAAAAATTGTAACACGTCGTGGCAGTAGAGGCGGCAAAAGCAATGGCTCGAGTAATGGACGTTCCAGCTGCCGAACGTCCGTTTTAACTCCCGTTTAGTCCGCTTTCAGTCAGATATTCATTTTTGGGAGTAGTTTAGCGACCAGAAGGACACTCGGATTTTGACAATTCTAGAGAAGTGACCATAAAAAAAATCTCGGCAGACACTGAAGAGACAGAGAGACCTGAGAGGAACAAACCAGATTTCGGCCTTGGTTTATACAGTATAGTTTGCTAAAAGCAGTGTACAAAAGTTGAGTAAAACGATGCAGCGTGACGCAGGACGAGAGTAAAAGCGTTCCGCTTGTGCCGTTTGTGCTGGTCCCTGGTGAGGACGAAACTGCTGTAAAATGCTGATTGTATGTTTTTATTGTAGATGGTAGTAATTACAGCAGCGCAATCACAATCCATTGATCTTGATTAACAAACGCCGGCAAGCGACCGGAGACGAACAATAAACGGCCTCAAAGAGCTCGGTTCTCCAACGCGAGAGAGCGAGAGAGAGAGAAAAGAAAGACAGGGAGCAGATTAGATCTAAGAGAATAGAGGGGCAGGCGGCACGGCGGAGATGAAAACGCTCTTTTCACCGAGCCAACATAAGCTCCGGACCCTACTCTCTCTCTCTCACACACACACATTTACACTCCTGACGGAATTTACCTCCCACCGATGCTCCCCACTTTTCTCCCCACTACAAGGCCTGCCCTCTCTCCCTCTCTCAAGAAGAAAAGACAGCCTGAGAGAATCAGGCCGCGAGACAGAGTGAGCGACAGAAGAGAAGGAAGACGGGCTCTTTTCCACTTTTTTCTCGTTCTTGGACTTTCCCAGTCCTGGCTAAGGGTAGACCGATTATCTGGGGCCAATATCAGGCATTTCGGCGATTATCAGTATCGGTGTTTAATTTTGACCATCACCGATATTAAGTAATTACGAGGTGCGCTACTGTGGCTCCACTGCCGTCTCTTCTCTCTGTGCCGTTTGCTCCCGACTCTCGCCGCTTCATTGATTGGCTACATGTCACACGGGACCTAGGTTAAGTGGAGACCACGCTGAGCAGCTTTGCTTTCTTCACCACAACCTGCTACTTTTTCAATTTAAGTTTCACAGTTGTATAATGATACTAAAATGTAGGGCTGGGCGATATGGCCTAAAAATAATATTCAATAATATACATATCAATATATTTTCTCTTTCCCACAATCCCCTGCGCATGGCTCGGAGCCGCGTCACAATAGTACGATGGACGCGATGGAGCTGAGGCATTTTGCTAGTGATGGCGTTCCGCATGAGAGTCGCGAGTAGATTCGATACATCTCCCACCCCTACTAAAAGGTTTATTAATTATTATTTAAAGTTAAATTAAAATAATGTAAAAAGATATTTAAATAATATTTTCTTTTGGTCAAATTCACATTTTTGGCAGATTTTCTCTCTTTTTTTGCATCCAAATATTGGTTATCACCTCTGTTAACTAGCAATAATCGGTACCGATACCGGCCTTGAAAAACCAGTATCGGTCGACCTCTAGTCCTGGCCTTGTCAGAGGGAGATGTAGACGGAATATAAGAGCGAGACGTCAAGAGAGGGGGAAAAAGTGGCAGAAAAAGGGGGAAAAGTGGCAGAAAAATGGGTGGAAGGAAGAAGAGGAGAGAGAGAGAGAAAGAGTCTTTCCCTGTCTCTTTCTTGACATCTCTCTCTGTGAGACAAACGTGAGCGTTATGGGGACTGAGATATTAACAGGAGAAGCTTGAATATAAATTGTGGTCCGATAATCACACACGTCCCCCACTATATCAGTGTGCGATGAGGTGCAAGTTCCCATATTGGGGTGTACAAACACACCGACACACACACACACTTTTGAGGACACGAGCATGAAGGGGACTTTTTAGTTTTTAAAAACGGAAGGTGAAGCCTAATGGCGGTGTTTTACTGTGACTCACTTTGTGAGCACTTGGTTTTAAGTCCCCACTTTGTTGGTCAGGTCAAAGTCCCCATATGGGGGGGTTTACCAACACACACACACACACACACGCATTAGTGAGAAGCAGAAAGCCCCTGCTGAGAAGGCACAGAAGGGGGCAGTTTCCCACCATCAGGATTATTTAGCATAATTTAGCCATCAGGGCCTGAGAGACAAATGCGAGGGCAGGGCGGGACGAGACGAGACGAGATGAGACGAGCGGACGGA
The DNA here is from genome assembly GCA_032718565.1 of Distichodus sexfasciatus. Taxonomy (NCBI): domain Eukaryota; kingdom Metazoa; phylum Chordata; class Actinopteri; order Characiformes; family Distichodontidae; genus Distichodus; species Distichodus sexfasciatus. The sequence continues at coordinate 807,826 of JAVGVS010000194.1, read as the reverse complement.
CGGGAAAGGCTTCTCTCAGCTCTCTGTACCTTCTTACTCAAACACAACATCACACACACACACACACCCTCATAGCATCAGACGGACTGCTGCTCCTCTAAATTACAGCTTCATGTCATCTGTAACCAACAGTATTCCTTAAGTAGAGCTGAACACACACACACACCTTTTAATGCTACACACACTCTTCCTGTCTTGGCTGGGCTCATGTTGGACACACACACACACACACCTGCGCAGCAAGAGGAAGGTAAACAGCCATTAGTGTCGAGCAACTCCTTCGAGCCAGGCTTTAGCAGACTTATCAAGTGGCAGGTTTCCTTATGCCACACACACACACACACAAAGACACACACACACACTCTGAGGTGTGAGCTAGGCCCAAAGTAAGCCACTAGGTCACAGTCCACAGCCCTACAAGCCTAGCAAGAGCAAGCATCTCCGTATCTCCTCCACTTCCAATAATTCCACTCTGTCAGGTAGGGCCCGTATCTCTTCGGCATCCCATAATTCCACTCGGGCATGTCAGACCGTTCCACTACGCTCGCGCTACTCCGCCTATTAGCTCCCAAACACCGTCGTCCCACAAAACATCAGCAACCTTCGCCGTTTCCCCTTTTTCCGAGTTGCTCACTGGTAAGACCCGCAAAGTTCAGGTAAACACAGTGAAAAACTTGGAGGAGCTCGACAGCAAAGCCTCGAAAACGGCAGCCCGACTCTGCCTGACGCTGCCCAAATTAACTTGTCATGCATCTAATGTTTTTACAGCGGGTTGAAAAAAAACGCGGCTGTCAGCACTCGCTCGCCGATTCCTGAGCCGAAAGGAGAAGCGGATCGATCGCGTTCCCACGCCGGCCTGAGAGAGAGAGGGAGAAAGAGAGAGAGAGAGTGGATTTTCATAAGCAGAGCTTGTTGAAATAAATAAAGAAAAGAAAAAGGAACGAGGCAGCTCCAGGTTCAAACAAACCGTAACGCAGCGGCACTTAGGGCTGGGCAATTCGTCAAAAATGCATCGAAGCAGGGCAATTGACAGCATAACGGTTAGGGGCGTTTGCCCTGTGATCGGAAGGTTGCCGGTTCGAATCCAAGTACCACTGCGTCCAGGTATCACTAAGGTACTCATGAGCAAGGTCTGCTGCCCGGGTGCTGCCCTTGTTAGCTGCCCACTGCTCCGTCACGGATGGGTCAAATGCACATGTCACATTTTGTTGTGGTGCTGTGGGGTGTTCACAATGACAAATAACCACTCACTCAAAGAAATAAAAAGAAAAGCAACATTCAGGAACTGTAATCGACATCATCTCGCCTGTGTTTGCAGTAAAAACCTTGACAGTGTTCTGACAAAAAACACAAAAAATTGTTCAATCAAACCCAGTATCGATTTGAGATCGTATCGCCCAGCCCTAACGGCCACCAGCACTCGCCTCAGGGCTTTGCAATCTCAAGGAAAGGTTTAAAGGAAACATTTTTCGGTGCTAACAATCAGGACAGCGCAGTCGCCCGGGAGAGAGAAACGTGGGGCTACAGAAAAATAAGAGGCATGACAGCGGAGGGTGCAACGGTAGCGTTAACGCCGACGCCAGGAGAAAAACGCTCGCGTCTCGTTTCGGGAGCGACGCTCCTCCACCTCCACCACCTGCCGAGACGGGTTCTTCCAACACCTTCGGCTCCAATATAAATGTTAATAGAGTTCAGGCTGAGAAAGAAGAGGAGGAGGAGGAGAGGGAGGAGGGAAAAGGATGGGGGGGGGAAAGAGACGTAAACAAACAGAATGTAGCGCTGCACGCGAAGGGCCCGCGGGAGACCGAGAGGGAGGAGGAGGAGGAGGAGGAGGAGTTGAAGGGTGGAATCGGTCCCTAAACGCAGAGATGATAGCTCGACTCCCGGAGGTGCCTGGGTTTCACGGTGATGCTGTTGTGATTTTGGTTTCTCAGTTTTGTCTCTTCGTTGTCGTCACCGTGAGACAAGATCAGCAGGAACAGACGCCACTCTGGGTCGGAACTTATTTGGGGCAAGAAGAAATGGTAGGGTAAGGGTTAGGGAGGTGCTCCCGTAATCGGAGGGCCGCCCGTCCCAAATCCCGGCTCAGCTTTGACTTGTCGTCGTGAGACAGGATAAGCAGGAGCCATACGGCACCAGGGGCAAGTATTCTAGCTGAGAGAAATGGTAGAGTAAGGGACAGGGAGGCGCTCCCATGATTGAAGGGTCAACTGTTCTAAAACCCTGACGGGTAAAGGTACCACTAAGGTAGGGTATAGTAATCTGGACGCTAACCCTATATCACTTTTCGCTCACAATAACAATCAGACAATTTGATTCGCAAACATTTCATATAGCTCACAGCGGTGGCACAGAGTTGGGGTTCAAATCCCACAAGGGCCTAAAACAACCACTGGGCCCCTAAGCAAGACCCAAGTTTCTCCAGGGAGACCGTCCCTGTAATTAAGACCTGAAAGTGCCTCTGGACAAATGTAAATGTTTACACGACAACAACTGGCAAACCAAATGGAGAAACTACAAATCGCTCAAAACTTGTGTGTCTTAAATGCTACACTGACTATTTCTCCCAATTGCCTTGAAATCCACATGCTTAGAACCGACCCGTTCCAACCGAGAATAAAATCAGGAAAAAAGCGGTGTCGCGTAAACCCCACTTACACCTCGCCGCTGTACCCAGCAGCCCGCGAAAAGCGCCGACCCTGAGAGTCACGCCAGGCAGGCTAATTACCCAGCGGCGCTACGTAATAGCGGCAATTGCCGCCGGAGTTGTGTTTTTCCTTGAAAAAATTCAACTTCAAGTTCCTTTTTTTTTTTTAAAACGCCCTCGCAATGACATAACCCGAACATCCTGTGAGAACACTTCGGCGCTTTTTAATCGTCTCCGTGGCTGACATGGGAAGAGCTCGAAGACGCGGAGACTCGTCGCTTGTTCACCCGCTCCCTCGCCCACTAACCACTAAGAGAGGACAAAAAAACAGGGGATGGGAGAGGAAGAGGGTGCATGGCGGCGGCGGCAGCAGCGGTGGAAAATTGCCGAGTAAACACTCTCAGTTGGGAGCTACCAAGGCGGCAGGAACTTGCAGTCCTGACTTGTTCAAAGGGTTGGCAACCTTCAGACCAATTAGACATCAGAGGGCAGGCTAAAGATACAGCCTCCGCTGCGCCCCGCTCCCCGTCTAAACGGCAGGCCATGCATTTTTAATCGGCTATAATTTAAGGATTTAAATAAAGTTCTTCACACCCAGGAGAGGAGGGAGAGTGGGAACAAGAAGACAAAGGAAGGGATCGTACCATCGCTCTGTCGGGAGAACGATGGTACGATTCCCTTCTTCTTGTTCCCACTCTTCCTCCTCTCCTGAGTGCGACAAAAGCGAGAAAAGGCGGCCGGTCGAACCCCCGGCAGCGTGAGCCGAGGCCTGCTGGCTGGTGTTTGACAGCTGTAATTAATGAGGCGGCGCTGGAGGTCGGGAGCTTCCCTGGATAGCCGCCTCCCCCTTCGCCTGATCCGGCCAGGCGCCGCTGCGGACACGGAGTGCGGTTTTAATCAAGGGCCATGAGCCGCCACCCACACGTTCTCATTAATCAGCACACGCTGTTTACCGCCACGGATGCTGGCCCACGTGGTCGTGGGCAGCGCAAAACCTTGATCGCCAGAGCATGAGTTATGAAATGCTTACGTAAAAGCTCTTTACGCCGAGCGCTAACACTGACTGCAGGAAATGCCGGTCACCTGCTAACGGCCATTGGAAGCGAATCGAGGAATAGCCTTGAAAGATACCACTGAGGTACTCAGTACCGACACCAAGCACTGCTCCCTGGGCATTGCCAGTGAATTTCTCTGACAATGCCAATCATGAATTTTTGGTTTGAACCCCAGGAGAACCTAAAACCACCGTTGGAACCCTGAGCAAGACCTTTATCCCCAAGCTCCTCCAGCGACTTCCGTACCCTGTAATTAGGAAGTGAAAGTCGCTGTGGACAAAAGGTAATATTGGTGCAATGTCATCACTATCCAAAATGATTGCATTCTAGCTGGAAAGTCAGATTTCGGATTCCCGCACCCTCTACGCGAGGACGTTCTCGCGCTCCTCTTCCCCGCCTATCAACTCCCCCGCTAAGTCCTCGGCCGTGTGCTAGCCATTGAGAATCGGCTGTAGCTAATCTCATCCGCTAGCTTTGTGTGTCACACTCTCCTTAAAGCAAGGCAAGGGGAGGAATGAATACAGACAGGAATTTTACCCCTTTCCACAACTCGTACTGGCTTAAGCTGCCCGAGAGCGGTGCATTTATTACCTGCGAAATGGCGAGAAACGATGACGGCAGTGGCGAGAAAGTGTGTTCGGGCCCCGTATCGCTAATGTGAGAAAGTGTGTGTTTGGGACATGGAGTGTATTTTGTCCCCTGCAGTGAAAGCTCTCTGTCTCTCTCTCTCTACACTCCCGAGAAGTCTACGAGGCTGCCAAGGCTTAAGCCCGGCCTTTCGCAGTGCGCTCTAAACATAGCCAAAATGCAGATACTGATGTATACTATCAGATTTGTCTTGGTTTGAGGCGATGCCACCCCAGTTTCTCCATTTTGTTGTTTGACATTTTTGAGCTCACAAAGGCACATGTGGACACCCACCTGCATTAAACACAACGACACCAAATGGCACAAACCACACCTCTCGCCCCAAACCATCAGAATAACATAAACCAAATCCAAAAGGCGTCCCACAAACACACACACACCTTGTTCCTCTGAAATCAGAGCAAGTTTAATTGCGGCACTCCCACACTCATAAAAGATCATTCGTTGGTGAAGAGGGAACATCTTGGGCATAATTGAACCTGGCACCTGGTTCTTGCCCACCCTAATGCCAGCCTTCCTCACCGGGACACAGAATCTCTAAACCTCTTTCTTACGCTGCCGTAAACACAGACATTTGGGTCTTTTTTGTGGTGGGGGTCGACCTGTTATTCTGAAATAAAAGCTGGCTGTCCTCGGCTTTTTACATTTTGTGTTAACATATTTGTGACCCTCCACGGCAAAACCACTCGTTTGTCACAAATTTTCAAAACTGAGTCATTATGTTTTCATGAAAGGGCATAAATCAAGCTTCAAATATATGAAAATATACAAATATACACGATACCTACATGGAATGAATCGGACGACATATGACTGAGATATCAACATTCAAAGGAGTCGGGTTTCTCCTGTCACGCCAAGTGAGAAACGGAGAAATCTGCCGTCGAAGTTGACTATCGACGTAGCACTCACAGACGCTTGGTGCGGTCGTGGCTACGTTTGCATTTACGCTAGCCTACGCTGCATTCACAGCCACACGGATAGCCTACCTGCGTTAGGTTAACTGAACTCGGGAGACGGAGACGGATTCCGGAGAAATATCTTCACTAGTCAACCAGTGGATTTACCGTAAATATTGAAGTAGAGCGGTCAAAACAGAAACTTTTAACATTCTGCTGGAATTAAATTCCTCACCTCAAGAAAGTCACATTTTTAGGATGGAAAGGGTAAGTTTTTCAGCGAAATTTATTCCCAACAGTACAGTACAGACCTTCCACTGTTTCAAAACACTAAAAACAAAAAATCCAAAATTTTGCCCCACGCAACATAAACGGTCGTTTTTCTCGGAAACCTCCGTTGCGACAAGCGACTGGTTTTGCCGTGGAGGGTCACATTTATTGAAAGTTTTCACAACAATTTTCACAACAGACACCAGTTCAAAATATCAGTGAAAATTTGTATCGCCCCTGAAAAAATGCATATCGCTTCATGTCTCATCTGTAGGCATGTCACAAGTATTTAAGGGCCAGAAAGTGCATTACAGATTCTACTGCACCAAAGATCGCTCGCTCTTTCTGAATGAACGGAGGAGTCAGTAGCTCTGGGAAGTGTCAGCAGAGGAAGAAAGAATAGACAAGATAGGAAGGGAGAGGTGCTGGTCTGACTCTCCTAATTTCCCCTTTCACCCCTCTTCCACTCATCCAAAGCTCCTAGAGTCAGATAAAAATACAAGGCAGGAGCAGCGGCGAGTCGGCAGTCGTTACCCGAACCGACCCTCACAGCTCCTCAATTAATCAAGAGATGGGCCTTACGTAACGCCCACCGCCCCCTCCCCGAGGAGGACCCTCGCGCCCTCCGTCGTCCCCTTCCCGTTCCGGCGGTGCTGGGGTGATGGCAAAGGCCTGAGATGACAGCATCTTCGTCTCCGGGACACGTGGCGTCAAGCCGTCGCTCTCCCTCCCCCGCAGTGTGACACTCCATCTCCAGGAGCAACCAGCTCTGAAATAGAGCCCACGCTCCCCTTCACCTGCCCTCCCTCCCTTCATCCCTTGCTCCCTCCTGTCGTTGCTACCTGCCTTTTGCCCACGTTTATGCCCGGTGGCTCATGTCCTGGGTGGCGTGGCCAGTGAAACGAAAGAGCGAGGACAGAGGTGAGCCGCGGCGGGACGGAAGTGGGCGAGGGTGACATCGCCAGCCTGGATTGCTCGATGTTAAAGGGACAGTTTGTCCAAAAATGGAGACATTTAAGCTTTAGTACTGTTGATTCATTTTTAATCATCAGTTGTCACCTTTTATGAGTGTCGATAATCCGCATACACAATTACCATTCGACAAGCAATCTTCAAGTTTGTCAAAATTGGTATCGGCCTTTAAAAATCCTGTATCGGCCGAGCTCCGGCAGCAAGTGAAAAGCAAACAGTACATCTGCTTTTCACACAAGAGCTTTAGACTTTGAGGCTGAAAAATATGAGCAGAGGGATGAAGTTGTTTTAAGGGGGGGAACGCAGATAAAAATTCCATCCGTGTGCAGCACCTGCGGAAAGACAAATTCACTCCTACACACACACTCTCACACACACACACACTTCGCTCTGTCCGCTCTTTCCCATTCCTTATATAGCCTAATCTCCCATTCTCTAAAAAAAAGGTCTTGCCACTGCCTGTTCCTGGCTACTGGGGATTATTTTGAGTGGACCGAGGAGCCGGCTATTGTCCATAGTTGGGGGGAAAACAAGACAAAAGACGTTTAGGGCAGCATTTAGGGTTTAGGTCACGTGGGCGAGTCTCAGAAACTGTGTTGCGAAGTAACAGCGTCCAGCAGAGTTCAGAGGAGAGCGAGACTAACGCAGTTGGTAGTGTTAAGGAGTAGGCTCCTGTGATCACAGAGTCACCGGTTCACGTGCAGGACCGGTAAAGGTACCACTGAAGCCCCTTTTCCACTGCTCTGGTTCCCGTGCCGGTTCCCAATTCTGGAACCGGTGCCGCACTTTTCCACAGAACAGAAATTGGTGCCGATGCCCTAAAACCGGCTCCGAACCGGCCCCTAAACTTTGCTGGTCTAGAAGCGAGAACCCGTGACGCCACGAGAGGTGGGCGGAGTGATGGGTAGCGTTAGAAGAGAAAATGGCGGAGAGCCAAAGTCGGGTAACGTGGAGCGCGGAAGAAATGAAAGCTCTTTTAGCAATATGGACGTCCAGATTCAACAGAAATTGGAAAGTGCACAAAAAAATTAGAAGGCATATGAAGAAATAAGGGAAAAACTAAAAGTTGCAGGCTTCGTACAAACAACCGTTCGTTTAGGGGGCGTGACCTGTGATGTATTATCATGCGGCTCCCGCTGAGCTCCCTGGTCAGTGTAAATGCGGGCCAAGCACCAGAACTGGCACCTGGCACCAGTGCCAGTGTAGTGGAAAAGAGGTATCTGATATGCGTGAGCTAGGTTCCGTCCCCAGTAGAGGTGTCACCGTCTGATACATGAATCGGATATCGGTCCGATAACGACTCAAATAGGGTATCGGTGGTACTGCCCCGATCTATGGAGCCGATGTGTAAATGCACACACGCTCAATTGGTTATGCGGATGAAGTGGCACTGCGGTAAAGATGGTTTATTGTTTGACATCCGCGCTGCTCCAACAAAGAGCAGAACAAGCAACACAACACACTACAGTTCCAAAAGCAAATCACACGATTATACTATTTAACTTCCTTAACAGCAGCAGCTCTCGCTTGCAATCTCTGTGTCCCTGATGATTTTAGCACTGCAGGATTAGGGAGCGTCACAAAATTACAGAACTGTGTTTCCACAAATACTTTTTCAGATGTTATTTGAATAATAAATAATTTAGCGTATACATATGGGGGTGTAATTATTACACTGTATTTAAGTCAAGTATTTCCAGAATAATCTCACCCATGTATTCATACATTTTTTAAAGCATTATTTTCTGTTTTCTGTTTAAAAAAGACTCAGAGGCTGTCTCGGATTTGTATCGTACCGGCAGATATCCAAGTTTACAATATCGGCATCGGTATTGGACATAGAAAAGTGGTATTGTGCCATGTCTAGTCCCCAAGCAGCTTCATATTTTAGTGGATGAACATCAAGTTATTTTCTGTATTTATTTTAGGAAACATAGCACTTTTTGTTCATACTGTAGTGGACAGACCGTAGGTTTTTAGGTCTTACAGTGGACAAAGCTTTAAAGGGGACGAACAGCTAAAAACCTGCTACACAGCCACAACAAACACACACACACACACAACACTCCAGGTAAACTGCACTTAGAGCCGCTCTTATTATAGTAGAGTCTGAATTCCAGGCAGTGAGGTGGATAATGTTTCTCCCTCCCGCAACATACACACACACACACACACACACATACACACACAGAGGCCTATGCTTCACGTAGTGACTGAGGGAGAATAAGTGGCAGTGAGGGAAGGTCGAGGTAGACGGGTAAAAAGGCAGATAAAAGCTGACTCTTCATAGAGCCCAGAGCCGTAGAGACTGGCAGCATGTGTGTATATGTATGTAAGTGTGTGTGTTTGTGTGTTACAGTGAGTGGACCGTCCTATTGGAGCTACTGCAGCCCCTCCTGCTAGTTAAGTGAATCGTTAGCGAGGCCAAAGGCGCCGAACACACGAGCCGCGTCGTCCAATAACATCCGCAGCATCGGCACGGCTAAATTTAGAGCTTTTTCCATTCCGGTCCAGCTGGGCATGGCGAGAGCAGCAGGACCAACGCCACGTTTCCACACTGGGGCTGTGGGTCAGCGCTGGTTCACGCGCACACACACATACACACATCTTATCTCTGTGAGTTTTTTCCACTGACTCCCATAATGACCAGATGTAAATAATACGACAGCTACACCTAACGTTAACCTCAACAACCAAAAGCAAACCTTTCAGTTTCCCTCATCAAACCTGAAACATTTCTATAAAAGCAGTGGGTCCTCACACACACAAAAAACGTCCTCACAAGGTCACAAAAATCTGACAAAGCTCAAATTTTTGGTCCTTTGTTGTTGAGACTGTCAGGTTCTCACAGACCTAAAAACCAGCCCACACACACAAACACACACCTGTTCAAACAGGCAGACCCACAATGTGTGCCGATACACACTGATATGTATATAGACTTGCGTTCACGTGCAACAGAGCATACACACCCACCTGTGTACAGATGAACACGCGTACAAATGGACATGACTTCCACTTGCACAGTGAATGGCAGCTGAAACTATGACGGTGTGCAGGAAGTCAAGCCCAGTTTTGTTCGTCAACAGGTTCAATTCATCCTCGCCTTTTGCAGGGGTTCTGGTCCAGAGCAACTTCCGTTTCCTTGTTACAGGGTCTCCCTGGAGCAACTTGCAGTTAAGAGTCTCACTTGGGGGTCAAATTAAGGGTTGGTCCAGTTGGAGTTGAACCTACGACCTCTTGGTCATCTTAGTACTGGTATCCAGAGCATATTTCCTGTCTCTCTGGAGCGATTTGGGGTTAAAGGCCTTGCTTACGGAGCTCAATGTTCTGGACATAGTTCTGGAGATGGGAAAGAGCTGGATTTGAACAGTCGGATCCACAACTAGGGGCAGTTGGTAATGTGGGATTACTGGAAGTTTGCCCAGTAATCAGAAGGTCGCCGGTACGAATCCCGGACCGTTAACGCTACCACTGAGCTACTCATTGAACAAGGCACCGGGACCCAAGAACTGCTCCCCGGGTGGCACCCCTCAGCTGCCCACTGCCCCTTCACGGATGGGTCATTCATTGTGGCGCACTATGTGTTGTGCTGTGATAAACATTTACTCACTCACTTCCAAAATACACAACTTGTGTGAGAGACAAGTCAAAATATGGTAAGAAGGTGAAGACGATTACTGGCAATTACCTTCAATCGCTTGACAGTCCTAATATGTCATTTACACACACACGGACTCTGTCTGGAGAAAACATCATACACACTTGCACGCTCACACAGGTACGCCACCGCCCCCCGCTTTAAACGCCGGGTTTAAATCTCTGCGATCAAAGCCATTCATGTGTGGTTAGAGATAAGACTTCTGAAGCATATTGATGGCGACGGGTTCCAGCGACGGGGCGAGTCCTGTTAGATCTCTTCAACAAGAGAGGGACACCAATCACAGCCGACGACGAACCCGACTTCGTCGCTACCGTTCCCCGAGCCGCCTGCCTGCACTTCAAACGCAACGACGCTCAAGCTCTCGTTCGGAGACGCAAATTCTCTTTTCTCGCCCAAAGTCAGCGGCCGTTTCTTCCCACGCGCCCAGCATAAAGCAATTATGTATAATCAGTCAATCATTCTTAAGTAACATTTTCCCTCTCCCCGCGGTGCGTATGCCCGAACCCAGAAAAAACGTCGCGTGGAGTAGTGTAGCATGTGCAGGCTCTAAAACGCCAAAACAGAAGAGGCTAATTCGGTGGGACAGATGGCGGGTGTGTTATTGGACTCTTGTCGCTCTTGGGAACTTCCCCCGGTTGGCGGAGGAAGAGGAGGAGGAGGAGGAGGGGATGAAAGCAGCACTCAGATGCTCAGACAACAAGGTCACGACCTACAAACCGCCTGCCTGACAAGTAGAAGTAAAGGGTGATGAGCAGGAAGAAAAAGAGATGGGGAAGAGAAGTTAAGACAGAAAGAAAAAAAGAAGCCCTCGGCTGAGGCGGCCTGAACAGACTGATGCAGAAGATGATAATGACACTCATCAAGACACACACCACACGTACACACACAGTGTGCAGCATGGTCGAGTGGCAAAACGGTGCCGCATGGCGCAGGGGCCCAAAAAAAGGTTCCCGTCTTTAAATAATAACTTCCAGGGTCATTTAAAAAACATTAGCCTGCCCACATGCTCAATTACTGCAGCCCACTCCTGCACTTTGTCCCCTATTGTGTCCCGGAATAGCGGCGGCTGACGATTGGCCCACGGCGGCGCGCGCGTGAGAGAGAGAGAAATGGAGAGAGAGACACGTCACGGCAAAGCCCACCGCCGGCCCTGCACTCGTTCGCTCGCCCGCCTGCTCTTAGAGTCGGACTTAACAGCTTTCGAGATCGAGTATCAAACGCCTCTCTCCGAGGAAGCTAAATGGAGGTAATTACCTAGCGCTGCTTTGTTCGCTCACTTAAGAGAAGGCTCGGCTGCTAACGACCAGCCTCGCTGCAGCGTTTAGTGTTGGCGCTGGAAGAACGAGGGAGAGCGGATTTTTTTTTTTTAAGTGATGGGGTTAAATCGTTGGTGCTTGTTTAAACGTGACTACTATCGGTTTTAACATCCCACTCTGGGCAGCGGAAAGCAGCCGAAAATTAGATTAAACGTAGTGGGACTGGAAGAGGCGATCTAACAAAACCTCATTTTAAATGAACCGACCAAAAACAAAATCTTTCCGCTGTACAAGGCAGAGCGGAAACAAGTTAACAAGTTCAAAGGGTCCCTGCCCAAACCAAAAGAAAATAAAAATAAATACACAAACTCTTTCAATCCGAGTCTGCTGTGAGTCAGTTGGGGCGAAACAACAATGAGCTAAATTTAGACGTCACCTTCCTGCGGTCGTTAGCACTGGAAAGAGTTCAGAAAATAGCTTCCCAGCATTAGAGCACACACACGTACGAAAACGACACAAAAGGAGCAAAGAAAGGGCTCATGCTGGGCCCAAAAAATAACCCCACACGATTCCACCGCAGACAGGGTAGTGGGACAGTGGAGTCCAGAGCTGAAGGGATTCTCAATATTGGACACAAACAGCGTAGAAAAGTATTATTACACAGGGGCCGGGTCTCCACTGACTCAGACAATAAAGGAAGCAAGTGCACTTAACCTTACAACCCTCCATTATTGAGCGCTGATCTGTAATTAGGGTGGGACGTTGGGGAGTGCCATCAAAGCTTTAAAAAAAAAAAGGAGGATGAGATGTGCGGCTGTAGAATCGAGGTAAGCAAAACTGATATAAAGTCTGGCATAGTCTCTGCCCCAAAAGTGCCCCACAGTAGTTGCTCAAGCCTTTGGTCACCAATAGGACATGTTCCCGCAAAGCAGCCAATGGACGTAACCTGAGAAAATGCCTTTACTCGCCCAGCTACTCTCCATTTAAACTCGCAGGTCCGGTTACCGAGGCATGACGCTGGCCAACAAGTAACACGCCAGACAAGTCGGGTACAGACAGTTCCGCACCGTCTCCAAGAAAGTTAAGGAGTTGCCAAAGCCTTTTTAAATCGGGTAGAGCTGAGACTGTTTAGTTTTGATGGACAGGCAAGAATCCCATTCCGAATAAGACGGGCGACTCTGAGGTGGCCCAAGCAAGAAAGCGCAGAGACAAGCGAAATGTCAGCAGAGTTTTGCAGAAGGGGGTGCAAGTTTGCAAGGGGGTGGGGGTGGTGGGAGCATGGGGGGGAAGGACACGCTAGTAGATTAGTGTCGGCAAGGAGAAAGGGAGAGAGAGAGTGGGAAAGTAGGGTGTGACCGGGATAGGATGAGAGAAAAGACGTAGCGGAACTTTGCTGCAGTAAGCAGGAGGAGGCTTACTGCTTCGACCTGCCCAGACGAATGCGCCTGGCGAGAGACAAGTCCGTACACCATGGAGAATCAAGAGGGAGGAAGGGTTTTACTCTGCAAAATTTTCGGATGGTAGAGATATGGGGGCAAGGCAAGGGAACATCAGACAAGATGGTGTCGTCAGCGTAGACGGTTCTGCCCAGACGGGTACGCTCACTCTGGGCTGCGCTCTGAAAAGCTCACCTGGCTGCGCTGTCACGAGGGGCCCGGTTAGATGTCTGGGCCAGCCTAATCAAAGTTGATGAATGTGGGCCGGCTTTAATCTTAGTGTGGCGGCCCGATCGAGAGACAGGCTCTGACAGTGGCTGCTTTGAAGTGGGGACTTCCATTAGCTTTCAGCACTGTGATCCCACCAGGCCCAGAGAAAAGCTAACACATACACACACACACACACACACACACATCCGTTTGCACACAAAGACGTCGCACCTCCCCTCCGCACCACTCTCTACCAGAGATGCGCCTTCTCGACCAAAAAAAGACAACTTTGAAAACACAGCATCAATAAGAATAGTCTCCAGCGCATCCTGCCCTGGCTTCAAGGGCTTCCCTTCACTTTGATCCACACGAATATGACAATCGGTGCTTACAGAGCGGTCATTGGCATCGGCGAGTGCTGAGAAGAGTGAGGCGAGGCCAGGTGGGTGAAGCCAGGCATAGAGGCAGAAGACAAGAAAGGAATGATGAGCATTCAGGGTGGTCGCCGTGTTGCCTGTCCAAGCTCACAGTTCTTCTAACACCATTCTCAACCTGGAGAACTTGGAACAAAAAGCCACCTTCAGACTCAGGTGCAAGTACCGCCTGAAAAAGGCGAGGTAGCCACCAGTTGTAATTTTTCCTGGCAGGATCACAGAATCATTTTTATGGCTCCAACAGCAAACCTCAATGGAATGCGTGTAGACCGCGGGCTCTTGTCAAGACCGGCCCTGGCAGGCGCCGGTAAAGGGGGTAAGAAAAAAGTGTTTAAAAACTCGTAAAAATAAAAAAAATTAAAATCCCTCGGGGCGGCGGGGTTAAGGTCCTTCCCGCCGAGGAAAGACGCAATCTAACCCGCCCACCCGACCCTCTCGCTGGCGTTTGTATTCAAACAACACAAAAGCCAGCAGTGGCCAGATAGCTGCTCTCAACAAACAGGGACGAGCACATATTGTCTCATTACTGCCCAGCTAGGGGAGGGGCGAGGCATAAGCGGGGTTTCAAGACATACAAATTAGAAGGCAAAAAAAACTGCAAGGAAAGCAAACCGAGTGGGTCACCCCGATGTCTGAAGCCTGCTGAGGGGCATTTATATTCCCAGACATGATTTTAATTTTAATATTACAGAGCGGCCAACCAAGGCAGGATCGGATTATGCAGGCTCCCAGCTCTAGATAGGCGCAGATAGCTAAAAGCCCGGTTTACCTCCGGAACATCGCTGCTGGTTGTGGGTGGGGAACTGGGGGGAGGGGAAGAGGAAGGCGGGGAGAGACATTGCATGGCGGGGGCTGAGCTGGAAGATAAGGGGCCCAAAGACTGGGTAGAACAGCAACAGAACTTGTTACTTTATTACAAGACATGGGGTCATGGCTCTGCATTCAGGTGCAGGGAATTAACGTTTGTCCGTTTGGCAGGCAGCACACAGCAAAGTATGTCCGGTCCCTCCCCCAGTGCCCCAGGGCTTTGGGGCCCCTGTGTCCCCTGCTGTCCACCGCCCCTTAACACCACCACCACCAAAACTCTCCACCACGGTCTGTTTGCAGTTAGCACAAAATTTCCGGCCGAGTCTCTGTTTGACGTGCAAGCGTCCCTTCAGGTAATGGCACAATCCCAGACGACTACATTCCAGCGTTCCTCTTCAAAGGCCCTCTATAACTCCCTGGCAAATACTCGGACAATCTTCCTGTCACGCTGCTAACACAGACCAACAAAGACACAGTCGACAGATCACGGTGCATAAGCCGGCGTGTTTGCAGAAATTTGCTTCGGGTGGACGGAATTAACACTGCCGCGAATGAAGACGCAACTAATAAAATCAATTAAGGCAACGGCGTGAAATTAAAGGCTGACCTTCAAATGCACCTGATTAAACACGTGGCAATGTACCGTCTATGATTTCCCCGGGCGATTATCTGCGTTTTATACAATTCATTTACTTGCAATGACCATACAAGAGACCTGGCCATTCATTTTATGGGCACAAACAAAAACAAAAAGACGCTACTTGGCCAAGTGAGGCACACCACAGCAAGACTGAGGAAGAAACCAGCGCCATCAAGAACAACTTTTGCAAAAAAGGACGCCGAGTCCTGAAAGAAGTCAAGCTGGCAATTTTTTTGCACCCTCCTGCCTCACTCTTGGAGGGCACTGAGTCCTTCTCCGAGGAACAATGCAGCGGAACGCTGCAGGAGGGCAGGAGATGCAGTAACTGCGTGTCTTCCCACAAATCAGGCCTCTTGTCTCAGACACATGCCGAGATCTGCTAGTGTGCCATTACATCCGTTTGCCCTCAAACTTCTACAGTCCTTTATTTGCTTTGCTTTTTCACTCTTAAGTTCTTCCATTTTTATCCACAGGACCTGCCGGGATGACAAATGACAGACACCACTAACAGTACAGGGGTCAAAGCCAGGTCCTAGTGTGGTTGAAGGCTTTAGATTTCCTTTCTCTTTCTTGGTCCTTCATGGACGACTTAGAAAAGAGGAGGATTGTGTTTTTCTGTGTGAGCCTCATTTCGTCATCTTCTGAATGAACAACAACGGACTCCCCGAGCTGGAGTTACTGCACGTCTCTGATAGGGCTGAGGATCACATAATTCCAAATTCGATTTGATTCCAATTTACAAAGGCTCCATTGCTTTCAAATTCCATTTTGATTCCATATTGATTCAATCAAGTTTTGGAATAAGGGGAATGGGTTTGTGCTTGTATTAAAAGTTGCAGTGCCCTATAGAGGAAATACATAAAAGGGAAGGATAGAGCTGGACTAGAACCTACGACTTCTTGGTGTGTAGGCGAGAATCCTTACGGTGCTCGTTGAGTAACTGTCACATTCAGTTTCAATCCCATCAAAAACAACTTCGACACATGATACAGGGCTCACATTTCACTCACAGAGACATTTCACTGCATTAAGCATGAACAAAAACCGACCAGTGGGCACAACATAAAATACAACATACTCCATGACATAAAAAAAGAGAATATTTGAGAATGTGCTAGAAAGGTTGACCGAGCAACACCTGCCTTTGCTTTTCTTCGCTTATATGTTAGTGAAAATCTAATTATACTGAGTTTGGAATTTTGGAAATCAATATCGCATCATTTTTAAAACAAAATGAATCAATAATTTAACAAACAAATACAGTTAGTGCGTCACTTACTATGGAGATGCTTTTGATGACCCCATCGTAACTTGAAAATAGTCGAGACATTGGGCTTTGAAAAACCAAGATAGATTCTGGCAGCGTTCCAACATATTGTACTGCATACGCAGCTACATTTGCCTGCCATGTGAAACCAGAAATATTTGTACAATTTTGTCGTACGGCTATCGTCGTCGAACCATTGTAACTCGGGGGCCATCTGTATAGATATGTATTCTGATGCACCATGAGCAGCTGGACTGAAAGCTCTCTGCACACACACAGACACTCACACACACACACACACACACAAGACCTGTTGCATCCATTTGTCATTAACATGACAAGGCCTTACGCAAATATTGACACAGTCGTATCCATATCCGTAGGCGTATGGGGATATATCGCTAGGCTCGCGGCTCTCCTTGCCTAAGGACACGCGGCTAATAAAAAGGAGACAAAATGACAGGGGTAAAGGTTCGGCGCAGGGGAAGCAGAGATAGATGATTGTGTTTTTAATAAAGGCTGGTTGAGGGCGGGAGCGGAGGGGAGGGGAGAGGCTCGAGGGGGGGGGGGAGGATTTGTGTTGACTCCAGCCTTTGAGAGGCTGCGTTGAGGATCCGTTCTGTCCTTGAAGTGAGCGTATGTTCAACGCGATACGTTTCATTCGCTGTATGGCGCTCGTTATAAAGGCTGTGTGGTCAGAGCCGGTTCGGCTTGTGGTGAGCAGCTGAGCAAAGAGGCTCAAGTGGTTAGAGGAATCATAGGAATATGGAACGTGTGGTGTAATGTGGTTTTGTGTAAGGCTGGACGTTACAGCCTCAAATCAATATGACGGTTATTTGAACGTTTTAACCTGACTGTGATTATTTAACGAGAAAAGGGTGAGAAAGAGTGGGACTGGGAAGCACAAAAGCATAAACACGGACGGACAGATGGAGGAAGTGTGAGAACAGCACCGCAATAATATGAATGTGAGGCAAGATGGTAAGGAGCGAAAAGCAAGACAGAACACACCGCAGAGAGTAGGAGAGGTAGAGCGAATAACAGACAGACAGAGAGAGAGAGAGAGAGCGAGAGAGGAAAAAGCCAGTGAGTGACTGACTGAAAGAGACAGGGAGAGAGACTAGACACTGACAGCACCTTCAAGACAATCAGAGGAAAGAGTGTGACTCTCTTAAATAAGAAAGAGAGATAAAGATAGTGTTATTACAGGAAGCGAGATGGAAGGATGAAGAAAGAGGGAACAGAGAGACTGTTGGCAGCTTAGAGAGCGAGGCTCAGGATGAGCGAGGATGGATGGATAGATAGATAGATAGATAGATAGATAGATAGATAGATAGATAGATAGGTAGATAGACAGACAGACAGACAGACAGACAGACGTGCACCTTAAAAACAACCAGAAAGACAATGTGGCCGTACTCTCTCTCTTTATTTTTTACCTTTCCAAGGAAAGAGAGAGAGAGAGCGTTACTGAGAGGAAAAAAGATGCAGTGACGATGGAAGAGAGAATGGAGAGACACAGAGGAAGTGTGAAGAGCGAAAGAATGAAAGAAAAGGTACACCTTAAAGACAACCAGGGGAACGATGTGACAGTCTCTCCCTTTGGCATCACACACGCACACAACACACACACACACCAAGCCCCAAAAACCAGCCAAAGAGCAGGTGGGGATACAACCAGGGGAAGAGAGAGAGAGAGAGAGAGAGGGAGGGAGAGAAGACAAAATGAAGTGGATAGATTGAAAGCTCAATCACACAGCAGGAGGTAAAAGACGGTGCTGATTTGGGCTTCCATCCGGGAGGCAAACGAATGCAAATAAGGACGAAAAAAAGAATAATAACAACCACAATAAAAGCACACGAAAAACAAGAAGGTGTTGGGAGGAGGAGGAAGAGGAGAAAGAGGAGGAGTGTGTTTTAGGAGCTCTTACATCAGCGCTGTTTGTTTAAGAGCGGCGATGACGCGAGTGTGACAGTCCCACAGCCGCTCTCGCTTTTATAGCCCCGTCTCCAGACACACACACACACACACACTCTCACTCACACATACACACACACACACTCACACACACTCAGCGTAGGTGGCAGGCAGGGTCAGGTGGTGGTGATTCCAGAGCGGCGTATTAAACAGCACGAGGGGTCAAGTGTGAAATGAAAGTGTCTTTAGAATGAAAACGACTTGGAGAAGAAAAAGAGATTGCCAGTCGTTTTCTCACACACTCTCTCTCTCTTAATCCCAGAGGAGTTTTAACCACTGTGTTTACGCTCTCTCTCTCTCTCTCTCTCTTCCCTTCTGTTTCTTTCATCGACTTGTGCTCTCTCTATTCTTTGGCATCTCTCGCTTATCTCCTATTTCTCTCTCTCTCTCTCTCACTCTTTGTCAGTTTCTCTTCTTTGCTTCTCTCTCTCTATTCCCAGCATCCCTTTCTTACTTCCTCTCGTCTCTCTCCCTCTCTCTTTATCTTGCTCTTTCTCTTCCTGTACGTCTCTCGCTTTCCTTTCTCCTCCTCTGTCTTGCATCGCTTTCTTTTCTATCTCTCTCTCTGGCTCTCTCCCTCAAAATATCTCTCTATCTCCCTCCCTCTCTCTCCCTCCCTCTCTCTCTCCATTTCTCCCTCCCTCCTTCCTTCTCCCTCCCTCTCTCTGTCCATTTCTCCCTCTCTCTCTGTCCATTTCTCCCTCCCTCCTTCCTTCTCCCTTCCTCTCTCTTTCTCTCTCTCCATTTTTCCCTTCCTCCTTCCCTCTATTTCCATTTCTCCCTCCCTCTCTCTTTCTCCCTCCCTCTCTCTCTCTCCATTTCTCCCTCCCTCCTTCCTTCTCCCTCTCTCCATTTCTCCCTCCCTCTCTCTCTCTCTCTCTCTCTCCCCATTTCTCCCTCCTTCTCTCTCTGTCTCTCTCTTTACAGATAAAACCAGTTTTGTTTGTCACTGAAAAATGGGCAGCTGCCATTAATACTTGCAATGGAACACACACACACAGACACACACACTCACACAAAACAAACACAACATGCAAACAGCTTACACACACACACACACACACACACAGACACACACGCCTTCCTGAAACCACCTTAAAACAGATCAGACCCACTTTTCCACTGACGCTGCACTTCCCTACAGGACAAACAGCCAGATAACTCGGTGTGTGTGTGTCTTAATCCTAAGGTAAGGTGGCACTGGTAGCCCCACACACACACACACACAGACAGGATAAAGTTCATCTTCGGACCCCCACACCAGGTCCAGTTGAGTCCAGCCGATCACAGCAAGACTCCAAATGTCTTAGATGACAACACAACGCAATATTCATTTTCTTACAAAATATCAAAAATATACTTTTTCTGCATCAGACGACACTGGCGGGCGTCTGCATGACTCACATTTGGTGAAGCCTCTCCCCACACACACACACACACACACAAAACTCTACCAAGCATGCCAAAACCACTGAGAAATCCCACCTACCACCACAAATTCTGTTACACACACACACACACACAACAATAACAACAAACGGAGGCGCAAAACGAAACCGGCACGGCGTCTCCAGCCAAGCGGCACCGTAATCCGCGCGGTGGCTCGTCCTCCAGCGTAATTAATTTCTTTTGTTTGCGCCTCTCGTTCGGAGCGAGCGATTTTTATCTTTTCTTCTTACATCATCTGATTAATGAACGGCACTCGGGAGGAAGGAGCAGGAGGAGGAGGAGGAGGGGGAGGGGGAGGACGAGGAGGAGGAGTGATAAAAGTGGGACGATTTGCAAGCGGGCGTTTTATTACTGTACTACATAAATAACTGGCCGAGCCAACTCAGGTGTGTGTGTGTGTGTGTGTGGATATATATACAGACACATTCACACAGACGCACAGCTTTAGCACAGACTCCCAGGATGGATGGACGGACTTTTCTTTTTGGACGGAGCACTGAGAGAGGCCTCCAATCCTTCGTCTTCATCGAGGTGTCCGTGTTTTATTCGGGCCGGCGCCGCTACTGACACGATGTAGACGAAAGCGTAAAGCCGTAGATCAACGTTAATTCATCGCCTCTGCCGAGTGATTCATCTTCACCGCGTTAGGGGTTAGGGATGCGAGAGAGAGAGAGAGAGAGAGAGAGAGGGGGGCGATTTTGATTCTTAAAAAATAATAATACAATATTAAAAAAAAAAAAATAATTAACATTCGTAAAAAGAAAAAATATCTTTTTTAAAAAGTAAGTAAAATTGTAAAATAAACTCTAAATTTTAAAATCAGATCTCTAAATGTTAAAATAGAACACCATTAAAAAGATTAAAAATAACCTTTACCTTTTTTTTTTTTAATAAAACTAATTTTTTGGAACAAATTTTATATATTTTTTAAAAACATAAAGTAAAACTTTAAAATGAAATATAAAAAAAACAAAATAAAATAAAATAAAATCTCATTTAAAAAAATCTACACTTTTTAAAAAAACTAACTACAATTTTAAATAAAATGTCATTTTTTTGATTCAAAAATCTGTTTGTTTCTTTTATTCAATCTACACCCAATACACAAGTTCCAGTTTTCTTTTACATTAGTTTATATATTCAAAAACATGAAAGACATTCTTCAAAGAATCTTTTATTTCAAACAATGTAAAGAATTTAAGAAGTGAAAACATGTCTTTGAAGTGGTTTTACAAGTGACTGGAACGCGACATTCAGGAGGTCCGTACTGGTTTCAACTCGACTCGACTGTGCCTTTAATAGGACCCTGATTGAAGTGAGTGATCATTTGTCATTGTGAACACAGCACAGCACACACTGCACCACAGCCAAATGTGACCTCTGCGTTTGACCCATCACTGAAGGAGCAGTGGGACCTTGCTCATGTGCAGCATGTGCGCGATGAGGAAAACGCGGACGGAATGGCGGAATTCAACAAATAAAACGGAACGTTGTAAAACGCGGAACGTCGTACGATTGGCTGATATCGGTGTGTGGGCAAAGCAAAGCAATGGTTTCTAATCAGTTTTGGCCGCTGCAGCCCCCTGTACGTGTTACCTGTTGAGGCGGGACTCAGCTTTCCACACACACAAACGCACAGACACAGAGGAGGAAACGTCAACGGTCAGCTGTGGTGAAGAGGCTGAAACACCGAAGAACTCAAAAAAATGAGGGAATTGGAGTGTCAGTGATACGTTTACAGCAGAACAATAACCAAATGATTTTTATGAATCGGGAGAACAACTCTTTTGTAAGTTTTGCCAGCACACGATAGACTGCACCCGCAAGAACACGTGACGACCACTTACAGTCAAACACTCACATCAGAAACGATTCGTTTTGCAGGAAAAAATGAACGTTTCTTGTTGTTTACAGGTAAAAGTTTCACCAAAGCAGGAAATGTTCTGCTGAACCCCAGCACTTTGTTAAAGTTGAAGTTGAATAAGTCATTTAATGTCAGATTTTTTTCCTATTGCGTTGTTATTTTTTCCATCCACTCTGTAATTAGACACTTTTTAGGTGAATAAATATGATTATAACGTAAAACACGGAATTCAGAAGAATAAAAATGGAAAGAAAAAACGGAATTCAGCAAAAAATTTAACGGAATTTAGGAAAAAACTAAACGGATTTCATTGGGTTCCTATTTACCGGTCCGGGATTACAAACGGCACCCTCCCGATCACAGGGTCAACGCCCTAGGTTTCCATTATTATAAATATTAACTTCCTCCACCCACGACATCGCCACAGTTCATCCCGGGTCACGAGTGTGTGTTTTTCCCTTTTTGGGGGATAAAAAGCAGATAAACAGCAAGTCAGCAACAACATTTTTGCTTTGCCTTATTACTCACTGGCTAAGGTGACCTTCCCCCCAAAAAGAGTCTCACTTTTAGGACTTTTTATCAAGTTAACGTCGCGGTGTGTACGTATGTGAGGTTGGCCAGCTGCGGCTGCGTCACGCCCATGATGTGTGTGTGTGTGCAGGTAAGAAAGCTCTTCTCGCCCCAGCTGGGAAGAGGATGACCACTGTTGGAAAACAGCACCTGGGGGCCGTTGGAAAACTTTTTTTGCTTCCTCCACCTTTAAACAAAAACGCCATTTCTCGTCTGTCGTCTCTCTCTCTCCCTCCGTCTGTCCGTCCCCGCGTCTGGCTGAGCGGCTCCGTGCTGACCTTCAACACAGCGCCTAATTAAAGCCCTCCGTCCACACACACACTCCCACTTTCCCCCTCATTACATCACTGATGGTCTTTTAATAGGCGACGTGATCAAGGTTCTAGAAATGTCACGTATTAAGATTTCGGCTCGGCACCGCTGCCCTCGCAAGCGACGAGCCCACCACCACCCTGGCCCCCGCCCCGCTCCGCTCCTCCGACAGGGTTCAGGTCTACGTCTCGGATCTGGCCAAAAGTGCAAGTGAGAAAGTTTGTGAGAATGAGAGTGGAGTGAATGTACGTGTGTGTGAGAATGTGAGTGAGTGTGTGTAATTGTTTGCGAGTGTGTGTGTGTGTGTGTGTGTGTGAGAGTAATTTAGAATGAGAGAGCGAGTTGCAGTGAATGAATGTGTGAAAGTAGATGAGTGAGCGAGTAAGTGAACGAGTGAGTGAATGTGTGAAAGTGTCTGAGCGAGGGTGTGTGTGTATGTGTGTAAGTGAATGTGTGTGAGTGGATCAGTGAGTGAGGGAGTGAATGTGTGGAAATGGCTGAGTGGGTGGGCGTATGTGTGTGAGTGAGTGAACGAGTCAGCGTGTGAAAGTGGATGAATGAGTGAGAAAGGGAGCGTGTGAGTGTGAATAACTGTAAGTGTGTGTGTGTGTGTGTGTAGTTTCTGAACGAACTCTTTCACCCTCTATTTAGCACTTCTCTCCCGGCTGATTGAAGACCTCAGCACTCAGACACACTTGCATCTCTCTCTCTCTCACTCACACACACACACACACACTCACACACACCAAACAACAGCTTCCACCCACAAAAGACAAAAAGTGGGGGGAGACGTCCTAAATAAAGCCTTCCAAATTACAGTTTTCCACACCATGTGCTGAAATAGCTTCCGCCTGACTCTCCGTCTTCTCCTGCCACCGCTGTGCAACAATAACAGAGAAATAAAGAAAGAAATAAAGCAGCATCGCTCGTTCCACGACCGTTCCGGAGAGCGACCCTCGTCGGCGAGGGAGAATAAAGCAGCGCCGGGCGGACGCTGATTGCAGCCGGGGGTCGAGTCCTTCTCTCGCTCGCCTCGATAGCGAGGAATCGTGAAAGGTCGGTTCAAGGCCTTTTCCCGCTTGGCGCGTGTGACGACACGTGCGTCAAGTGCCTTCTTTTCTTTTTTTTTCTTTCTCTCCCCTTGCTCTCTCTCTCTGTCTGTCTGTCTGTCTACCTCTCTCTCTCTCTCTCCGTCGGAAGAGGAGGGGGAAAACAACAAGGAGGAGGAGGAGGAGGGAGGAGGAGAAGGAGGATGCGGTCATCAATCAGCGCAGGAGAAATCCACTCTGGCCTCCCGGACCTCTGTCAGCTATTAGTGAGAGTCAGGCTCAGAGGGGAGAGAGAGAGAGAGAGAGAGAGAGAGAGAGAGAGAAAACACAGATGGTACTCAGACAGAGAAGCGAAAGATGAGAGAGTGAGCGAGTGACTGAAGGAATAAAAAGAGACAGAAAGACGGAAGGGGAGAGAGGGGTAAAGGAGTCAGCGAGAAGACGGAGAGGGGAAGGGAAATGAAAGAAAGACAGCGGTAACGCGGAGAGAGAGGACGAAGACTGAGAGAGAAAAAAGGAATAAGGTGGGAGAGAGAAGACGAGAGAGAGAGAGAGACGGAGTGAAAAGGAAGAGAGAACGGAACAAAAACGACAGAAAGAATGTGTGAAAGTGGATGAGTGTGCAATGTAGCGAGTGAATGAATGTGTGAGCGAGTGAGTGAGTGATTAAGGGAACGATGGAGTGAGCAAGGGAATGAGTGAAAGTGTAAAACTATGAATGCGTGAAAGTGAGTGAGTGAGTGAATGTGTCAAAGTGGCTGAATGAGTGAGTGAATGAGAGAGTGAGCAAGGGAGGGAGGGAGGGAGTGAGTGAGTAAGGGAACGATGGAGTGAGCAAGGGAATGAGTGAATGTGTAAAACTACGAATGTGTGAAAGTGAGCGAGTAAGTGAATGTGTGAAAGTGGCTGAATGAGAGTGAACGAGAGAGTGAGCAAGGGAGTGAGTGAGTGAGTAAGGGAACGATGGAGTGAGCAAGGGAATTAGTGAAAGTGTAAAGCTATGAATGTGTGAAAGTGAGCAATGAGTGAATGTGTGAAAGTGGCTGAATGAGTGAGTGAACGAAAGAGTGAGCAAGGGAGGGAGTGAGTGAGTGAGTGAGTGAGTGAATAAGTAAGGGAACGATGGAGTGAGCAAGGGAATGAGTGAATGTGTAAAACTACGAATGTGTGAAAGTGGCTGAATGAGTGAGTGAATGAGAGAGCGAGCAAGGGAGTGAGTGAATGAGTGTGTCGGTTTCGACTGATTTTCGATGACCAGCGTTCCAGCTTCGTTCGTTTTCCCGAGTAAAGCTCAGACGCCCCCCACGTGGCCCCGGCTGGAAAAAACGAGAAAGGGGAAAGACGGATGCGAATAATTGGCCTGTTTTTCTCTGGCTCGTGGTTTTGATCTCCCAATTACTTCCAGCCCTCTTATCGCGTCCTGCTCTGGCGGGGCAGTTAAGAGCTACTGCCCCCCTTTTGCACCCCCCCAACTCTCCAAAGTTCTTGCCGGCCGTCATTTGTTCAATTCGCGTCACTGAATCGCGTCAAACTGCATGCGGTAAACACGTCGCAGAACAATAAAATGCCGATCGGAACTTCCTCAAAAAGTCAGTCTGTAAATTTATCACTCCTCTTATTTGGAAAGCCGGTCGCTGACGGCGCGACGGGAAGCCTCTCGTTTTTTCCGGGCGCCGGACGAGCAGGCGGTCGGCCACTCCAACTCATCAGCCGGCTTAATTGATTTAATTAAGCTACCGATTTAGTCCGGGCGCCAATCCTCACGCTTTGGGGCTTGAGCCGGTAAAAAAAAAAAGGATATATCCTTTAGCACGAGTGAGGAAAGGAAGAAAAGGAAGGAAGGAAGGAAGGAAGGGTAGAAAGGCCTGAAAACAAACAGGCTGTTCTTGTCTTGATGACGACAACGGTAATCGAAGGCTTAACGAACAAGAGCTTCCTTCCTGAGAGCTTCAACTTGTTTCCCTCTGCGCTACTGGTTATAAACTCCGTCATTTTCCAAGCTGTGGCTGGACCGCCGACTGACCCCCCCCCAAAAAAAACAGAAGCGGAATTTTTACCAGACGCCGACAAAAGGTTCTCGACCCTCGGCCCTTATTAAAAGCACGTGGAAAGAAAAGAGGACGTACCACGGTTAGGGAGGACAGTCTCTTGAGAACGGAACGTATGCGTATCAAAAGCTTTGAAGCTCAGTGTGGAAGTCAGGGCTGTATGATTTTTTGGGGGGTTTCAACTCTAACCCCAGCCTGAATCACGTTCGGCGATTTTCATAAAAGGAAATTCTGCGGCTCTGCGGATTCCGGACGAGAGTTGAGATGTCGGTAAGAGGGCTGGGGGGTAAGACGCGACTTGTGGTGATTAAGTGCAAGCTGCCGAGACGTGTATCGAGCCCCTCCCCGGCCTCCTGAGGGCGAGCGCCTGGTTGTAAAAGTACGCCACAAGTCCTGGGGGCTGCTGCCGCATACGACGAGGAACAAAAAACGCTCAATTACCTCTAAAACGCGTCACGAGAGAGATGTTACCAAAGTATGAAGCCAGGACGGAATACTGCAATCGATGGTTACGCTGCGACACGTAAGGTTGTGGGTTCAAATCTAGTTCCCTCCTACCTCCAGCTCAACGGATTTAAACTAGAGCTGGGCGACAGGAACAAAAATATTATCACAATCATATTGATAGATATACTGTCATATTATGTTCGTTTAACCGCTTACTCGATTCTGATTGGCTAGCAAGACAGAAGTGACATTGACGAGCCCAGCGCTGTTCTAAAAGCTGAACTGATTTCGACGTGAAGCGCTCTGAGCGCTGCGGCAAAAAAACCTCTCCACCGCCTTCTTTTTTCAGCTCAAGGCGCTTAGCTCTCTGAACGCTGACGCTCACTCGATTTGTATTACATTTTGTGCTGGAAGCGGTCAAAACCTCACTTCCAGAGTTCTTTTTGTTGTTGCTAAGCTACGAAAAGCATCATCGGGCACCTCCACGTTCATTCCATATCTGCAGCTAGGGAATGTTACTTGGCATAACAGCGGGCAGTGACGACTGAAGGGACTCGAACCTTGGCATTGTGTTGGCGCTTGTAAGATTCTGTTCAAACCCCGAGTTCTGAATGTAACAAAAACACGACTGGGACCCTCAGAAAGACTCTTGACCCCGAGTTACTCCTGGAAGACCTACCGTAATGGGCAAATATAACTGATTTGACATAAGGGACTCAAACCCTGTGTTTGTGACCATAAGATCAAGGGTTCGAATCCCAGTTTTTCCCCCTTGCTGCAGGGAGTCTGTCCCTTTTTCAAAAGCAAATATAACCCACTTGGCATTAGTGTGGGCAGCTGTGGCGCAGGGGTCTAAGGGACTCGAACCCTGAGTTGGCACCAGCAAGACCAGGAGGTTTGAATGCCTGGCTGCCAACTCTCGGGGGCTAAGGAAGAAAGCAGCGTCAGAAAGACAAAAGGGAGGAATAAGAGGAAGAGCTTGGCGAGGGAAGAGGAAGTGTGAGTGCCAGCGCTCTAGTGCCAGGGTTGGATCTCTGCCCGCTGCCGTTAGCTCAGGTGCACCAGCCGTTACGCGGCTCTCCTCTTCTAGGCTAACAACCTCGAGCCCCTCCTCCCCTGTCCATCAACGCTAACCCCACCTCCCTCTTTGATCGAGTCAACGTCAAATCTCAACTCCCCCCTCTGGAACTCCTCTCATCTCTTTTTAAATGTGCTTTTTTTTTTTGCCTATCGATCGTGATGTAATAGGCTCTAAAACGCGGCGGCTTCCGCGATCGACGGCGAGTGGGCGTAGCGGGATTTCTGGGGGGGGGATGGTTTTTGGCGCGGAATCCGAGGCGCCGGTTCGCGGCCTTGCTATTAAAAGCGAGCGGTGGGCTAAAACCATGGGCTGTGTGCTTCTACAGTAATTCCACTTACAGGGGCATTTCATCAGAAAGTGGGCCAGACTGGAGCCTAGTTCACACACACACACACACACACACATGCTATGCTCTTACCGAGACTAAGTGGGACAGGCACACGGCGCTCATAAGGGATACACCCTGTCTGGAATTAACTGCACGGTTTTCATTAAAAAAGAAGAAAGAAAGAAAGAAAGAAAGACGGGTGGGGGACGAAAGAAAAAATAAAAAGACGGGTTCTTAAATGAGCGGCGGCGGCGTTAATAGCCGAGCGAGGACGATTTAGTGTGGAATTATCCCCTCTTTTTATTTTATTTTTTATTTTTAAAGGCAACGCTCCTTCGCAAAAAAGGCCTTGAGGCGCTCTCGAATAAGCCGCCCGCCGCGACCTTCAAACGCCTCGAGGTAAAGGCTTGCGAAGGGCGGAAAAAAAGAAACACACTTAAAGAGAGACACTTAGCACCAGAATAGGACACCTACTGACCTAAGCAACTATGCAATCCTCTCGTGAAGCGCTCCCAGAGAGAGAGGGAGAGAGAGAGAGAGAGAGGGAGAGAGAGTGAGTGAGTGAGTGAGAGAGAGAGAGGGGGGGGGGGGGGGGACGGGGCGATGAACGAGGAGAGGAGAGATTTTTGTAAAAGTTCACGCTGCACCGAGCTTCCTTTTTAGCGCAGGAGGGAGACTTTTCTTTTGCTCGGAGGTGGACTGACATTTAGGGGATTTAATCTGTTTTTCATACTTACTGGAAGTCGAGTGCCTTTTAGCCGTTCGGGAAACAGACGTCCGTCGCCGCCGAGGCTTCCTAGCAGAGGTCGAGCGATATCGTCTCTTCAGGGCCGTTACTGATTATTGCTAGTTAACGGGTTGGATATTGTGAATTTTATAAACACCAAGCTCAGCTGAAACTCTCCTCTTCTCCTTCACGCTGCGCTCGTGTGTGAGTGTGGTGCGAGTGACGCCAAGGCTTCGGCGTTGACTGGCTACTACTCGTGTGACATACAGCCAATCAGAGGCCGTTGTGGGCGGGACATTAAATGAAGCAGCCGAGAGTGAAGAGTCGAGAGCAAACGGCACAGAGAGAAGAGACGGCAGTGGAGTCACGGTAGCGCACCTTGTAATCGCTTGATATGGTCAAAATTAAACACCGATACCAATAATCGGCAAAATGACTAACATCGTCCTCCGATGACCGGTCGACACTTGCTTTCTAGCTCAGTAAAGTTAAACGAGCTAAAAACAAGTTAGTCAGGGTTGGGATATACCTGCCACTCAGAACACAAACGCTCCTAGCGCTGTTTTGTTGGAAATTAAGGCGCCAGTGTCGCAAAACGTTGGGGTGGTGGTGTATTTACATTTATACTGACAGCGTTTAGCAGACCCTCTTATCCAGCACGACTCCCACTTTTCCTCATTTCGGGGACAGTCTCCCTAGAGCAACACTGCGGTTAAGGGTCTTGCTGAGGGACCCAGTGATGGCAGTGCTAGAGGTAGGACTTGAACCTACGACCTCTTGGTCCAGAGGCGAGTATCCTGACCACTAGAAAAGGGGCAGTAGATAATTTAGTGCCGGGCCCCACAGAAACAATAAAAACCTCTTTTCCAAAAAATTTGTAATTTTTATTACATTTTAAAAAAAAATAAACTACCATCTGTTGGTCAGAGGTGGTGTTAAATAAACTTGATTGGTTACTGTGTTTTGTTACGTCTACTGATAAACGTGTGGCGCTCCAAACCAAGTCAGGAAGTGTTTAATTGTCCTTTAGAAGAGTAGAAGGGGAGAGAGAGGAGCGGTAATCTCTCTCTCTCTCTCCCCCTCATTCCGTCTGACAGCAGAGCGTGGAAAAAAAAAACCCTCATCTAAATTTAGCATCAGATTTATCAGGCTGTAGCAAAACGGGAAAGAGGGAGAGCGAGAGAGTGTGTAAGTGTGTGAGAGAGAGAGGGAGAGGGGGAAAAAAAGAGAGAGAGAGAGAGAGAGAGAGCGCAACGGGGTGGGCGTCGGCGGAGGGGAACTGTTCGTCATGAGTCACGTTCAGACACAACCAAAATACATTTCCACCAGGCTTGAAAATAGCACAGTGCACTGATGCTGGCCTGGTGCGCCACACACACACACACACGCACACACACACACATAAACACTCAGAGGGAGAGAGGGAGGGAAAGAGAGAGAGAGAGAGAGAGAGAAACAAAAGGCCTGCCCCCTAGCAAGATCACAGCAGAGGAGGAGGAGGAGGAGGAGGACTCAAAAAAAGCAGGAGGAAACAAGCTCAACGTCAGAGTGGGAGTACGTGGGGGGGTGGGCGGAGAAAGACAGAGAGAGTGAGAGATGGCCAGAGAGGGGTAGAGAGACATGGAGATGGAAAGACGGAGAAATACAGAAAGAGGGAATGAGAGAGGACAGGAAGACGGTGAGAAAGAAGGAGAGGGAGAGAGCAGAAAGGTGGAGGGGAAGAGAGATGGGGAGAGAAGGAGAAGGAGAGGGAGAGAGAGAGGGAAGGGTGGGGGAGAGATAGGGATGAAGGATGAGACAGAAGAAAAAGGAAAGGAGGGACAGAAAGGAAAAACGGGCATGGGGGAAGGAACGGTCAGATAAAGAGAGAGAGAGAGAGAGAGGGAAAGGATAGGTGGAATGAGGAAAAGGAGGAAAATGAGAGTAGAGGAAGATGAGAGGAGGAGGAGAGATGAAGAACGGGGGAGATAAAGAGAGGGAAAGGAGAAAGAAAGAGGGAGATGAAGAGAGGGAGGAAACAAGACAGAGGGAGAGGGGAGGAGAGATTAAGAGGGGATAGAGAGTGGAAGAGAGAGACAGAGTGAAAAAAGAAAGAAAGAGAAAGGGAGGAAAGGACAGAGAGAGATGCAGCGAGAGAGAGAGAGAGAGAGAGAGAGAGAGAGAGAGAGAAAAAGAAAGAGAGAGGGAGGAAAGGACAGAGAGAGACGCAGTGAGAGAGGGAGAGAGAGAGAGGGAGGCCCTGCAGCCACCCAGGCTGATAAATGTAGAAGTACAACTCTGAAGGACACAACCACAGACAGAAAGCTGCAGAAAACACCACGCACACGGACACAGACACACACACACACACACACTCTGCGCTCTCTCAGCAGCACATACTAAGGACATTTCCATGAAGGGCGATCTACTCAGGCCATCACTTTTTTTCTGTAATCTCCTCCATCTCCCTCTCTCATGCCTGCTCACCCACACACACACTCTCTCACACACACTCACACAGCTTTTCCATGCCATGCAAATGCCGGCGCTCGCGTCCTCCACCGAGCCCTCGGAGCTCCTGCTTGTTGTGCCACTGCAAGACAAGGTCATCTGAGTTCAGACCCAGACTATACCACACACACACACACACGCTGTTCTATCTCCCTCCTCCCCTCTGTCAGCTCGCGTCGACGGCATTCTCAACGTGTGCGGGAGCCTCGGGCGATTTCAGGAAGCGACTTAGAGACACAGACAAACAAACATTAAAAACAAATGCCGGCACAAAGAGAATTACTGCACAGGACAAACACAGGCGTCGTCCACTCATGAGTCCACTTTCAACACCGACACTGAGAACTTTACACGGAGAGAAAGACAGAAAGAAAGAAAGGCATGGATAGGAAAAAGAGAGAGAAATAATGAGAAGGAGCGGGAGAAAGAGGAAGAAGAAGAAGAAGAAGAAGAGAGAGAAAGGGAACAAAATAGAGAGCAAAGAAGTAAGGAAAGATAGAAAGAAGGAAGGGAAGGAGGGAGGGAGAAGGGAAGAGAGGAGGGATGAAGAAAGAAAGAAAGAAAGAAAGAAAGAAAGGGATGAGTAGGAAAAAGAGAGAAATAAGAAGAAGAAGCAAGAGAAAGAGGAAGAAGAAGAAGAAGAAGAGAGAGAAAGGGAACAAGATAGAGAGCAAGGAAGTAAGGAAAGATAGAAAGAAGGAAGGGAAGGAGGGAGGGAAAGGGAAGAGAGGAGGGATGAAGAAAGAAAGAAAGAAAGGGATGGGTAGGAAAAAGAGAGAGAAATAATGAGAAGGAGCAAGAGAAAGAGGAAGAAGATGAAGAGAGAGAAAGGGAACAGGATAGAGAGCAAGGCAGTAAGGAAAGATAGAAAGAAGGGAAAAGAGGAGGGATGAAGAAAGAAAGAAAGAAAGGGTTGGATAGGAAAAAAGAAAGACAAATAAGAGAGAGAGAGAGAGAGAGAAAGAGAGAGACTATATTAAAACTATATTATAGAATAAAAACAGAGGGAACAAGAGAGAGGTAAAAAGAGAAATATCAATTCATTCAAAACCTGGCCCCCACATCTACAAATATCACAGCTTTCTTGAGTGTAAGAGTGTGTGTAAGAGTGTGTGTGTGTGTGTGTGTGTGTGTAAAAGTGTGTGTGTGTGTAAGAGTGTGTGTGTGTGTAAGAGTGTGTGTGTGTGTGTGTGTAAGTGTGTGTGTGTAAGAGTGTGTGTGTGTGTAAGAGTGTATGTGTGTGTGTGTAAGTGTGTGTGTGTATGTGTGTGTGTATGTGTGTGTGTAAGTGTGTGTAAGAGTGTGTGTGTGTGTAAGAGTGTATGTGTGTGTGTAAGTGTGTGTAAGAGTGTGTGTGTGTGTAAGAGTGTATGTGTGTGTGTGTGTGTGTGTAAGTGTGTGTGTGTAAGAGTGTGTGTGTGTGTAAGAGTGTATGTGTGTGTGTGTAAGTGTGTGTAAGAGTGTGTGTGTGAGAGAGAGTGGCAGGACGGGGGTTATAAGCGGTCCGTATGAAGCGTGTGAGGAGTTGCAGCACGTCTCTGAGACAAGCGTAGCAGAAAATTGATAATTACTCTTCGGGCGCAGCTGTGCCTAGTCATCAGGTGTGCCAAACACCGGTGGGGAAGGAGAGGGTGTGTGTGTGTGTGTGGGAAGGGGGCAATTACCCGGGAAGAGAAATGGGGAAAGTGACCAGGATGGTAGTGAGGGAGCTAGCACAGTATAGAAGGGCGCAGGGGAGGTGCCAAGGGAGAGGGTGCAAACACCCGGGATCGTAGGTAGAGAGGACAAATGCCCGGAAAGGCAGCGGGGTTACACGCCCGGTATGGGGGGGAGGGGATTGTAGGGGGGCAGTGCCCGAAATAGAATGGAGATGGGGTAAGTGCCTCAGATACAAGGGGCGTGGGGGGGGGTCAACTACCCACTGCTGAGCCGCCTCACTAGACGCTCTTTTAAATTCTCCGGCTGGCCCTGTGAGACGCCACAACCCTGATTCAAGCAGCAAGACCGTGCCAAGGGGGCCGCCTCCGGGCAGGTCACACTCAACACACACACACATACACTCTCACGAGACAAGCGAGACCGAAATGCCATCTCAGCTCCCAGATTCCATCTGCCCCCCTCCTCCGGCCCCTGACCTCCCGCCTCGACCTCTGATTGCCAACCCGAGCTGCTCACACACCTACAGACCGGGGCCTGTCTCATTGCCGAGACCGTCTCAGACATGGGTGCTCTGTCCCAAATAATATCTGCAGCATGTGTTTCACCTCATTCATCTCGACGTTGCACGTCCATTAAAAACGTTGTCCCGCCGCAGAACCGGGAGGACGTGCCGCTCGGTGTAAATGCTATGTTTGAAAGAGCGAGGTGCTGTCGTTTTAGCACGGCGCTGGAATTATTGATTGTGGCAGCGTGCGGTTTGGGACGGAGCCAGTGACCAAGGGCAGCGCGACACGTCTGGGGCGGGGAGGTGGGGGCTGCGCACAGCATCCGGAGCGGAGAGATGGAAAGAGAGTGTCTGGAGCGGCTCCGGCCCCCTTAAAGGAGAAGTCTGCGGGGACGGAGAGGGAACAGTCGGATCCCTGCTCGACCCCTGCCTTGTCTGGCTCTACTCGTTACTGTCACTCAACGGGGAGGGAGTTCACACACACACACACAAACGGTGGGAGGAGAAGCGCTGGTCCGCTACACACACACCCAGACAATTTTTCTATCTTTGTAAGATTATAACCAGTCCTCACATCGCCACAAAAACAATAACAAATTTTTCTATCGTTTAAGACTAAATCGGGTCTAAGACCTGCCTAAAACACACACACACACCTCTTGCCATTTATGAGGTTTAAATTGCTATCTTTAAGATTTTACGTTGTAAGGACCAACGCTCGCACGCAAAAATGTCCTCACAAAGACACAAAAAATGGACAAACCAAATTTTTTTCTCCACTAGGTTTCATAACTAGGTTCCTGGTTCTTAGAAGCGTATAAAAACCTGACCGACACACACACACATCTTAATGTCTATGTGAGGTGTTTAACCTAATATACAAAAATGTCCCCACAAAGACAAAAATCTGATAGTTTAAGTGAAAACCAGCTACTCACAAGTCTTTAAAACACACACTCACACGGCTGATATCTTTGTGAGGTTTTAAATCTAACGAGGACCGGCCCTCACATACAGAAATGTCCTCAGTGTGTTCAAAAATGCCATCAACAACACCAAAACCTGACAAAACCTATGTTTTTCTTCCTTTAGGCACAATTAGGTCCTCACAAGTACCTAAAACCTACCCAAACACACACACACACACACACACCTTGCTGTCCTTGAGAGGTCTGGACCTTATACGAAAAAGTCCCTACAAAGACTTATCTTCTTCTAAAACCTTCCACAACCATACAAGTCTAAAGCCATACAAGTACCAAAAACCAGCCTAAACACACACACACACACACACACACCCCTTTACCTCACGAGGACAGGCCCTCACAAACGTCCTCACAAAGCCACAAAAAGCTGACGCAATCTTTGAGCACACAATCAGGTCCTTACAAGCACCTAAAACCCACTCTCATACACAAACACACGAAGGCAAGCAGGCAGCCGGCTGCCAGTGATAACTACACAGCCCGGAACCCCCACCCACCGCAATCTAATTAGCTGAGAGGCAGGAAGACACAGGGAGAGGGAGCCTTAGCCCAAATAAGAGACGAACACACACACACACCACATGAATAAACATCTGCCATAAACGTGTAGGAACACACCCAAACACACGAGCAGGCGCAGACAGACACCATCAAACGAGCTGCTCGGGCTAGAGAACGGCTACAACTAGTTTGTGTGTATGTGTGTGTGTGTTTGGGTAGTGATAAACTGACCGGCTGACCCACAAAATCTCCGCACAGAAAAGGCTTCCGGTTCAGCGCCGCTACCGGCCGGGTTCTTGCTGTCATTCAGAGAAATGTCGCCAGAAACATAGTGAACAGAGGCTCGTAAAAACAGAGAGGCAGAGTCACAGATAATCACACAAGGACGGAGAGAGAAAGAGAGAGAAAGAGAGAGAGAGAGGGTGAGAGTGTAAGAGAGAGAGTGAGAGAGGGTGAGAGAGTGAGAGGTGAGGCGGTTGCAGGTTTGTTAATTGGCTTTGGCGCTTCAAGTGGCAGAAAGAGCAAAGCAAGAAAACACGTTTTTGCTCCTGTGGCAAAGTCCTGCTCTGGCTAAGAGCGCGTATCAGGGTGTGACGAGTGTGTGGGAACACACTGGGTTTGTGTGTGTGTGTGTGTGTGTGTGACAGCCTTTACCTTTGGACTTCATTAAAAACTTGGCTGGGAGCTGTCTCTCGCTAAGCAACACGTTTCTCCCCCGCGCGCCGCGGTGCCGCAGGAGTCCCGGGAGCTTTTTTTTTTCTCTTCTCGGTTGGAACATTAGCGGCGGGACGAGGCCCCAAGAGACGGCCCGCGGTGCCCGGCGGCACCCTGGCAACACTCCACACTCCCTCGCTCACTCCTCAGCAAACACTGGTTGGGGGGTTGGGGGTGGGCCCTCGGGGGCCACGACAGGTGACATAATGCTTCCCTGGTAGCTCTGGTGAGGGCGATACTCCTCGTGGATCGATATTTGTTGATTCATCTGCTTTATACGAAACGAGTACAATTAAGTGAAAGCAACCAGGGACGAGTGAGTGTATGAAGGAAGGAAGGCGTCAAGCCAGCTGGTGCTGTTACGGCTGCAGGGAGACGCGTGTGACATTTGTATCGGCTGTGTATCGTGTCACCGTCGCTTGTTTTCGGCACACGTGACGCGTGGCGTCGGGATGAGTTTCGATACCATCCAATTTCAGGCTGTTTCGGGACCTGCATTGTCTCGTGACACTAATATCAGGACATCTGTTTCGGGACACGTATCACGTTGTGACACACTGTATTCACAACACTTACAAAGTCATCGTCTCATCTTTACGGTACGTGCCATATATTTAGAGCAGAAGTGGCGTACGGGATTAGGGAGTTGGCCCAGCGATCAGAGGGTCGCCTGGTTCGAGTCCCGAACCGGTAAAAAGGTACCGTTGAGTTAGTCATGAGTAAGGTACAGTCCCCAAACATTGCTGTCCTGGGCGCTGCCAAAAAGGGTGCCCACTACTTCTTCACGGATCTAAGTCACATTTGGTTGTGGTGCACTGTGGGTAATATATGGTACCATACTGCGACATATTTTGTGCCTCTTGTTTCAGCACTTCTCTTTTAGGAGAGACATACGTTTAGGGACACCTGTGCTCTCTTAACGCTTATCATGACACTTGTTCTGCCTCGTCTCCTAATGCATATTGTATTGTAGCAATCTTTTGGACGACTTTTAGCTGAACGTTTGCGTTGGAGGACGTACTGTCTTGCAACGTGTATCATTGCTTTGCACCACCAACAAAATTTGTGTTTCAGGAATGTATCATCACCGTATTGCAAGACTTGTCTTGTTTTGGGACATTTCTACTGGAGCATGCAACACTGTAACATTCGTATCAGGACATTTCGTTTCAGGACTTGTCTCGTTTTACTCATTTTTTTGGACGTGTTCCAGTTTGGAAATATCTTAAGTGGAGACATGGCTACCAGCAGAAGACATAGTGTACATTCATGCGTTTTTCGCCAAAATCTGTCTTTTAAAACAACAAAAAACACGGAAGAAAATGTGCGCTCGGACACCGAAACTGAACTCTGTTGCTCAGGCGGGAGATGCGTACACCCCGGCAGCGTCCCAACGTGTCGTACCGCATACACTACTACGTTTGCCTGCTGTGCGGAACGTAAAGCATTTTCTTAATTTTGTCGTATCGCTGTCATCATCATCAAGTAGGACCACTGTAACTCGGGTATCGTCTGTATTTTTTTCTAGAGGCGTAGTCCTCTGATATATACTACAGTAAAGACTTCAATAAAAGACATTTTTTATCCTTTTATCCTTTTACCTCAAAACGTCTTTGAGGACCAACACTGTCTCGTAAAAACTAAGGGTCGACCGATTATCAGCAGCCGATACTAGCCATTTTGCCGATTATCGATAAAGGGGTGTAATTTTGACCATCGCCGATATTATGGAATTACAAGGTGCGCCTCTGCCATCTCTTCTCTCTGAGCCGTTTACTGGTCCCGTTAACTAGCTATAAGTATCGATATCGGCCCTGAAAAACCAATATCGGTCGTCCTCTAATACAAACGCCACGAGATGAGATAATGTTGATCGACATTGTCTTTGAGGATCCACTTTGTCTCGTCACATCTCGTCTTGTGACGTTTGTATGGTGAGACATAAACCATGACAACAGTTTTCATCAGGATGCATTTCAGGACAGTTGCATCAGGACCCGTATCCTCACACATCTTATTGTAACACTTGTATCGTTATATGACGCACAGCGTAACGTGACGCCTGATCTCTCATCATGACACATATCACACGTCACATAAACACTTGCAATCTAGCCACCTGGACAACGTAGCAACAGCTTTAGCGTCTTGTCAAATAGCAAAATTCCTGGATGTCCTTACTGATCTCTGATTCTCCGCTTCATTAATCTGGTGAGGCCTCACTCGCGGAAGCGGTATGTTGAGGGTTAACCGCGTCGGCCGCCTCTTCTGGAGCGCCCGGCGATGAGTCTTCATTTCCATAACGAGCTGCTCTCCCCTGCGCGAGTGGCCGTGCCCTGGCGGCAATTAAAATCATGTCGGGACACGCCGGGATCCGTAACGACGACGTCCCCCGCGCAACAACAACAACAGCAACAACAACAACAACAACATTCCCTCCGCCGCCAATGACGGCAAACACTCGACGGCGCCCGGGGAACTAATTCTCGGGCGATGCTGTGTTGTCGTCGGCGACGGCTGGCCGCGGCCGCTACCTCGGCGACGAGTCGCGGAGACGTGGAGCTGGCCCCCGGATTTCATTAAAGAAGAGAGAAATAAATAAAAAAGACAGACAGACAATGGAACCAATTTCAAACGAGGAGAGAGAGGGAGGGAGGGGGGCCAGGAGAGGAGGCGCTTTGATTTTCTTTAGCGGAGCGCAAGCCTCGCCGTTTCTCGCTCATTAGGCTGCGTGTCCCACCGGTGCGCCGGGCTCATCTAAGCAAATGATAGCAGCGAGGAAAAATCGCGCCGGGGCGGATTTATGGACGCCGGGCCGGCCGTTTCGCTTCGCTACCGAGACGGGTTGGGGCCGCCCGGGGTGGGGAGGGGCGCTGTTCAAAAGTTAAAAGCGAACATTAGGAATTTGAAACGTTTGGCGAAGAAGCTATAAACGCGAACTCGAGAACGAGGGGATACATTTCGACAGATGTTGACTTGGAGAAGTCGAGTTTAAATCGCGGTGGAGGCGGTAACTGAAGGACAAGGGGTTTAAACTCAGCTTAGGCGGCTCGCCTACGAACCAAAAGGGCATAGGTTCAAATCCAGCTGCAACCTACTTACGTTTGCAGCAAAGACAGTCACAGTAAGCGACACGTGCGATCAGTTTCCAACTGGCAGGTGCAGGAAGTTTGACTTTGGTTCTACATACTTTAGTGCAAACAAAGTGCAATTACAAAACCACAACTCCGAGAGTGAATCGATATGGAACGCTCCTTAATTAGCGAAGTGGAAAACTGCACAACGTTTTCACATCACACGGACGCCGTATTTGTGAAAACTGTAAGGCAATGATCTCCCGTTTGCCTCTCGTCTGATCTCGTTTCAGCTGTTAACAACGAAAACCCGTCTTTAACACACATTCTCAGGCTACCAGCCACCGCTCCTTGCGTCTAGTTTCGCGGCGGCATTGTCTGCCTCAGAGTCACGCTGTTTGCAGTGAAAAGCTTTCTCGGTTTGACTGTAGCGTTGTGCGGCGCGGCGGCTATTAGCAAAAACAACGCGGAAAACATCGCACCTCGTTCCAAGTCCGACAGAAAGGCGAAAGTTGCGTGTAGCCGCAATCACCGTTACAGGAGTGCTGTGAGAGATGTGTGAGTGTGTGTGTGATTCAGCCCCAACAATACACTCCGTACATTTCAGGGCCTGGGAGAGAACACCTGCCTGCCTGCCTGCCTGCCTGCCTGCCCGCTCGGTGAAAAGAGCTGAAACTGATACCACGACACAGCCATCCTGCCCCGACCACAGGACAGGCAGAGCGGAAGGACGGGGAGAGAGAGAGAGAGAGAGAGAGAGAGTCAAATACAAAACAGAGCAAGTGACAGTCTCCACAGATGTTCGTTGACACAGACGGCGCGACTGCGGCTGAAAACAACAACATTACTCGTGCTACTTGGGAAGAGTTGGTGTTTTATGCGCGTCGCTGTACAATACAGGACACAAGGTTGTGTGTATGTCTGGGGATTAGTCGTAAGATGTTGGGGTGAAGAGAGAGAGAGAGAGAGAGAGACGGAGAGTAAGATAAAGAAAGAGAAAAAAGAGGCAGGAAAAAAGAGATAAACAAAGAGTAAGAAAAGGAGAGAGAAAGACTAAGAGACACAGAAAAAGAGAGAAAGAATCATAGGGAGGGAAGGAGAGGAAAGAGTGAGAAAGAGAAAACAGAAAGAGAAAGCGAGAGAGAGATAAAAAGACAGAAAGTAAGATAAAGAAAAAGAGAGATAAAGAGGAAAAGAGAGACGGAGAGAAAGAGGCTGAGGGCAGGAAGGAGGGGGAGAGAGATGGAGAGAAGAATAAAGAGAAAGAAAGACAAAGAGGGAGAAAAGAGAGAGAAAGAGCGAAATGAGGCGAGAGAGAGAGAGAGAGAGAGAGAGAGTGAGAAAAGAATAGATAAAGAGGAAGAGAGAGTGAGAGACGGAGAGGATGATGAGAAAGAAAGACAGAGAAACGGAGAGAGAAAGAAGAAAGCAGATGGAAGGAAAGAGGGGAGAGAGAGAAAGAGAAGAGAGAAAGAGAGAGAGAGAAGAGAAAGTGAGAGACGGAGAGTAAGATAAAGAGGTGGAAAAAGAGAAAGCGAGAGGCAGACTAAGAGGGAGGCAGAGAAAGAGTGAGAAAAAGAGAGATAAAAAGGAAAAGAGTGAAAGACTAAGAGAGATGGAGGGAAGGAAGGAAGGAGGGGGAGAGACAGAGAAGGATAAGGAGAAAGAAAGACTAAAAGAGAGAGAGAAAGAAGCAGAGGGAAGAGGAAGGAAGGAGGCGAGAGTGAGAGAGAAATAAAGAGAAAGAGAGAGAGTAAGAGATGGAGAGCAGGAGGCAGAGGAAGCAGGACTAACAGAGACGGAAAGAGAGAAAGAAGGAAGGAAGAAGGAGAGAGAGAGGGAGAAGGAAAGTAAGATAAAAGATTTGGAGTAAAACGCCATGTGACGCTAATCTCTCCTCCGTAATCCTGTGAAATCCACGTTCACCTCCTAATACGGAAAACAAAACCTTCCCTTCTTCTCTACCCGGCTCGGCCCCGCGGCGCTCCGCTTCTCTTTTTCTTTTTTAAAAAAGGAGGGATTTTTAATATCGGCGAGCGCTGGTTTTATCCGCCGCCGCTCTCTCAAACGCCGACAGCACCGACGGCCGTCTCTCGTCTCCCCGAAATATTGCCAATTCGGCTTTCACGTCCCGGGCCTCGGCGTCGGGGACGACGGCGCTCTCGCCGCTCTCCGAAAACGAGCGTCCCGCGCCTCCGAGCGCCGCAGCGCATTTCCCTCCTCGCCGCCGAAACCCGAGACCCCCGCCGGCCGAAATGCCACGGCGACGTTTCTGCCGGTGTCCTTTATTTTATTATTATTTCCTACTGGGTGATTTTTGTGTTTCCGTGTTTTTTGAACTCGTAAAAAAGCTGATGGCTACAGCGAGAGAGAGAGAGAGAGAGAGAGAGAGAGAGAAGGTTAAGGCGGACGAAAAAGGGGGAGGAAAAGAGGGAGGGATGAAGGGGGAAGAAAAAGAAAGAAAAAAGAACACATTTTCTGGTTTCTGAGCCATATGCTGATACC
The DNA here is from genome assembly GCA_032718565.1 of Distichodus sexfasciatus. Classification (NCBI taxonomy): domain Eukaryota; kingdom Metazoa; phylum Chordata; class Actinopteri; order Characiformes; family Distichodontidae; genus Distichodus; species Distichodus sexfasciatus. The sequence goes on along the minus strand of JAVGVS010000194.1, from coordinate 767,334 downwards.
CTTAAGACACCATGTGCTTGGGCTTTACTACGCTCTCACTGCCAGTTCTCCACTCGCAGAAAGCTGAGAAACACAGAGAGAGAGAGAGAGAGAGAGAGGGAGAGAAAATGAAAAGACAGATGGGAGAAAAAGAAAGACAGGAGAGAGACAGAGTGGGAAAAGAAAAAGAGACGCAGACAAGCAGAGAAAGAGCATCAAAAGATCATCAGATGGACAGATGCAAAGAAGAGAGAGAAACGAAAAGAGGGACAGAGAGACAAGCGAAAGAAATCAGAGAGACACACAAGGAGGGGCAGATGAGAAGAAGAGAGAGAGAGAGCGCGCGCAACAAAGAGAAAAAGAAGGAAAGAGAAACAAGAGAGACATAGAAATGAAGAGAGAGAAAGTGAAAGACAGAAAGAAGAGGAGAAACAGAGGGGGGGGAAAGGAGAGAGAGACAGACAAGGAAAGACATGAGAGATGAGAAGAGGTGAAGAAAAAAAAGAGAGAGAGAGGGAGAGAGAGAAAAAGAGATGTAGACACAAAACAGGACAAGAGGGACAGTGAGACAGAGAAAGGAGGAGAGAGAAAGACAGACAGACAAGGAAAGAGAGCCATCAAAAGAGGGACAGATGAGTAAAGGGGGAAATGAAAAGACGGAAAGACAGACAAATGAGAGAGAGAGAGAGAGAGAGAGAGAGACAAACAGACCGACATCAAAAGAGGGACAGAGAGAGACCGATTAAAAGGGCGAGAGAGAGACAAAAAAAGGGGAAAGACAGACACGAGAGACAGAGAGAGAAAGAGAAAAAGAAGATGAGAGACGAAGAGAAAAGAGAGAACGCGACGGGAACAAACAGAGAGAGAAAGCGACAGAGAGCAAAAGAGAAAGCCATCGCTAATCTTCGCAGGGAAACGGTCAGTGACGCGGTCAACACGGTCACACCAGACACTGCTCTTTACGGCGCTGAGACCGTCATCATCATCAACATCATCATCAACAACAACAACAACCATCATCATTTAACCACAACCTCTTCACTCACATTAAACCCCACAACCCAAACGTAATCACTGAGCCGGCCCGCGGCAGCGCAAACACAACCAAACCAAAACACCCCGCAAGGTCAGCTGGGGTCAATCAAGTGTCCGAAACACCGTCCAGATCAACGACGACCACGGCACGACGAACGAGCGGTACGGCTGAGGCAGGGGGAGCGGCGAGAGGATTCATCACAGCCAAACAAGCGCGGCACCGGGAAGCGAGTCCACGCTGACTTACCTTAGGCTGAGCGCGTCGGGGGAAGGCCACTTTGGGATCGATCTGCGGATGAGGAGAGAGAGATGGAATTAGAATGACCGTAAAAATACCACCAACAACAACAACGACGACGACAACAACAACTAATGCAGGATCGTAGAATTGATCTATCGAGTCGGTGATCAACGAGTCCATAACGCTGATCCAAAATGAAAACGCTGGTCAGACACCACCTCAAACGCATATTTTTTTAAAACGCCCTGAAAGTGAAGATTTTTCAAAACGCTGGATTCTCTCTCAACTCTCGCCTGTATTTTTATGCAATTTCACGGTAAAACACCTGAGTTTTTTTACGCGTTAAAAAGCCCTTTTATTTCCTGCGCTCTAATATACCAGCGCCTTTTCCACTGTTGAAAGGCAGCGCTCTAGTGATCTGCGGTCAGACCTTGCTTTTTACACTGTAAAATAGGGCTGCAACAAACGACTATTTTTGTAATCGAGTAATCTATCGATTATTTTATCGATGGGGATACTGCAAACTAGACATGGCACGAGACCACCGTTTACTGTATATCCGATACGATACCGATATTGTGATTTGGATATCTGCTGTTACGATACAAATCCGTCTCTTTGAGTCTTTTTTAAACAGTAAATACAGCTTTAAAAAAATCTCCCTTCCACGTATCGGATCGGTGCCGTCTCTACTGCAAACCCTCGTCTGATATATTTCGTCATATCGCACAGCCCTACTAAGGACAAACGAAAGCTAGAAAGCGACTTTAGCAGAAATCCCGAACGCCACCATCATCATTTCGTTCAAATGCCCACCCAATCTGCGCACCCGCACAAGCGAATGTGGCTAAACCTCAGCAAACTAGCGGGAAACCGTCGAGCGTGTCGCCTCCTTACGAGCTTTACCTCCGTATAAACCGCCACCGACGCGAGTCTGACCTTATACCGCGGCTAATGACGATTCCATTAGCTTTCACTCATCTTTTGTGTGCCCTGTGGTCACTACCGTCCGTCCAAAAAAACCCATCAGAGTGAAATTAACGCGACGTTAACTAGTTTATCCCGGAAAGTTTTTGGTGTTGAGAGCAGCAATATTCCCCTCCCCGCTCCTCCCGCCCTCCTCTCCGTAATTCCATTTGACAGACTTATGATTGTTATCTCGGCAAATCAGGTCAATTTGGGAGATGAATTCCGTAACACCTGGGCACGGTAACCTTCCTCATAATAAATTCCGTGTAATGATTCGTTTTAGCAATTAGCCCCAGGCACAAGCAATTCAACCTCAATTACTGCGTGGAAGCCGCCCTATCGCGGAGCCGCCGTCGCCGACGCGCCACCGCTTCTCCGCTAGAAAACACACTTTCCCCCTCACACTTTAAGCTGCCGTGTTACAGGACTGATGAAAGTCAGTGGAAATTGCACAGTCGAAGGTTTTTACACGTTGAGACGTCCTTTGTGTGCACGTTAGTTACGGTGTCATCGTGGCACCTTCGACGCCGATGTCGATGTTTACGGCATTTCTGGAATCTATAAAAGTCCTGTCTCTACGCTACAATTTTTTCCCCTTTCTAGGGGAGTGTAACGGATCGTCCGGACTGTCGTTGGGTCAAATCCCGCAAGGGTAAAAGCTACCGCTGAGGTACTCGTGGGTCAAATCCGGAGGTCACTGTTAAAAGGTTGAGGCTTACTACTAGGGCTGCACGATAATATTGGAATCGGTCGATAACTGCTACTTTTAAGTCATTAGCATCGGACCGTCGTTTAGATTTGCACGATATTTTCCCTCAATATTTGATGACGCATTTACTGTTCGTCGGAAAGGCTTGTGTCAGGCATGTCCAGAGTCCGAGGTGGAACTTCATACGGCCCGCGCCTTCTGTCCTAAAATGCGCGGCAATATTTTGTGTCAAAATTCCGAGCGCACAGTGGAACGTTCTTTTGGCGATGAACATTTTGTAACTAAATAAACTGCGTGCTTGTGAATGTGAGATGGCACATGGGCTGTGTCCCGATTAGCATACTACCACACTTAATAGTATGGTAATAGTATGGTAATAGTATGGTAGGTAAGGCGCTCTCATCATACTTTTCTATGCGGTAGAAGGAAATAGCCGGGGTTGTAGCTTAACGGCTCTCCACGCACTAGGTAGTGCACATGGAGAGTCACACGCGCCCTATTTGAGTTGCTTTGACACCACATAGGGGTGACGAAATGTTGTGCTCCAAATGCAGAACTCCAAAACTCTGTGCGTGCGGTGGAACTTGGGCGAGCGAAATATCTTGTCTTTACACGCTCGACTCCTTCCTCACTTGTCGGCGTTGGCAGATACGAGCGTGAAAAAATCGGATATCGGCATCGACCAATAATTCCCAAAATCGCGCATCCCTAATAATAATAATATTACACTAATGCAAGCTCTGCTTCCCCGAGCCGCTGCGTCTTTTTAAAACATGTAAGTAAAACCTCGCACGGAGGCAGGACCGTCACTTCGTCTACGCTCCGTAAGTTGATATTAACGAGCCTGCAATTGGGAACGTTGACAGCATGAGAAAAGCGGCACCGCCGGCTCCATCGAGAATAAAGCAGAAAAAGGGAGGAAAAAAAAATAAAACGCCACGTTCTCCAAATCTCTAATAAGCATCGGCGGGCCGTTAGAAGCAGCCGGGCGGAGGTGAGGTGTGCGTTCGCTCGGTGCACTTTCGCAGCGGCTCTGGCAGGGTTTTCCCCGGCTGCGTCTCCCCGGGCCCCCGTTCGGCGCGAGATTCGGGGGCAGAAGCCAAATGTTTTACATCGGCGCGCCTCAGATCTTCCTATGGATTCAGTTCATTACGGAAGCTTCTGGGAAATGCCTCGACCTCGCTCTTCCTCTTCCCTCCGTCTCTCATCGTTCCCAAACTGACACTTCACGGCAAATTGCTACGAATCCAAATTAAGCCGGAATTGAGTAGAAATTGCCAGCAAACGGCTCGCTGGAGGGGATGAGATTTTAAGGTTGCTTTTACAGCGTCGTCATTCCCGCCTCAAATATTTCACACAGACTCAACTACACACCTTTCAGGACTTGCTTCCTCCGAGGCCCCGGCGTTACGGTGTTGATGAGAATAGGCGAAGTATATGGGACGAGGAAATTAAACCGTTTGTTTCATACAGTTTATTTGGTGGCGCGGCAAAATACACAGTTTACGGCGATACTAGTTGACGGTTCGGATAAGAGTCTGCAGTAGTCACCACAGCGACGCGTGGATGTAGGCACGGAGAATGCTATGGTGTTATATTTGTGCCTTAATACTGAGCACGCAGTGGAACTTTCAGAAGTGACATCTGGTGTTGGTGCACGTTCAACTACACGCGCATTTCAAACAGTCCGCACCCTTGCACTCAGATCTACGGAACGCCAAAGGTGCCACAATTTGTCTTAAAGGCACCTTACTGGAGCGCCTTAAAAAAGCGGCGCCTTTAACAGACGTTACGGCGCGTTTGACCACAAGTCACTAGAGCGGCGTTTCCCAATCTCGGCACTCGCACCCCACCGCTCTGCACAGATTCGACTTTCCCGACCCACAGCACAGCTGATGCTACTGATTAGCTAATTAGCAACGTAGGACCGGCGCGCGACAGTGCAGGAAATACCGAAAATGTGCAGAGCAGTGGGGCGAGGACCGGGATTGGGAAACGCCGCTCTAGAGTGATGCAAAAACACTATTTTAATAAATAAAACATTTACATTTACAGCATTTAGCAGACGCTCTTATCCAGAGCCACTTACGTTTACTAATGTCAGGGAGAGTTCCCCTGAGAGCAACTCAGGATTAATGGTCTTGCTCAGGGACCCAATGTTGGTAACATCAGGTTGGATTCGAACCCACAACCTCTTGGTCCAAAGGTGAGTGTCCTACCACTAGACCACCAACACCTCACACACAAAACTGTGTTTTACTGTTGACGGCAGAAAAATGTAGGGATTTATGGCTTCTTTGGCGTTCCATTTGTGACCCTCCACGGCAAAACCAGTCGCTTGTCGCAAATTTTCAAAATTGAGTTATGATGTTTTCACGAAAGGGCAGAAATCAAGCAGTACAGTATAGACCTTCCACTGTTTCAAAACACTAAAAACAAAAAATCCAACATTTTACTCCACGCAACATAAACGCTCGTTTTTCTCGGAAACCTCCGTTGCGACAAGCGACTGGTTTTGCCGTGGAGGGTCACATATTAGAGGTCAGCCAATACTGGTTTTTCATGACCGATTTTTCTGGACAGACGTCGTGAGAGCGCAGTTTAATAAAAACGCATGATTCCGCCTCGCTGCAGCAGTTAAGATGCTCAGAAACGTCAGTCAAAAAACGAAACGGAACGTGAAAGCCTTTTTCCATCTTTTTCTATTTGGGCACAAAATGAGAAACCGAAAAAATCTTGTCAATCGTCAAAGATGATTCATTTTGGTTCTACAAATTTATATTTTTGGGCGCTTTTTCAGCGTTTCTCATTTTTGCTATTTGAGCACAAAACAGGAAAAAGACCTTATTTGTTTTCTAAACAAATACCAAACATGTTTTGGGGGGTTCCGAAAGGTTTTGGACGAATGAGACCCAGATTAAAACCTCAGCACAAATCTCGCTTGTTGGCAAACTGGATTAGAGGTGTGAAGAAAGCGCTCCAACCTCTTATTTTCATACGAGTGACGCGACGTCTAAACCACTTGCCACTTGTTGGAGATTCAGGAGTCGCCTCGATCGAGCACCGAAGTCCATGCCGTCCCGCTTCTCCTCCTTCCCTTCGGTTCCGAACTTGCAACGTAATTCGAGCAGGAACGACACGAGCCCAAAACATAGCCCTTTCCTGCTAGACTGACCAATTTACCCAGCAAACGAGGCCTTTATAACTGGAGCTGACGTCCGTCACGACCGCACACACACCTTCGTCACGACCGCACACACACCTTCGTAAACGCTCTCTTACACCCCCTCTTCCTCCTGCTGTACCGTGAGGGTCTTATAAAAGGACGCGCACACCTGCGCGTTATCGGAAATCATTTCACACTCTGGAGGCGAACAGCGTGTCTTTAATCATAACCTGCTGTACGGCAATCTCCCTTAATTTTCTCCCCTCCTCGCCCCCTTCCAAAAAAACACGCAAAAGCGCACTTGGCCAATTTCTCGCCTTCTCTTTTTAACGGACCGAATCAAGCCGCCGAGATATGCTCTCGCTGCGTCCAAAAACGCTAGCCGCGGGCTTCGGGGACGAACTGATGTTTATTCTACGCAGACGAGGGTGCGCTTCACGTTTTCCCGCCGTTTTCCCCCTCGTTTGTGGTCGAGAAAACGCCACGGCGACCGCACGCGTTCTGCATTAGTGACACGGCAACTGTCCGAGTAGAAAGACTTTGATTAAAACGCATTGAAGTGAAGGGGGGAAGAACGAGGGAGGATAAAAGCGAGAAAAAGACGAGTGCAGATAAAAACAGCCTCAGACGTGCGTTCAGTGAGGCGGCAGAAGAACCGCGTTGACCGTCGTTCGATAAACAGACAAAAGAACGCTTTCGAGGTCACGAATCCCACGTGTTCGTAATGGGAGAAAACGAATGGGGAAAATAAACGACAGAAAAGAAATGATGAAAAGAACGAGTGCGGCTCATGGCGGTTATAGATGTGCCGAGAGGCCCACGGGAACCTCGATTCACGTCCAGTCTCGGGGGCTTTGGGGTTGTGAAGAAGGGCGGCCGCGCAGTAAAGCGTCAACGTTTGAGCTCTACGTTAGTCTATGCGGGGGGGAAAAACGGACGGAAAAATGGACAGAACTCACAAACGAGTGCGGGAATCAAAAACGTGTAGACAAGCAGCCCCACGCCGCAATAGGACACACCTTTTAGAGCTGGAACGAAGTAGCGGTCAGAAAAGCTGCAGAACCATATGTGATGCTCACCGCGGTCTAGAGGCCGAGCGATACCGGTTCTTCAGGGTCGACATCGATACCGATTATTGCAAGATTATTTTCAAGAACCGGTATCTGCAAAAATGCTGAATTTTACAAACACCGAGCTGAAAGTCTAGTCTTCTTCTCCTTCTCGGAGATTCGCGCTGCGCTGGTGTGTGAGAGTTGTGGACGGGACATTAAATGAAGCAGCGAGTTCAGAGCAACTGGCACAGAGAGAAGAGACGGCAGTGGAGCAGTACCGATAATCGGCAAAACTGATCGGTCAACCCATACCACGGTCATATAAAAATCGGAAAATCGGAAAAACAGAATGACAAGTTACTTGTTTTTATCATTTTTGCTTATGGAAACGAATACTGAGAAGAATCAGGTTTAACTTCATTACCCCTAATCATAATCATTCTTTTATTCGTAATATCGTGATATTTGTGGTTACATCGTCCAGCCCAGGGTTTAGGTTTTTATGAGCGGGTGGGGGACGGACTCGGATGGAGGGGTTGAACTTGAATAAGAGCTTCAACGTTGGCGGAAGCGGCCCCGCTCCCGAAACCCGGGCTGAGTTCCTCGTCCTTCTCGAGACGGGATTTGCGCGACCTTTACGTCCGTCTTTATGTAAAGAGGCCTCCGCCCCCGTCATGAGCTCCCTTCTCAGAGGACGGCAGCAATCAGAGCGTTTCGAACTCTCGCTCTCCTCGCGCTGATTGAAGCCCTCCCCCCACCTCCCCCGACAAAACCTCCCGCTGAGGGACAAACGTACGACGAATGTGATTTCCGTCAGACGACGAAGCTCTGACAATCAGTGCCGGCTTCGGCTATCCGTCAAGCGATACCTATAGAGCCGGGAGAAAGAACCGAGGTCTGACATTTTTCTAGCTTTTTTTTTTTTTTACGAGGACGTGAGGTGAGGGGGGAAGAATTCGAGGCGAAGAACGCGAGGCGAGACGTGGAACGCCTGCTTCTAGTTACCAAAGAGACGAAGACGTTGCAGATGCGTTGTTGGCGTTATTTACGAGCCAATAGGTCAGTCCCGCCAGCACAATGCATTTTAAAACATCTGCTCAACCGGCAGCAGGAGCGGCTACTTTCTTCCAAAAAAAAGCTTAACGCCAAACCGGACGTTCAACACCAATCAACACAACCTTCAATGTCAAAAATCAAACCTTCGTCCAGACTGAAGAGAGAGACCGCTCAGACGTGACTAATCTGAGATCAAAAATCATTTCTGCTGAATCCTGCATGAAATATTGAACAGAACGGTTGGGCGCTCGCCTCGTGATCGGAAGGTCACCGGTTCGAATCCCAGACCGGTAAAGTTAACACTGCGATACTCATGAGCAAGGTACCGTCCCCAAGCACCGCTCCCCGGGCGCTGCCCCCGTTAGCCGCTCCTTCACGGATCGGATGGGTCAAATGCAGAGGTCATATTTTGTTGTAGCGTGTTCACGATGACAAATAACCACACACTTTCACTTCGACAAAAAAAAAATAAAAATAACGGAAACTATGACGGTGGCAAACGTACGGCGACGTTATTTAAGAGGCAGCTTAAATCAAACCCGCGCAAAATTTCCTGGTCGTGGAGCACCAAAAGACGGCGCTTTCTCGCCGTTAAAACCTCTTTTTAAAGCGGCCATTAACCCGAGGTGTAGAACTTTCGCATTAATCAATACAGCGTTAAGAGACTAAATCAAAGCGTATCCACACTGGAGAGAAGAAACGCTGTGTATCAACTAATGAGCGTTCAAGAATAAACCATTCCGCAACTCTGCGTGAGAGCGGCTGAACAAAAACCAGGTTCTCCAAAACGGCTCGAGTTCCCCCAAAACACATGCCGTCCGACCAGGGACACACACAGAGCTGAGATCCTGTAAAAAGAATCGAGGTCCGACATTTCCCCGCTTTTGGAGCGAGAGGCGACGTGAGAGGTGAAGCGGTGTGGCGTGGAAGTTAAAAAATCAGCCCCCGATTCTGGCCCAAGCTACCAAAAAAAGCTGAACGGCATTATTTAGACGCCAGCTGTCAAGAGCAAATAGGCGGCAAAATTTCCTTGTCAAGTAGCAGCGACGATCCGCATTTTCTCGCCTTTAAACCCCTTTCAAAACAGCCATTAAGCCAACAGTAGCAAGTGGTCATTTTCCTCCCCCAAAAACATTTGAAATCGGTACAAGTTTAGAGCTTAAAGCTGCTTTAAAGGGAAGGCCTAAAATGTAAGTCAAATTAAATCAAACCTCGTCTACGCCGCAGAGGAAAAAAAGTTTGGTAATGACTAACAAGAGTTTGACAAACAACTCGACGTCATTTTCGTCCGAGACTTCACGAGTTGCTGAACAAAAACAAGGCCGACGTTCAAGGAAATGACTTGGGTCCTCGAAGCTGACGAGAAAAACAGTGTGAGACGTGGCGCTGCTAAACCACAACGGCATTAACCCAACAAAACACTGGTCATTTTATCCCCCAGAAATCTTCTTAACTTCTATGTTCGAGTTTAGAGCTTAACGCTAAACCAAAGTCCTAAAAATCTCACAGCAACCAATACCGTCTTAAGCGTCCAATCAAACGTATCGTGTTCATGTCAGATCACGTTCATACTGACGAGAAAGTGAGTGATCATTTTGTCATTGTGAACACAGCACAGCACAGAGTGCACCACAACCAAACGTGACCTCTGCGTTTGACCCATCCGTGAAGGAGCAGTGGGCGGCTAACATGGGCTGCGTCCATGCTCACGAGTACCTCAGCTATACCTCTACCAGTCCTTGGATTGGAAGCGATCGCGGAGCGTACGTCCTAACCGCTACGCTATCAACTGCCCCAGAGAAGGAATGTTCAACAACAACCAAAAATAACAACTCAGCCACTGTGCATTATTTGTGCTTTAAACTTTTTGCCATTTTCTCGCCCCCAAAAAATTAAATCCGTAAAAGTTTACATCTTAAATCCGAACCAAAGTCCTAAAAAATTCCTCTTCCAAACAGTAATAACAAACGACTTAGCAACCGCGCCTGGTTTTCGTCTGAGATTTGGCGGGCGGCTGAACAAAGACCAGGTGGACGAGGCGACGCAAGAAAAGAGAGAAGAAGCGGGATGAAAAGGTGAAACGCGGTGCTGCTCTCTGTTCTAAAGCTGCTCCAGGGGAGGATACGTTTCAATCAAGGACACAGTTCATCTCCAAGCCCTTGAATAAATGTCTGTATCGGTGCGGGCTCCATCAGCGCCGGGAACAGATGCTCACACTCAGCCGGCTGAAACACACACACACGCACACGCTCACTCACACCCCCCCCACACACACACACACAGTCCCGACTGCCAAGGTTATTCAGAGTAACGGACCCAGACGGAAGCGAAGAACAGCAGGTCCATAAGCGCCGTACGTTTTTTCCAGAGCAGAACCGGAACGACGACGTGGCGTCGTAATAGTTATTATAATAATGATCATAACAATTATTAGAACTGATATGAAGGGTTGCACGTGAACGCACACCTGTGCTCGCTCGGCACGGTTTCACCTTACACGGCTTGCGAGGCAAGCTTTAGATGAAGTAACGGATAACACAGCGGCGGGGAGCGGCTGTGGTGTGATTGCAGACAGCAGAAAGAGAAGGAGGAGGAGGAGGAGGAGAGAAGAAGAAAAGGAAGAGAGGAGGAAGAGTAGGAGGAGCCACGTACCGTCTTGGAGTCTAATTCGTGGTGCGGTTGGGCTAAGACTTTATCTACACTGGCAGCATCTGCGAACGTGACGAAGCCAAACCCTCTGCAAGACAAAAAAAAAAAAGTCAGAAGACACACACACACAAAAGGAAGATCATTAAAACAAGACGCGGTAATCGGCCGTCGTTAAGCAGATCGTTGCTTAAAGCCCTCCCGAATCCGGCTAATCCGGCGTGGCGCGGCGCGGCACCGCGCCAAGCGTTTCACTTCAAGGAACCTGCTTTGTGTCTTCCGCGAGGAAGGGGACGCGAACGTTGACCTTCTCGCGGTTGGCGGTGCGAGGCCGGAGCGGGGTCATAAAGTCTGACGAGCGAGTGTTCCATCCATAAGAATTTCCCCAACATCATTTAGCGACTGGAGATGGTTTGAGATGGTTCTATGGCAAATGAAATCAACGCAGTTCTGGAAGTAAATACAGCGTCTTTAACAGATTAAAAGTTGTACGTTTCTGTACAAACTAAATGTTCCACAACAAATGAAGGGCTTAAATGTACCGATTAAAGTTACTTTGGTAATAATCAAAGCTTATAAAGTAATAAATGGTCTAGAACAGATCTAGGTTCAAGGAATATGGTTCTCTTAAAATACAGAAGGTTCTAGAAAGGTTCTTACGCTTAAATTTTTAAGTCTGTATTGCAAACTGGAGGTTCTATTTAGAGATTTGTACTGTTTTATGGCAGATTAAATGTTGAACGAGTTTCTACAGTAACAATAAAGATTGTATAGCAGAGGAAAGGTCCTAAATCAAAGCTTCTGTAGTAAAACAGCATTCCATCGCAGGTTAAAGGGTCTCCTGCAATTAAGCTGTCAATTAAAGGTTCTTCAGCAATTAAAGTTAATAAAATGAGGTTCCATAATAAAACAAAATGCTATTGCAGATTAAAGGGTCTCCTGCAATTAAAGGGATGCCAATTAAAAGTTTGATAACAATAAAAAGCTGTTAATAAATAGCCTTCTCACAGCTTCATTTCAATTAAACCTCCCCAATTAAAGCAAGGAACAGCTAAACATGATTATGGTTCTGGAGTAAAATAGAGGTTCCACAGCAGACAAATAGTTCAACAGCAATTCAAGTTGATCAATTACCGCTCCTACAGCAACACAAGGTTATAAATGAACGAGGTTCTACACTGAAAACATGTTCTAGAGCAGATTTAAGCTTCTACTGCAAGTTACGTTGATCAATAAACAGCCCAAAATGGATTGTCTAATCCACTGCCTGAATGAATCAGATTCTACACTAAAGTACAGCTTCTAAAGCGGTGTGTTGTAAATAACGGGTTTATAGCAGCGAAAGGGTTCGAATTAATGTGGTTATTGAGTAAAAGAGAGGTGCTATAACAGATTAAAGGTTGCATAGCAATTAAGGCTTATCAATTAAACACACTATAGCAATGACAAGTTATTAGTGGATGGGGTTCTGTACTAAAATAAACATTTTTGGCAGATTAAAGGTCCTATAGCTATACAATCTATCAACTAAAGGTCTTAAAACAAAGTTCATAAAAAATATTATTGTATCTCTATAAAATGTGTTTCTGTAATACAATAATTTAAGGTTCAATTAAGGTATATGAATTCTACATACCAATAAAAAGTTATTAAGGAATGACATTCTATACTAAAAAGATATTTCCTACAGCAGATTAAAGGCTCTACTGTAATTAAAGTTGATCAAATACCGGTCTCACAGCAATACACGGTGATGAAGTATGAACTAGGCTATGAATTAATATGGTTATTTAGAGTAAAAGAGAGGTTTAAAAGTTATATAGCGATTCAAGTTTAGCAAATAAACATATTATAGCAATGAAAGGTGAGGTTCTATACTAAAATACAGACTTTCTAGCAGGTACTATAGCAATAACAGTTGATCAACTAAAGGTTCTAAAACAATTAAAACTTCTCTATCTATAAAACGAGGTTCTATAGTAAACTAATGTTCTGTAGCAAAACAAGGTGTATGATAAAAACCTATTAAGAAATAACGTTCTATACTAAAAGACACTTCCTACAGCAGATAAAAGCTCTACTGCCATTAAAGTTGATCTAATAACAGTCTTATAGCAACGCAAGGTTATCAATTATTATGGCTCTTGAGTAAAAGAGAGGTTCTACAACAAATTAAAGGTTATACAGCGATTAATGTTTAGCAATTAAACACACTATAGCAGTGATAGGTTATAAGTGAATTGGGTTCTATTCTAAAATATAGACTTTTTTAGCCGATTAAAGAACAATTTAAGTTCCTATGTCTATAGTTCTATAGTAAACTTATGTTCTATAGCATATCAAGGTATATTCTACAGCAGATTAAAGTTGATCAAATAACGGTCTTAATGCAACGCAAGATTATTCATTAATTCTTGAGCAAAGCAGAGGTTCTATTGCAACTAAAGCTTGTAAATGTACACTCTTAGAAAAGATGTGTTAAAACGGACACAAACTATATCAAATTCTTACACATTAATGCATGAGTTTTGGGACAACGTTTCTTGTGTTAATTTTAACACATTCACTGTGTTAACACAATTTGACAATAAAACTGTCAAGAAAAGGTAACACAAAGATGTGTAAACATGTATAATATTAACACATGTTGTGTCCTTGGTTACAGATATTGTGCGGAATGCTGTGAACAAATGCACGTGTTGTGTACATTTTAAAACTAGATCTGACTTTTCCCAACACAATTTGATTAAATATCAACACAAAATGTGTAAACTAAAGTGCTGCACGTGATTTCTACACATTCGTTCTAAGAGTGCATGGCTGGATTAAATGCAATAAAGGTGTTATAGCATATAAAGTTCGTTAACTGACTTGTTTCCTTCTGAAAAATCTACGTACGCGGTAGTGACACGTTTAAAGCAGCTCGACAGTGTGTGAGAGCGAAGACGGAGGCGCGCGCGCCGCGGAGCCGGTGCGGCGCGTGCGCTCGTCCTTCCCGTTCGTTATTATTACCTGGAGCGCTTGGTGGTGGGATCCCGCATCACCATACATTCCCTTATCTCGCCGAATTTACTAAAATAGTCTCTAAGGCTGTCTGTGGACAAAACAGAGAGAGAGAGAGAAAGGCAGAGAGAAACGGTGTGAGAGCGCCGTTAAAACGGAACGCGGCAAGTCAACACAATAAACACGAGCGCGCCGAGCGTGCGCAGGGGTCGAATAGAGGACTTGAAAACGACCGGGGGGGGAAAAAGAGAAAGAAGAAGACGAAACGGGGGATGAACAATGCAAAAATAAATAAATAAAATGGACAACAAAAAGAGGGGAAATAAAGGGAATTTTTGGGAACGTGTCGGGCACCGAGCTGCACGCGCGGCGCCAAAGGCGCCAAATAAAATAAAAAAAACAAGTGAAGGGATAAAGGAATCAAGAAGAAGAGGAAGCTCGGTTTTAAACCGTCTTACCTGGTGAGGTTTGCCAGCTCAGGCCACCGATAAACATTTTACTGTAAAAGAAACACACACACACACACACACACACAGTAGAAGTGAGTCCCAGATGCGGCCATTTTGACGCGTAACTAGTTAGCGACCCGTCAACTGACTGACAGGAACGGAAAATAGATGAGGAGAAAAAGAAGCGGCAAAAAGGGGGGAGAGGAATGACTGCGCGAGGGGGGTAACGAGGTAAATAAGGGGAAGAAAGAAGAGAAAAGAAAAGAAAACGAGGCCGGGGCTCGGTTTATTTTTTTTTATTTTTTTTGGACGGGCAACGGAACAAAGCTTGAAGTGGATCCGGAAGGACGGACGGTCGAGCGTTTTAGCGTCAGGCGAAAAAATGTTTGCGAGCAACCGGCTGAGGCAAAAAAAATAAATGCAAACAACAACGCGGCGTAACGTGCGAAAGTGTGAGGTAAAAGAGAGAGAGAGAGAGAGAGAAAGAGAGACCGCCGTCTTACCCCGGGTCATGTTGCGTGTCGTTCGGGCTTCCAGACGTGGCTTGGCTCCCGTCTCCATCCATAGCTTAAATTAAGGGGGGGGGGAAACAACTACAGGCAGAAACTAACAGACACACACAAGACGAGGCGAAAAGCAAAGCGAGGAGATTTTTACTGAAGCGGGAATGCGAGCGTCACACGTGGGATCAGCTCAGCTCGGGAGGGGCGGGGCCTCGGCTAGTCACCTAACCAAAACCATTGACGTCACGACCAGGGCACGCCCCCTTTCTTTTAACCGGAGCACAAACCACGCCCCCTGTCGGTCAAAACAAGAGAAAAAAATAGCCCGTAAAAACACCGCGCTGGACTTTTTTTTATTATTGACATATTTTACATTAAATTTCACATTTATGATTGGTCTGAGTATTTTAAGGTGAAGTTTGAGAGTTTTAGATTCGTTTGATACTGGCATAAGAGCGCGTTTAAACGTACTTTAACGTGAAAAAATGTATGTGACAGTGTAACGTCTAATAAATGGATTATAACACTTTTTAGAAGTTTATTTTAGTAATAATTAATGGTTTAAAATAACGTGGATAAATATTAAATGCAAATACGGAAGGAGACTCTTTTTTAATGCCGTTTATAACCAGTGTTGAGGAGTAACGGAATACATGTACCGGCGTTACGTATTTAGAATACAAAATATGAGTAACTGTATTCCGTTACAGTTACCGTTTAAATAGGTGATAATTAGAATACAGTTACTTTGTTGAAATAAATGGATTACACGGCGGTCTTTTCCTGTTTCGTATGTTAGGCTGTCCCCTCTCTATCCCCTCTCTAATTTTGGTAATTCCACGCATTGCCGGTGTTCCCCAAACAAAACACGCAATAAGAGGCTGTAATGTAAGCGTCCTGTTAATGTTGGTGGCGTCAGTTACACAATGGAGCCGGAGGCAGCACAACAGAGCCAGCAGTGCCCGGGCAGGAATGCATTTCTTACTCGGAAATTTCATCTTTCCTCCTCTACCTACAGTAAATACATTGTCTATTCAGGGAGATTTGGGCTTAACAGCCAATTGGTAGAGAAAAACAAACAAGAATTTGCAGGATGTGATTGCTACATTCATGTAGTTGTAAAAAGTATGACAATATATTAAGTAATCCAAAGTATTCAGAATACGTTACTCACATTGAGTAACTTAACGGAATATGTTACAAACTACATTTTGGGGCATGTATTCTGTAATCTGTAGTGGAATACATTTAAAAAGTAACCTCCCCAACACTGTTTATATCTACTTCAAGATTGTGGCGTAACGGTAGGGTGTTGACCCCGTGATCAGAAGGTCGCAGGTTCGAATCCAGGCCTGGTAAAGCTACCACTGCGCAAGGTGCCGTCCCCAAGCACTGCTCCCCGGGCGCTTGTTAGCTGCCCACTGCTCCTTCACGGATGGGTTAAATACAGAGGTCACATTTCGTTGTGGTGCACTCTGTGCTGTGCTGTGCTGTGGTGTGTTCACAATAACAAATAATCACTCACTTTCACTGAAGATTCTTTATTTGTAACATGCAAAGTGATAAAATAATTAGAGGAAATGTAGCCTGACCGTTTCTAAATGCTGATTAAAACAGAACATTAGACATTAGACAACAAATTAAGTTAAAGAAACATTACAAGAACGTAAAACTGAAGAATAAAAACAGTTTATGTGTACATGTCTGTAGATATACTGTATATAGAGAGAGATAGAACAGCAGGCTAAATAGACAGCTACTTGGTTGAGACAAACCCATTTCACTGCCATTTGGTGTATTTCTTATATTCAGAATAATGACTGTCATTGTAACAATCAACCAACATCATCTGAGTAAAGAAACATTTCAACATACATTGCATTGATTACACATATCAAACAGACATAGCATTTTCTTTTCACTGCAACCTACGTAACATGGAAAAACGCAAAAATAAGTGGTTCTGTTTATAGTATCATTTATGTCCACTGTACTAGCATTTGAGATATTATTAACTTGTATTAAATAATACAATTTCAATGAATAATGAACAAATAACAAATTAACACCATAATTGGGACCATCATCTATCTGAGTAATAACAAATACTGAAGCATACATCATAAATTACAGATTCTTCTTCACTTTTTTCGTGACGAACACTGTAAAAATTATTAGCAAGAAACTCCTCAACCAAATAGCAATGTCATTTTTGTAATGTTCCTGCCAAACAGGACGGCTCTGTTTTTGTGAGTTCCATGTGGCATTCAAGGGAAACTTTCTCCTCCTCCTCCTCCTCCTCCTCCCCTCAGTCACTTCTCAATGCACTCGTTCAGGGGCCGGGGAGATTTTGGGCCTAGTTTTCCATTACATCTGAGTGCGAGTGAGAGCTCAATTAAAGTGGATTGCTCACTGGATTTTTAAGTCATGCTACAGTGATCGCTGTTTATTTTTCTCGCTGCAGCCGGGGAGACGAGCCTAAGGATGGATGAGGCTTGCCTGCACCGAGAGAGGGGGTGGAGAGAGAGAGAGAGAGAGAGCGAGAGAGAGAGAGAGAGCGAAAGAGAGATTGTGAGAGAGAGAAAAAGAGAGAAATATACCTCTTAGTCTCCATAGTCCTTGTACTAAAGTAACCCTTAAACTGTAGATTAGGTTGGTCGCCTCAAAATACGCCTGACTCAAGTCAGCGAGTAATGAAGAAGACCTTGCCAAGTTTATAGCAGGAACAACTCTGAAGCTAAGCTTTTATATATACCACTATATATATATATATATATATATATATATACACACACACACACAATATATATATATATATATAACATTCCACCCAGGCCTGCATCCAGGTCTGACCTTTAGATCCCCTCAGTAGCCATGGACAAGCATAAGACATCAAAACTTCCTCTGGTGTTTTATTTACAACTGACCACAGGCACCAAAAAAACCCCGCAGCATGACGCTCGGCTAATACTTTCGCTCTTGACGCCGCCACCGCAAACAACTTGGCCTGAACTGTTTGGTCTAAAAATGTCATTCGCCGCATTTGTTGCCCTTGTCTGAAACATCGGGGGGAGGTTAATCTTGGCCGTCCCCGTGCTGGAAAGGCCAGAAGCGTCAGGTGTCACTTCCTCACCACGCAAATCCCCCTCGCAAATATTCAACAATCGTTACCTTTTTTTCCCCTTTTTCTTCCGGAAATCGCCTCATTTACAGAAGCGCCGTTACTCGTTAGCTCCGCATTGTGCTGAACATAGAATTTATTTTTTATAACCTGTGTTTTTGTCCCACCCTCTTCCCAAAAACAATGGCTGCAAAGGGCAATTACTGCTTACGGCCTTGCCAGTATCCACTTGACAAAGTAAAGATTGTAATGGATACATCATTGTGCTCATGACAGCTGCGGCACTCGTTGAAACGGGGAGGAAGAAAAAAAGGGAAATGTGAATGAGGTGCTTTACGGAGAGACGCGGAACTCGCCGTGCCAAAAAGCAGCACTACAAACGCACTTACAGACACGTAGCGTCCTCCTCTTATGGTCACCAGCTGAGATCTTTTTAATGAGAAAAATAACAGCGCATCAGCTCTCTCTGGGTTGCATATTAATGCAATCAGTGCACGCTCGGCAATTAAACGCCTAACCAAAGCCGTCGTCGGGCTCCTATTAATTCTCCCTGTTTAGAAAGACTGATCTGCGATACCGAGGAGGGAAAAAACTTGAATCTGGTTTTAGCAGGTCAACAAACTTTTTTTACTCATGAGAACAGTTTATTCTAAGTTCTAGAACCCTTCATGATAGATTTTTGTGCTATACATTTACCTGCCACAGTTATTGCCCCCTTAAGATGTTTTGGCCCCACTTTAGACCCTTTGATGCCAATCCAACCCCTTATTGCCCATTTAAGCTGCATTTCAGTCCTCTTTTAGTTCCCTTCAAGATGGTTCTTGATGACAGCTCAGCCTCTTCTTGCTCCTTTAAGGTGGTGCCAACGAGCCCCTTCAAGCTGGGCCCTATAAAACTGTTTGGAACCTGGTTTAGACCCATTCAGGATGGTTCTTGGTGCCAGCTTAGCCTCTTCTTGTCTTTTAAGATGGTACCAACCCAGCCCCTTCAAGCTGGACCCTATAAAGCTGTGTTTTAGACCCATTTTAGGCCCTTTCAAGATGGTTCTTGGTGCCAACCCAACCCCTTGTTGTCCATTTAAGCTACTTTGCTCCCTTCAGCATCTTGACTAGTGTCAAACCTTCAAAAGAATTGTTTTGACCAGTTTTGAAACCAAAGAGGTTTGTTTCTGGCCAGTTTCTGGCCGTGGATGGGAGGCCCACTCGTGTAGCTGCTTTCTGCTGTTGGAGGTGGTGGTGGATCCAACAAGAAGCATCATCCTGTGGTATGGGTTGATCCCAGACCTCTACTGCTCTACTACTGCACTGTGTTCAGTGACTGCAGTAGAGATGAAGCTGAAGCTGAAGGTGACTTCTCTCCTGCCCCTTCAGTAACTGTTCTGGGGTGTCCAGTTCAGGTCCTGGAGGGCTGGTTTCCTGAAGAATATCCTGGAGGATCATTCCTGGTGAACTGTTGGAGCATCGTACAGGTGGAGCCGTACATTGGTGCTGGTTGACGTGGAGAAACACTGTCTCTAGAAAGCACTAGAGAAACTGCTATTTCAGCAGGGTGACTCTGGGCCTAGCCTGGACCCACAACTGCTAGCGTTCAGAGAAGGGGCCTCTACGTCCCCCCAAAGCTTAAAAGTGAATACAGAAGTCGTTGTGTGAAAGCAGCGTAGCAGGAAGGTTGATCGCGTCTGACAGCAAGACAGGGTCTCTCTTGTTAAACGCGTGAAGGAAACGTTCGGCAAACGCCCCTCGCAGCCGCGGCGGCATCTGTGTTTGATTAGCGAACGGATGAAGTATTTAAAGGGGGGTTTAATTTTTAATACCCTACATCTGTTAGACACTGCTAACAGATCAATACGCGCTCTTCGAAGCTTACATAAATCTAGCGGCAGATTCCCCCTGTAAATGTGTGTGTGGTTGTTTTCAGAAGTCTTGCCCATTTCCAGTTAAATATTGAAAGGAAAGCCATAATAGGACGAGAGGAGAACGCGTGTGAGGAAAATGAACTTGTCTGGAGGAGGCTTTAATGTATTTTCTATCACGGCGCTCGGGGTGGAGATGCATTATAAGGTCAAGACGATGCATTAAAACACCCGTGCACTCGCGGCTCTGCCGGGAAAATTTACAGATGAGTCAAATGCAGAGTTCGGTGTGCCAGAGAAGATCAGGATGGTGAGAGAGCTGGACCTCTTTCTGTCCCAAACAACATACTGTAGGTCAATGGATCTTAAGCAGTTTAGGTTTCTTTGTGGATCAAAACACAGTAAATGATCATTTATGATCTTTTTTTTGTTTTATTTATTATTCAAATATTCTTTAAAGCTTATGTTCAAGATTAGGATTAGATTACTGTACAGTTTCAAGGTGCTGGCTAGTCTGTGTTTGGGATTGGGGCTGAGAGATTTGTCAGGTTTAAGACTGGGTTTAGGTTCCTAGCTAGATATGGATCGGGTGTGGGGTTTGGACTAATTATGAATAGGTTTGGACTAGACTATAGTCAGATTTAGGATCTGGATTAAATTATAGTCACGTTAAGGGTCGGGACTAGATTACAGTCAGATTTAGGGTCAATATTATAGGTAAGATTAGATTATGGTCAGGGTAAATTAAAGTAACATTTAGTGGTGGGGATAGATTAAAGATCAGAATTCAATTATGGTCAGGTTGGAGTCAGAGTTAGATTATGGTCTGGATTAGATTATGGTCAGGTTTCGGGTTGGGATTAGATTATGGTCAGGATTAAACCTGAATTCAGATTATGGTCAGGTTTAGATTATGATCAGGATTAGTTTACGGTCAGGTTTAAAGTTGAATTTAGGGATTGGTCGGGATGAGATTAGGATTAGAACTAGAATATGGCTATGGTTCTAATATTAGGTGTATTGCTAATTCACATAAAGTCGATGCAATTGGATGGAATCCTGATATTTAACATAGTGTTTGACGCAATGCATAAGAAGAAGAAGAAAACAGAACTTGGCTAAAATCAGGGCTCTTTCCTGGTAGCTACTCACAGTGAAAGTGGCTCAGAATAGATTGATCAGAGCGTTGTGACAAACCAAGTCTCCGATCTACTTCTTACTTCAACACATCAAAACGTATTCAATCGCCAAACCAAACAAGATCGGATTCTGTGACCGCGACAGGTCATTCTAGGACACGAAAGCAAGTTCGACATGATTACGATCCAAAGTTCTGACTCTAACCACAATCTACTGTTAAGCAGAACCGTTCAGATTTGTGTCAGCAGGAAAGGCCCAGTTTCATTTCTGGCACGAACACTTTTACTCACCATCACAGCGCTACGCAGCCAAAACCTCTCCAAACCATCTTTATAATGGTATTACAGGAGGTAACACGGGGGAATTCCTAAACAATCAGAACAAAACGGCACATAACCACAGCTGACTCATTTAAGGCAAGTTCAAGACGCAGATGGACGTTTGCTTAGAAAATTCAGCTTCAAAACACTAGTTAAGTGAACAGGCAGAAAAGAAAATAACCGGCAGGATTTTGACTTGCTGAAGACAGATTTTCACACCTCAATACTTGTTACACAGCCGCACCAAAGGAAGTCAGAACTCTCAATCACTGCATGGAGAAAAGAGCAGATGTTGCAATTAGGGCTCAAGAAAAATCCACAGAAGTAGTGGAATGATGGCACCCACTGTGACTGTATGTTTGGTTTTTCCACAAGCCTGATAAGGACAGTTCCAAACCAAGGATTAATATTATGGTATAAAAGACTAAACATTTTGTTGACATTCAAATTTACAGTTACACTACCCCAGGTCTTGTCCCTTATGCTCCACAAACATACTGTAATGACCTCAACTTTTTAAACCCCCAAAACACTTTCCACAGCCAATGGGCCTCATTCAACAACCGTTCTCAAGAAGAACTTTTTTTAAAGACCCACTAACGCCGTTTTCACCAAGATTCGCCAAAGTTTCCTTCTTTACAGCTTGTTCTTATGGAAGAACGTAATCTACAAATGTTAGAATCCCAATATTGGGACCATGGATCTTTTATGAGCTCAGAGAGTCGGGACTTTGCTTTTGACGGTTCATCCTAAAGCAGACCTTCCAGATGCAATTAGCACTTTTTGACCAATCATTGTTGTTTCCCCGCAAAGCGTTAAGCCACGCGTCAGCAAACTCACTTCCTTGTTATGTTTGGAAGACACAGGAAATGTGTGTGATAAAAACGCCTCAGATTTACCTTCAAAAATAACTAAATGGTTAACGGTTCACAAAAATAATACTGATTTTGTCAGTCATTATCTGAACCGCTTAATCCCTAACGGGGTCCCAGTTGAGACCGGAGCCCATTCCGGAACTACGCTGGCGAGGCGGGGACCAACCCTGGGTGGGCGCCAAACCTACTGCAGGGCGCACAGTGGTTTTGTTCCCCTCATTTTAATGAACTTTTAATGTAAAATTATAAAGGGGGAAACTCACAATTTCTTTCGGCAACTTTGACTCGCTGCCGCAACTTCATTGCAACAAAATGCCTAAAAACACCGCAACTTTCAACGCAACTTTTTAGAAAGGCCGAATCGGGCATTTTACGCCGCAACAATCTCAAAAAAGCCCTGTGAAATACTGGAGGGACTGCTAAAGGATGGGCCCCTTTTTAAAGCTTTGAGAAGCAGGGGGACTTGGAATCCACACAGATCACAGGATGGCGCCCCCTATTGGGCGCAGCAACACTTCTAACAGCAGCAAGCGGTTAAACGATTGGGTCTCCCATCCAAGTAGTGGCTAGAAACAAATCTAGTCGAAGGACGAGTCCAACCAGCAGGTGGTAAGGCAATATTTCAGTACGTCGTGCAATTCAGCTACGGTGCATTTAAATTCCAAATGCCAATAAAGACGCCAATGGAGCGAAATGAAACGGCAATCTGGTCGTGTGCGCAGCTTTGATTTCATGACCCGTGTGGCTTAACCCGGCGAGGCCGGAGAGAGATTCCTCCTGCCTGCGGCGCGCGTTGGTCGTCACGTTGCTTTTTATCACGAGCCGAGATAATGGGAATGACTGAGCGTGACTTCATTAATCAATGGGGGGGCCTCGGTTGAGGCTCCTTATAGCCTCGCCCTGTGATTCCGGCTTTTTTCATTCTTCTTTTTTCTCTTCTTCCCTCTTTCCCCCCTCCCTCAACTTTTTCTAAATTCTGCACGCCATTAATTAAAAAGTCATCAAAGGAGCCACTGACCCACCGCAGCTGTTATCTGGAGGTTTTAGGAGAGGCATTAAAGGTACAAGTTGAATAAAAAAACAACAATTCAGCACTGTCACTACTTTTACCTCTGATTGTGTTTATCGTGGGGAAAAATTCCCCACAGGAACCTTGAGGCCGGTGGCCGTGAAGCAGATAAGAGGGGGAAAAGTCTTTTTTTTTTTTTTTTTTTAAGATAAAAAAGCAAAAAAATGACGCTCACAGTGCAGTACACAGTCGAACTGAAGTGAAATGGTCTTTTCACGCTGAAGAGTAAATGGCCACTACATTAAGGTCCAGATTCAGGGTGACCGCTGAGGTCTGACTCCGATGGACAGAGTGGACGCGAGGTCATTCTTATTTGTTTGCTTTTGAGAAACTCTAGTTTTACTTGATTTTGAAAAATGTCTCGGCTGGTTCCGTTCGCCATCACTTGCTTGTGACCTCCCTTTGTTCACCTTATAGACTAGTTTTCAATGTTCCGAAATTATCCAACTGCAAACTTTTCAAAATGTCTGCACACTTGCTTTTGAGTCAAGGACTCAAGACTAGATACAAAACCTCAAAACTCATCTTCAAGACCAAAATTGGAACGGTCAGTACCGGTCTTTTTCAGGCCACTTTTCTGCTGGTACCTGAACAAGGTGCTAGTTCCCAATTTGGAACTGGTGTCACGTTGCTCCACTAAAAAAACTTTGCCGGTTTGAACCCAAGAATGAGTATAGGATGTTTTCAGATTGTCGGCATGCGGTGTTCGGTGAGCTCCTAAGTTGGTTAGAAATGTAGGTTCTTGTTGGTTCTGAACTTCAGGACCAGCACCACTGCAGATCAAAAGAGGTATCAGATCATCCACCTGCTCATCTTACAGCAGACACTCTTATCCACAGGGACTTCTAATTACTAATAACATGGCAGTCTCCCTAAAGGAACTTGGGGTTAAGGGTCTGGCTCAGGGACCAAACAATGATAGTGTTGGAGGTAGGACGCGAACCCATGATCTGTTGGTCCAGAGAGGGGAGTATCCTGACCACTAGGTCTCCACCACCACCACCACCACTCAAAAGAAGAGTCACTTTTTGGCCCACCTGTTTAGTGGTGGAAGCATTTTTCCCTTACTACCAGAACCACTGCCGTCCTCAAACGTCATCTGAAGACCCTTCTCTGGAAGAAGCACCTGGTGGAATAATTGCACCTCGCACTCATCAAAAAAAATCTCTTTCCTAAACGTTAATGCCTTACGTCTGACAGGGTTTGAAAAGCTGACACTAAATTGGTTGAACAGCAGCTGTGAATTGAAGTCTAGCTTTACAAGTACTTCTCTTGGTGGATCACAAAGCACCGATGTACAGTTTGGTGTAAAAGTCTTGTGCCACGCTTCATTTCTTCACATTTTGCGCCCAAAGAGCCAGACATTCTTGTGTTTTTAGTGTAGCCTTGAGGAACACCATTCACATGGACGTGAGCACATGTGGCAATAAATCGCTGCACATGTTCTCGTCTTGCTAATAAATGGTGTGGCTTTTAAGAATTTTGCACAGTATTGTACACCGCTCTAGATAAGATGCAGTTTGGCCGGAATTTAAGGTGACATTTTAAATTCAGCGTCGTTTCACAAGGAATTTGA
Source organism: Distichodus sexfasciatus (assembly GCA_032718565.1). NCBI lineage: Eukaryota > Metazoa > Chordata > Actinopteri > Characiformes > Distichodontidae > Distichodus > Distichodus sexfasciatus. The sequence continues at coordinate 742,573 of JAVGVS010000194.1, read as the reverse complement.
GACGTAAAGCTGAAAGGGCTGAGCCAAAACTTTACCTGGAGTGGCACCTAGTGGTCAGGAATGGCTAGTGGCTATAAAGGTGAAAGCAAGAACCAGGAAATTTGCCAAAATCTCAATTGACAAGACTCATAGTTAAATTCAAAGTCATTCAAATGAAACAGGTTAAAGGTTGACTTGAGGCTGGACCGTAACATAGTGCAAAGGCTCGTATTTTCAAATCCAGCTCTATCCAGGAAAAACCTTAAGTCCTTGCTTTAGAAAGACTTGAGACTAAAATTAGCAAATAAACGTTGCTTGGAATAAGAGTGTACTGTAGCGCAAATGAAAGTAGAGCTATTTGGAAATAAAGTGAAAGTGAGTGATTATTTGTCATTGTGAACACACCACAGCACACAGTGCACCACAACGAAATGTGACCTCTGCATTTGACCCATCCGTGAAGGAGCAGTGGGCAGCTAACACGAGCAGGGCCCGGAGACAGTACCTTGCTCACGAATACCTCAGTGGTAACTTTACCGGCCCTAGATTCGAACCTGCGACCTTCTGATTACCCTACTGTTACGCCACCAACAGGTCTCACTTACCAAAAATAGCAAAAGTACACACAATAAAATGTTTAACTTTGGCGTTATAACATTGAGATTACACGAGGTCATGTAACTAGGCACTTAAGTTTTAAAACCCTGTCCTAACACAATGTAATACTTCAACAATAAAATCCTGAATCAAGTTACATTTGAAAAATCAGTATTTAGAAATGATGGAAGTTGTAAATAAATGCTCATCTCCTGAACGTGATTACAGGAAATCCCCATTTTAGGGGGGGAAAAATAAGAAATTGGTGGTCAATTTGGTTTAAAACCAAATTCCAAAGAAAATATGAAACAAGAACTGAAGCTGTGAACATTTACACCAAATAAACACTTAGGTCTCCAATCTGCAACTTTTAGACCGTTTTCGGAGAGCATCCTTCATGTTCTTTAGTGTGAAAAACCCCCCAAATCACTTAAATATTAACTACCCAAAAGCAAAATTTTAATTATATATATTTGGCTCAAGGAAACATGAGGAGGAAGCCTTGAACTACGATTTGCTTCAAAATTCTGAGCAGCTCATGAACGACTCAAGCCTCTGTAGATTCAGAGCATTGACGGCTTTTATGTTAGTTTAATACCTGCGTTAAAGTGGAACTTTTTTTTTTTTTTAAGTTTTCTAACTAAAACCAACAAAATCGGGATTTACACCACACTCAAGAGTGGTCTATCAGGAGAGGAAGAGTCACTGCGTCAACCTCTAAATATAGAAACGAACCAAAGTCCATCTGTTCCCAACGTCGGGCCAAGTCTTGTAGTTCAAGATCCAGAAAAAAGGCTGGTTACACGTGTTGGGAGAAGGGTTCAATCCGAGGTAAAATTAACTGAAAAAACATGGATTATTAAGTCTAAACATTTAGGTTTAAGAGGGTTTGTGAGATACAGTGATGGCGAAGACAATCCCCATCATTTTAACCACTTTTTGTAGGGTGTAAATCACCCGTTTCATCACGTTAGTGTTATATCGGCTCTTTAAGTCTCCTAGCAGTCGATACGAGACAACAGGGACGTCACTGGGATTGACAGATAGGGAGGGCTTAGCCCCTAGGGGTGTGGTTAGGGTTAGAGTTAGGGAAATCTTTAGCTACACAGTCTTCATCGATTCATTTAATATTTGAAGAGCATTTATCAGGACCTGTTATCAGCCTCACCTTCTTTTCTCTCCTCCCTGCCTCCTCTGGAAGCGTTACCTTTGCCTAACAGAGAAGCAGTAACATGCAGCTTCCGCCTGGGTCCGTGCGTCCGCCTACCTGCCTAGCATCCGGGCTGGAAACAAAACGAGAATTTTACTCAGATAATACCAACTTCAAGGCCTATTACTATTTATTTCTTGCTGATTTAACCCGGAGAAAACCTCCCAGTGGACCTTTTTAGGGTGGCTAGAAATAGACGTGCGTGCGAGACAATCTCATACGGTGATTTAACTCAATCTCATCCCTTCATATCAAATCACAACAAGCAACTAAAACAGCAGGTTTCGCTTCGTCGTTACATACCTCCTGTTATCTTACCTTGATAACAAACCCTGGAGGTCACTTTTCAATCAGTCCTCGGAGATCACAAGTCTGAAATAAAGACTAAGAGAGAAACACGACGGACTCGCCGCCCTGCGTTCAGATGCGTCACACACACACAGTCCACACCGGAATCACTTTTAATGGTTTAATTTGAACAGTTTTAATGGTGAAGAAATAATTCGTCTTGAATCTGATACACTGTCACGGAGACTGTAAGGAGACATTGTGTGAAATCATAAAGACATTTATGCGCAATTTGACGCTATTTTTTTTTTCCCGGGCGGCGCACGATTTCAATTACAGAGTGTTTTGGATTAAAATAAGACAGAGAGAAGGTGACTTGCTGCTTCTGAGACATAAAGAGTGGCACATGTCCATTTACGTGGAATAAAACAAACAAACAAAAAAAAGACAAACTTGGACCGATACGAGACGGACAGAAAGAGACGGCAGTTGGCACGACGTGAAGACATGGCACCGTGTTATAGACACTAAATGACACCGTCACCTGATGGAGGGAATACTGGCACAGTGAGACTTTCTCTCTCTCACACACACACACACACACACACTTCCCTAATGGTCATAAAGACCTCATGAGGTGGCAAAAGGAGAAAGCACAACGCAGCGAAGTTCTCAGGTGTTACAACAGACCCACACATTCACCAGATCACCCTAAAAGTAGCACTTCTTGGGTTTGTCGGTGGTAAAAAAAAAACAAAAAACAAAGAAATATACACACACACACACACACAGTGTCCACGTCTCAACCCGTTTCTCTTACACACTCCTGACAGAAATATGCGTTAATGTCCAGCTCTTGGTCGAGTTCCCTTTTCCACACCCGTTTCCCACTGCATCCGCAAGGGAACCAAACCCAGCTCTGCAACAAGACTCTGAAATAACCTGTTACTATCAAAAAAAAAAAAAAAAAGTAAAAGTAAAAATAAACCTTTAATAGAATTAAACCCAGTCGCTTTGAAGTAGTTTTTTTTTTAATTCAACATTCTATATTTGTGCCTCCGAAAATAAATAAAGGACGACGACTAAACGGCCTCAGCTTATTCTATTTAAAGTTCATTATCAGACACGTTTATCGTCGCGATTTAAAAGCTCCAGACTCAAAGACTCAAAGGTTCGGGCTGTAAATAAAGACACTGAAAAAGATCATCGACAGCCTACAATTATAAATTAAACCGTAATTCAACTCACACTGGCTGACCGAAGCAAGAAAACGACTCTAAAGGTGATCGTGAAATGATACCTTCAGCCTTTATAAATGAAATACACAAAAGAAACAAAAATGGCAAACCGTGGCACCGATTATTTCAAGAGAAAATATTCAAAATGCAATATTAACAAGAAAAGAAAATAAGAAATAAAGTTGTTTAGTTAATAAACAGTTTGTTCAGACACGGGAGCCTTTTTTGAGACTTTGCATATTTACGAGAGGCGTGAGGTCCTGGTCAGAAAGTAAATTAAATGAATATATAAAGTTTTGACATTAGTAACGATGGTTTTAGAGGTGAAACAAGACCAAAACCAGCACCAAACATGAAAAAAAAATAGCCGTCAAGAGATTTTTTCAATACAAACACTCAACTGGTTTGAACTTCACTTCAACTTGGCTTTAGTCAAAATTCTGACAAAAGCAGAAATGTAAGTCAAACTGAACAGCCAAAAAATTTGTATTTAAAACATTTCGGAGTTCCAGTAGAGGAGCAGCAAATGTTGGTTTGGGTTTAAACCCAAAAATGTGAAACTAAAAAACCAAAAAGTCACCAACATTCAGATTGCCCCACGACGACCGAAAGCTACCACAAGCTCCTGTTCGCTCACATCCGAAAATCAGCACACTGGAATTAATTTGGTGCCCGCCTTGCCCCTTTAAACCAACATTAAAAAAAAAACAAACTTTTTGACGCTGGAGCCCACGCCCCGTGTTCCTGTTTTTATTTTATTTTTTACCTACCATGTCCATTGCACATTTTTTGGGAGGAAACCTGCATCTTAACAAGGCCTTACTTAACCATAGTACAAACGCAGTTTTATCCCCCACACACTGTCTCACTCACGCCCCCTCACACTCCGATTCGACCGCCTCGATGCACTCACTACGATAAAACAAATATCTCAATGTATCTATAAAATATTGCCTAAAATTTTGAAGTGCTTTGAAAGAAAAACACATATATAAAGGGTCCATAATCTACACTGTCCCCCATGATCTCAGCTCAGTTTCTTTTAAAAAAACGAAATAACGGCAAAAAAATCTAGAAGGTTGAAATGAAGCGCGTTGGAGCGTAACTTTCCAACGGTTCATAGTGTGTATTTTTCTAGATTAAACAGAATATATTAGCTAGAAACCATAATCGCTTCCGTAGTATTTAGACGTCAAGACAAACCGCAACTATACCTCAATAGAACAGAAAATAAAATAGCAAAAGTCTTCAAAAAACAGAAAACAGAACAGAGACATCGTTACGTCCGTTAAAACTCCAGATCTGGAATCTGTGCGGAGCAGGTCCAGAATCAGCTCCCATGTCCGGGTCACGGAACCTGCAGTTCCTCCTCTCCTTTTCCTCTGTCTTTCCGTCTTTCAGACAACGTTCGGACGTCCCTCATTGTGCAAGTGAAAGTGTAAAACTGTCTGATGTCCAGGACAAAAATAAGCCTTTTTCCAGGAACGAAATTCCCACTATTGCATATAAAAGGAACAAAGAACAAATCCGAAATAAAGACAACCTACAAGACGAGAACGAATGCCCGCTGCTAAACCCGAGCTTTTAGAACGACGTCATCGCGGCAGACCGACCTTTTCCTCGAACGCGAAAAGCCAGGGTTTTAAACGACTCGATTTCTGAACAGCAGTGACATAATAGATTCCTCCACCAAAAATACGAGCGGGGAAAAAAAGGGGATCGTGTTGCACCATGTGAAGGACAAAAAAACCCCAAAAACATTCTGCTCTGCCATGGCTTTTTCCCCTCCAAGTCTACCTGAGTAAAGAGTTCATTATTAGAGGTTGACCTTTTTGATCTTCTGAAAAGCACAGCAGCCCCAAAGCCACCCGGCGCACGAGCGAGTCGCTCAATCCAACCCAGCGTTAGGTGGAGTCATGTCTACAACTTTTACAAAAAGTGCTTTTAACCGGAACACTTCAGCTCGGGAAGGAAAAACGGGTGGAAACGAGTGAACCGAGCGTGACAGGTGGCTGAGGGTGAAGAGACTAAATCAGCACCAAACTCTGAGGTCCAATCTTTGGTCTCTCTGGCCAAGATGGTTAAAAAAGCAGGGACACACACAAAAAAAGTTCATCTGTGTATCATTCGCTGTTTTAAACTAAAAACCAAACCTCAAAACCCTCCAAAAACGGTTTTCCTCCCTCAATATTCATTTCCAAAACGGCAAAACAAATAACGTATGGTTTTTGCGAGAATAAAAGCAAAACCGACTCATGTTTCAAGCATTTTTTTTTAGCAAACGGAAGCGGCGTGAGCACATAACGTTGGAGGGGAGAAAAGAAGTATAAAATATCACAAATGAAGACGTTTTAAACAGACACAGACGTTCTCGGTGAGGTGTGACCACATGCCCAGAAATGTGTCAAAAAACGAAATGAGTGTGAGTTTGAGTGGTTTTGAAAGTGAACGTGAGTCATTATGCGTCATTGTGAACACACCACAACGAAACGCAGTGAGCAGTGCTTGGGAACGGTACCTTGCTCACCAACTTAACCGGTCTGGGTTTCGAACCGGCGACCTTCTGATCACGGGGCGAACACCCAAGCGTTACTCCGCCTACTGCTCCATGGACATCGGAACGGATGTTTCTTTGGAAAGGAAATGTTGTTCAGGTTTTGGTTTTAAATGTTTAAAAAATGAATGATACCCAGATTCACAACGATAACGAGACCATCAGTGTCTCAAAGTTCGCAACAACAGAAAAGCCTTGTTCATGAAATGTCACAGTAGGAGGCTTTAAAGGTACGTGCCGGCTGAAAAACGCAGACAAGGACGACCGAGCCAACGCGTCGTGATTCGTTGAACGTCGGCTTGGCGTTAAACCCCTCATTACCCCCTCGCTTGGGCCCGGTTTTGGCCGTTTTGTTGAACTTAGAAGTTTCAGTCAGCCCTCACAGCTACAACCTCGTCAGCTCTCGCGACGCAAAACAAAACGAAAAGCTTGCCCTGGTCGAATCCCGAAATGCTCTTTTGGAACAGGCCTTTCGAGCCCCCGCCCCCCGTCCCCCATAAGGTCGATCCATTTTCCTGGGACGTTTCTGGGCAGTTCAAGTAAAAACGGTCACCAGACCAAAAAGACTTGTACTTTCTAGTCAACGTTTTGGCTGGGAGTTGATAATACTGAGTTGAAATACATCACTTCTGCGTAAAGGGATTCTGCTAAAAAGCGGCAAAAGTGAGGATTTAAAATGAACTGAAAGATTCTAGCCAACTGAGATTTTTGATCTCAGACTGGAAATTTTTAAATCGAGTCTTGAACAGTGGACAAAACGGTAAGGCTCCTCGATTATTTCCTACGGTTTGGCAGATTTGAGGTCAGTTCAACCCCGTCGTCCTGGGCGCAATCGTTACATTTATCAAGAATTTCATGTCTCTACCAAAGTCCATTTGTCTTCCCGGCCGTTCGGGGGCTTGAGTTTAGAAAAGAAAAACTGGAAAGGACATCAGCATCCGAGGTCTGCGCGGGACAGAAAGGCTCAGTAGGTCCACATCACAGCTTCGTCCTTGCAGCTGACCCAAGCGTTCAAAACACTTTCGCGCTCCGGTCAGCGTCGTCTATGCGGTGACAGAAATGTGAGTAGTGAGTAAATGAAAGCCCCCTGTCCTCATCCTCGGCAGGGTTTTTTTTTTCTGTCCAAGAAGACAGCATCACAGTCAGATCTGAAGGTAGCACCCAAGGTGGAGCAAACGCAGCACTGACGCTCGGCACCTCAATGATCAGATCTATCCATGGCCTCTTTGTAGTAGACCACCCTTTTTGGATCTGAAAGGGACAATAAAAATAGGATTAAATTAGCGGTGGGCGATATAACGAATATACTTTATGTATCTCGGCTTGTTCCACGTGTGATGTACTAAATGACTATATTGTGACCATCCAGTATAAATCCTAACGTTAGTGTTAAACAGGCAGCATGTACTTCGCTTTCGAGTTTTGCTTTTCTGCCGCGTCAAAGCAGACAGCTCGCTCCCCCGCCCGTCCAGAAAACTCTCCTAGCGCATGTGCGTTTTGTACCGCTTTCGTGTTTCGCACCCCGGCTATGGTGTCACATCAATGCCAAAACTAGAGCGCGCAAAATGACTTGGCGCAAAAACTCTGCGGGCGTAAATTTCAAAGTCGCGAGCGCAAATGTGAAACTCCACAGCACAAAATTTATATTATGGCGCACAAACTGTGTTAACTGTGTTAACTGTGGATGTGTTAAATGTCCTCACGGGCAAAGTAGATCGCCGACGAGCAGCTTTTTTGCTCGAGTGAGATTTGAAAGGGGCGGGTTTTGGCGGTTTCTGCCTGCAAATCCTATTGGCCGATGGCTCCTGGTTTTGTGATCGACTGCACGCTACAGAAAGTTTTTACAGAAAAACCAAAGATGACGGAGGAAGAGGAACAGCGGCAGGTAGATTAAACGCAAGTTATAGTTTATCAACCTTATAATTATAATTTAATAGTTACACGTTAAACCAAAGCTAGGCCTTGCCCACTTGTCTGTCCCCAATATAAAGTTTGCTATATTATACTTTGGTTTAAAATAACAGCATTTACTATGTTAAACTTTGGCTAAATTCATTATATTGGTGTCATTTTATGCAACATCAGGCCAAATTTATCATTTATACAGTGATTTAGAGGAAATTTCAAGGTATTGAGATATATATCGTGTATCGTGATATAGCCTAAAAATATTGCGATATTATTTTAATGCCATATCGCCCAGCCCTAGATTAAATATAAAATTTAAGATTCGATTACATTCATAGTTATAGAAGCAAAATTCTAACATACTGTATTTTAGGGGTGCAACAATTATTCGACGCTGTCGACAAAAGTCGACAATAAAAATAGTCGCCGATGAATTTGATTGTCGATAAATCGATCATTGTCGCCAGACACATTTTTAAACGGAGTGAGACATTTTCCTTCCTTTCTACCGCTTTCCAATAGAGTGCACCAATACACCACACTCTGGTGAGATTCGCTCTTGCGCAGTAGCATTCAGTGACAGTTAGAAGAATGGCCCTATGACATCACATCAACGCCAAAACTAGAGCGCGGAAAATGGCTTGCTGCAAAAATTTTGCGGGCGTAAATTTCAAAGTCGCGAGCGCAAATGTGAAACTCGAGAGCACAAAATTAAGAATCGAGTGCGCGGTTGTGATAATATTGCGCACAAACTGTATTTTTCCTCTCTCGAATGTCTTTTTCCTCTCGATGTGTTAAATGTCCTTGCACACAAAGTAGATTACCGACGAGCGGCTTTTTTGCTCGAGTGAGATTTCTACTCGGTGGGTTTGGGCAGTTTGGGGGCGGGGTTTTGGCAGCTTCTGCCTGCGAATCCTATTGGCCAATGGCTCCTGGTTTTGTGATTGGCTTAAGAAAGTTCCTACAGAAAAACCAAAGATGTCGGAGGAAGAGGAACGGCGACGGGTCGGTTAAACGCAAGTTATAGTTTATCGACCTTATAATTATAATTTAATAGTTAGGTCTTACACGTTTAATAAGCACGCAAAACGGTAAAGTAACCAACGCCTTTGTCAATCGCTCATAAATGTTATAATGGTATGTTACCATGTTCTCAGTACCATCACAAAACCAGGAGCCATCGTAAGGCTAGATAAGGCAAAGAAGAAACTTATTTATTAAAATATGCTTTTGAGGGAACTGTCTTTCTTGTCTTTATTATTTACCACAACATTTAAATAACCTCATACTAAATGTAAAAGCTGGTAGCTAAATCGGAGCCATTTTATAATTATGCAGTTTATGATCTGATTAGTCGACTAATCATTTTAATAGTCGATGACTAGTCGACTATCAAAATAGTCGTTAGTTGCAGCCCTACTGTATATAGAAAAATATGTTCCTAAAAATAGACTTTATGATTGTGATTTGTGTATATAGGTATATTACAGGAGAATTACTGTACGTATGACACAATGAGCATTTTGGATTAAAAATGTGCATCAAAATATTGAGAAGCTCTTACCTTGCTTGTGAACAGCAAAAAGATACTCAAATTCTGCAAGACAAAAAGATATGTTCAAACCCCAGCACGTACAGACAACTCTACCCATATGATGTGTTTTGGAACGAAATCCTTACCTTTAGTGTGGTAAAGCACAGCAGCAGGCAGGTTAAACAACCCCCATTCTTCTCCCCCGTCCTGGCCTTTCACTCGGGTCTGTCCCTTCGACTGTCCAGTCACACAATTAAGAAGCAGAGCCGTCGAATGTGGGTCTTTAAAAGACCCCTCTGAACCCCTAACCAGCTCCTCCTGCTCTGGCCGGTCTCGGGGGCAGTTCTTGTTGATTTTCAAAGTGGCTGCACTAGTCCTTCTCTCTACCTCCCGAGGCGCTGGGAGAGAGACCACGGAACTTGGAACCGGTCCCATAATGTGCCCCTGTCCCTGGAACGTAACCCCAGCCACGTCCAAACTCACGGCGGTCCGAGACGAGGGCGTCGCCTCCGGCCCGGCGTTAGGCTCGTTGATGAAGGACAGACCCCAGCGGTTTTGGAAGATGTCCCCGAGAGCTTTCCGATTGGGCCGAGCCACGATGGCGTCCGCGCCGGGTTGCATATTTGACGGCGTCCGCGTTGGGTTGCTATGGCGATCGTCCGGGTCGGACGCTACATTCTCTACATCCGCCGGGTTGGAGAAGGCCGAAAGGGAGTCGCTAGCAGCAGAGGGGAAGACGGCTACACCCGGGGGGCACCCGTTATCCTCGAAGGGGAGAGAGCCGTTGGCAAAGCTGGCAGAGGTGACCGGTTTCACAACCGACACGGGCACCTGGGGCGCTGGAGTCGGAGCCAGTTCGGCTGCTTTGTTGAGGTTCTCCTTGACTTTGCTTGCATAACTAATCTTGGGCACAATTTTCGCACTACTGTTGTCCACCGGAAACACCGGGGGAGGCTTGAACAAAGTCCACGAGTCCTCCTTTGAAGCTGCTGAAGAGCTCAGCTTGGATTTACTAGCCCTATCGTCCGTCTTTTTACTAGCAGGGCCCGAGGATCTGTCTTGCGTCTCGTCATCCTGGACACTTGTCCGTGGCTGCGCCTCATTTTTAAGGCAAGTCCTGGTACAATTAGGTCCGAAATTGGTAATCTTCCCGGCCGACTCTTGAGCCGAGGCATCCGGGTCTGTTTTAATCCCCCGAGGGGCCGTTTTCTCCTTGACCTCATAGCCGCTACGTCTAGGCTTGCGCCTTTTCGGGGTGCTGTATCCGCTCTCGGACCCGCTCCCCTCGTTGTCCGCGCTCGATCTGCTGGAGTAACCGTTCGTCATGTGACCGAAGCCAAAAGTAACCTCTCCGTTCAGAGACAACCCCAGCTCCTTCTCACAATGCTGTAATTTGGAGGCCTTTTTATTCCCATCCATCATGCGGGAGAGATTGGGAACGTCTCCACAGAACACCTTGACTTCCCCAGACAGACTCTGCTTCTTCAAGCCAACCTTCAACAAACTCCCAGATCTGATGATTTCGCGGTGATCTGGAAGGACTGTTGAGTCATCGTCCGGTGACGCCTTCTCCTCAGCCAGGTTGCGACTCTTCAGTTTGCCATTGCCTGAAACGCAGGAACAGAAAGAGAAATCACAAATGATTTACACATCAGACTCGGAGTATATTTCTTCTGAGAAACCAAAGCTAGGAATTTTTAGTGAACTTTGAAATTATCCAAGGCCATGATGACAGAGCAAAATGTGATGCCCTCCGCTGAGACTGAATGAGTCAGGTGGCAGAGAGCCAAAGCCCTATATTTAAGCTCCCTTGGAAGCCTTTAAAGCCGGCATATGGTTTGCAAAACCAATCATAAGTGGGAGTATTATTAGAAACTGATGACCGTCAAAGAAAAATCGAAGACATCAGAAGTTTGTTGATTTCTAATTTAGTGTGACATGGATGTCTTTTACAAGAATAAACCAACTAATCCCGTTTAGACTCCGAGATCACCTTTTGACATGGCTAAAATCATTTCCAGTGAGGTGGCACGGATTGCAAAATGGAAAAACAGAGAAAGTAAACAGCGAGGGGGTTGACCCAAAAGACCAATAATAGAAAATGGAAGAATGTGTCTAAACGAATGATCACAGAAAGGCCAGTAGCATAATGTCAGTGCGTCAGCATCTCGGTATGAAACGACCAGTCTATCCACAAACACACACACACACACACACCGCCTAAATTAGCCATGCTGAAAATATGAAAAACGAAATGCTGCAGTCAACTTTGGCAGAGCCTCATTCTGGACTTTTCATTCAATTTTTTTCAGTCCAGACTGTGACTGGGTTTAGAACTAAATTGATTTAGATTTGACCAACCTTTACTGTAGGCAGTTTACACAAGAAACATTTCATAAACTTTCATATATTTACTATATATCTTTTAAATAAAAACGTATTAGTGGTTCTATGCTGAAGGCTATAGAAAGAGAAAATGCTGTGCAAGCATCTTGAGCCTCCTGACTTTCTTGTACATTTTAACGCACTCTTAAGAAAAGAAATTAAGCACCACAGACTTTTAATATATTGAAACTAATTACATTTTATGCAACATAGTTTCCTAAATCAGGCCTCAGAAATGTTGGTTTAATCAGGTGGAGCAAGGCCACTGCAAATTAGCTTCACATCAAACTTGAAATGTATTAAATTTTTCTTAATTATTATACTTTACGAGGTGGACTAAAGTAGCACTAATATTTAGTAAGAATGTCGTTTTAAATTAATCGTATAACAGAAATGACTTTCTAGACAGCATTCAATTCGCCAGGCTAAGATTAGCTTAGCACAAGCAACAACCTCACTTCGCTTACGTTAAAGTAAAGACGTACAGAAATCCATTTTTAAGCTCGTTAAAAAGTATTTACCTTCATCTTCGAGGAACTACAGGCAAAGACGGAATAAAACTGGTAAAAAATCTGATTTCAGCACGAGTTGAGGCGATTTATCAGCAAAACTTGCTGGCTAAACCTCGAGTACCCCGCCCAAATCCACACACACACTAAAGTAGTACGAGCAAGCGGCGCGTCACAATGGGGTTTGTCGTACTACCTTGGAACGTAGTATGCATATTGAGACACAGCCTGGCACCCGGTTTTAACGCGTCGAGGAGGGGCGAGGAATGAATGTGAATATAATAAACATGAAGCAAGGTTAGACTTTCAACCGCTGAGGATTCTTAAATGAGGCTGTAATTAACACGTACTAAGATGTTAAGTACATTTGTTATTATATAGTCGCGCAACACGCTGGAACTTTTGAGTACAGTGTGTGCGATTTGGGACGCGGCCGAAGAACGCGTCAGAAAGTTCCAGTGCAGCCGGGAACCGCCAACGACCACAAACGTGACATTAACAATCGTTTTCGCCACGTCATTTAAAAAGAGAACCTTGATGACGATGACCTAAAATCAGGCGAAAATGAGGGACCTGAGCTGGATTTTGTGGAATTTCAATGAACAGGTCACGATCAAGCTTGTCGAAATTTGCTCCGCTAGCGTTAGCCTCGTGACGGCTGCAAATCTGCAAGCGAAACAGATTAAATCACGTACATAATAATGACTCCTCAATTTCGGTCCAGACACAGACACAGATTTGCGCAAAGTCTGACAGTTAAAGACCAATTATGTAAAGTGTGTTTGAAAATTTGCTGACTCGTGCACTCACGAACTTTTCCCCAGGCGGCTAAGCTGCTAACGGAACGACACGTCGCGACTGTAAGAATCAAGTTACGATTATTATATTTTGACCTGTTTTCTTCTTCTGCGTTTCCTGGAGCTTGAACTCACGGTGGCAATGAACATTGTTCAGACGTCTCTTGAATTCGCCCGTGAATTTCCCCAGGCCATGGCGCCGCTGCTGCAAGTCCTGCGCCCGATCTCTGGGCTGTTCCTCTTCCATTGGCTTGTGCTGCGAGTCGCCGAGTTCACGCGCACAGCGCCCCCTCTGGCCAAGACGCAGGAGCGCACGATATACCGCCAGTAACCGCAATACTGGTTTTTCTCAAATCTCGATTTTTCAATTCAAAGTTACGGAAGCGCATTGCATTCACCAAAGAAAAAAAAATTGCACGCCTCATCTCGTAATTTTGAGAAAAGATCTCGTAATTACGAGAAGGATCTCGAAATTATGAGAAAAGGATCTCATAATTTTGAGAAAAGATCTCGTAATTACGAGAAAAGGATCTCGACATGCTAATACTAATTCCATCAACATTAAGCAGCATTAATATTTCCCAGTGCCTCACGCCGAGAAGAAAATAAAAGCACAATAAATCGGTTAGTGACTGCGCCATTGCCCTGTCTGACTCTGTAGCCTAGATTATGACGACTGATAAGAGAGCCTTTTATTTACGAGGTCTTTTCTCAAAATTACGAGATCTTTTCTCGTAATTACGAGATCCTTTTCTCATAATTACGAGATCTTTTCTCAAAATTACGAGATCTTTTCTCGTCATTACGACATCTTTTTCTTGTAATTTCGAGATAAGGCGTGCAATTTTTTTTTCTTTGGTGAATGCAATGCGCTTCCGTATAAAGTCAAGTCAAAGTCAAGGTCAAAGTCAAAGTAAACTTTATTGTCATCTCTGCTATATACTGTACAGATACATAGAGAGACGAGACGACGTGGCTCCAGGTTATATTCAGTGCAAACAAAGAACAGCAGAACAGAGAACAAATAGGCAGTGGCACAACTAGGCACATGGAATAGACAATAAATAAGTAAAAATACAAGAATATACATTAAACAATATACACTTTAAACTAGACAATATACAATATACATTTTTAAATGTTTGCTGTAGTCATTAAAAAACACTTTATATTGTGGAGAATCATGACCATGAGTGTCAGAGCAAAATGTTTGCAATTTATTCACAGTGTTTGCAATTTTTAAAAGATTTTATTTCAGATTTATTTTTTAAAAATCATTCAATAGTGCATTTTATATGGTCCTTTATAAGCATGTTTTATTGTGTAGATAATCATGACCACGTTCTCTGAAGGACTGTACAATATATGTCATTATTTCAATACTGATTTTTTTTTTAACTTTCATTTTTTTATTATTTCATATTGCAGAAGTTTATTGTACTGTTTATTTTGTAAAGAATCATCTAGTGTCTAATATGCATTGAAATGTAAAAATAAAATAGCATTTAAAAGAAAAGGAGGTATGATATGCATAAATTCCAAGGGGTGTTATAACCAACATAGTCACCAAAAAGCCCAAGGACTCCTGGATGAACTAACAAAACATAATCAGACATTTCCATATCATTTGTGCCATCAGTATGTATAAACATTTCTCTGTCTGTTCTCAGAGCAAAAACATTGGCAGAACGCCATAATTAGTTTGTGGAAGTTTCCCTGTAAGTGTGACACTGGGCCACTAGATGGCACTATGTTCACAGCAATCCGTGAAGATGAACATTCTCTTCCAAAGCTCTGCTGGGGCTGCGCTCGGATCAGTTCAAATATCACATATAAAGCTTTTATGTGACCCAAATACTTCACTTTTTCACAAATCTGTATTTTCCAGATGGCAACTCCAGCATATTTTTAAAGGTTAGAGGAGCCAAGTGCTTCTGCAATGTGGATGGCCCAAATATTTGCTGAATGTACTCGTTATTTTGTATCCATAGAGGGAAACCAAGAGCTGCACCACATCGCTAGCAGGTCACTTCCCATGCTCATTCACAACCTTACATTCCTCCTCCAACCAGAAGCTACTGTCGGACAAGTCGTGACATTTTTGCACCAGCCACTTCAAGCATGCAAGCGACTGACTGGGGCATAAATCAGTGGAGAAGAGATGCCTAACGCTGTGTGTGTGTGAGTGTGTGTGTGTGTGAGTGTACTGTGGCTGGCCTTGGTTTAATTGTATAGCGGAGGCTTGTGTAATGTTAACCCAGGACTTGGGGGTCTGTGCTGCTAAGTAGCAGTTTGGCAGGGAAGGAAAGCTCTTCTGCTTGAGGGTATTGCACTGATGACAGACTCTTTTCCAGCTTATTGTTTTGGCCAGCCCATGCCAACTCTGTGACCTGTAGGTCTGTTCACATAGGAATGTATATATAAATGTATATATAAGAATAAATGTTGTGATTACAGCAGCATTTACACAATTCGTCCGTACAAAAGTCCTAAATTCTCTATATGTTGTTAGAAAAATAAGACAAGTGATTTACTGCATCATGTACAAACACGCATATAAACATTACTCCTCAAAGCTCAAGTAAACTCTTACTGGGGCAGCTGGTGACGTAACGGTAGGGTGTTCGCCCTGTGATCAGAAGGTCGCAGGTTCAAATCCAGGGCCAGCTAAGTTACCACTGAGATACTTATGAGCAAGCTACCGTCCCCAAGCACTGCTCCCCGGGCGCCGCCCTTGTAAGCTGCCCACTGCTCCTTCACGGATGGGTTAAATGCAGAGGTCACATTTGGTTGCGGTGCACTGTGTGCTGTGCTGTGCTGTGCTGTGTTCACAATGACAGAGAATCACTCACTTTCACTTAGGGCTGGTGTCTTGCTCATGGATTAAGTCTAGGCCGAGGGCCTGTTTACACGTACGCAGATATTTTAGTAAACGCATATTTTTTCACACTTTACCCCATATATAAAAATGAACAATAAAATCAGCTAGTACCTGTTAGACCTACACTCCACCCGATGCTGATAATATGGTTATGACAATGGATGAAAGCAACTTTGTAAGTGGATAATTGGCACTCCATTAACTTTCCCCCATGGTAAGCCACACTTCGGAATGCCCCTTCTAAAACTGTGCCAAGCCACTGCTACGTAATTTAACGGCGTAAAATGATGTGGAGTCCCAGCGCGGTCGATTGATGAAGACGTTCCCTTTCTGCCATAAAGAACGAGTATAAAAGCCCGTGTCATTGCCGTGACGGACTGCCGTAAACGGTGGCAGGACTGCAATTCATTCTGCTCTTCCAGTGATTAACAGCCAATATCATAGCAACCGTTCATAATACCGCACCTCGCCGTCAACATGGCAGCACGCCGCCGCCGGCGGTTCGCCTTGTAAATTTCGGATTTTATGAGCCGCTTATGCTCTGTCGGCTGTTATAGAGATTTGAGGAGGCTATACGTTCAAGACAGGTTTAAGGAGTGATGTACTTATACTACAATCTGATGTTATACAACGCATCTCTCTACTGATTAACCAAACAAAGTCAACAACTGGGGTGACTCATCCTGCATGGTACGTCTGTCACTCTCTGAAATAGAGAGAGTGAAGGATGTTTTGTGTCCACTGACTCAGAAGAGAGTGGACGTTAGGTGACTAAATCACACGTTTCGTCACAACACAATATTATATCCATTCATGATTCAACGTCTGCTGATATCCCAAAGTCTGCTCCGATTCCACTTCGGAGGCAGCGATTGAGATCATTTCTGCTGATATTGATTGATGACACGACGTTTGATCAATGTGAAGCTATGAACTTGTTGATCTTTAAATCGATTTATCAAAATATGGATCAGTGTATGGTTACAGCCCCAGTAGAATATGCAGGCGTGTGTGTGTGTGTATTTTAGGACGTTAACAGTGTGTATTACTGCACATCCCCAAGGAAATCACTCTCCATGCCAGGCTTTTTATAACATTTATTTCTTGGACAAAAAACATCATTCTATCATATCAACACTATTATTAAATGTTGTGGGTCACATTTCAACCAATTTACAATCCAATAACACCCTCAAACAGCTGTTAGTCTGTCATATAAACCAATACACGCTAAATATAGATCTGAACTACCTTATTTTTTGGCAAAGAAAAAACGTACACAGTAGCCTCCCCTGACAGAACGATTTTTCTGTTTTTATTGAGGTGTGAAAATACCAGCCGAGAGGCTGAAAACATGCATTAACATACCTCAGCAAAAGCAAGGTTAGCGGCCGTCCGCTACTTACTCATTACGTTAACCACCCCTTAGGAAATGTACATCTATAACGCTGGCCGCAGACCTCTAATAACAAGCAGGCAACAACCGCTCATTACTCGGGATGGAGCTGGAGATTTACAAATCTCAGGAAAGTGTCGTCGGACAGGTTCCCCTCGTCTCTGAAAAAATGGTTATCCCTTCAAGGGTGTCGCGGGACGCACAGTAAAGGCCTTGATTTATTCCTGGCGGCTGATAATTACTAGTGTCTCGTCATCCGTCAAACGCAACGGACTTGGACCGTCCGAGGCACAGACTTCATGTTTTCAATGAGAGGCAATAAAACCTGACATGGACCACTTATAAATCATCGGGCCATTACGGGAGGGGTGGGGGGTGTGTGCCTCGCTCTGATTACTCAATGCTATGGAATGGGCCCTAAAAAAGGCCTGTGCCGCAGAAATAATATAATCCCATTTTTTTAAATGCCAATTTGACTGTTCAAGACTTGAGGTTAATGCATAATAAATGCTGAGCATAAATTGCTGAAATCTTGGAGATCAGTTGTCATTTCTAATCCACTTAGACTGCCACATTTTAGATTTTTAAGCAGGAGTTATGACTGGCATATGGAGATTTTTGACAGCAATAGGTGCTTAATTCCTCTCTTACAATGGTGTGTACAGAATGTACAGAATTAGACAATAGAGTTCTGAAAACGTGTAAATTATTTGGAGCTGTGATATTTGCAATGCATTAAAATAATGAGATCATATCAAACCTTTAAAAAAGAAAATTGGCTGGTTTTTAACTTTAACTTTACATTAATTATTAACAAAAAAGATTTAGTCCAAAGACAAAACCGTCACAACAGGAATGACTGTTGCCTTTACTCTCAACATTGCAAAATGCATTAGCTCCTGGATTCCATCATTTCAGGTTCAATCTTGCTCATGTTTTTCCAGCTATTAGAGTCTAAATTCCATTAATTTCATAGAAGTAGTCGTCTTACAAGAAAGCAAACAACTAAAAATATACGATTTAGAATGCACAATTCAGAAAATCTCACGATTCGATTACGATTCTTGAGCTCGTGACTCAATTCAAAATCGATTCATGATTCATAAGCAATTCACAATTTAATACATAGATGAATTTGTTTCCAGATTGCTGTTTTGAGTTACTTTTCCCATTTGACTGTGGCAGATCAACAAAAAAAAATCACACCGAATCAAATGTAGTTACCAAATGTAATGCTTATGTACGCACACTGACCGCACTTCCTTCTTGATCACACGAAGGAGGTCTATCAGGGCAGATGTCCACATTACCCCATCTATAGGACTGGCGAGCTGAACTTGTATTGGAGGGAAAAAGTAAAATAATGCGGTTACGATTTTTTGGAATGCATGAATCGATTTTAAATCAACTGAATCAAAAGAATCGCGATTAACCAAGGCTTAACCAAGATATATTAAAAAAACTCTGGACCAATTGGCCACAATCAAGGTGTTTTCACTTGTTAGAACATCATTAGTTCCAGTGTGAAATGAACACGGTTCTCATCACACACTTAAACACACTTCTCTTTACCCATTACCCATAATGGCAGTCGTTGCAGAGTAACAATGCCCTGACCGCCAAAGGGGCCGAAACATTCACATCGTAAGAGCTTTACGGCTGGCGTCACTGAGCCGAAGATGCAGCCATAAAAGCAGAGGCAGGGCAATGGCCATGGCCTGCCCCAGAGCAAACTAAATTGTCCTGGACAGGCTTGAGTGTCCACTTCAGTGGTGGGAAATGGCAGGACAGTCAACATCAAAAAAAAAAAACCTGCCACGGTTCTGGGCGCGATCGTCTAGCCACCAACGGGAAAGTTTTTCACTCTGGAAGCTTGTCTGGCAAAATGCTTCCTCAGAGAGCAGGATATAACCATGACATCAGCAGCCTGGCGGAGGGCATAGCCAGGGCAGGGCATTCACAGGGCCACGAATTCAGATGAGATCCATCTGGGTATTGACTACTAATCGCCCCCCAAAAAATCTGGCTTGTTTTGACAAGCATCTTTTCCCCCCACTATTCCACACCGCACAAATCTCTACGTAAAATGGCGGGTTGTTTGAACAATGTTATAATTGTAAAATATTTGCCCTCTTTTCTCTGGCTTTGAAGTGCTGGTCCTTATCTGTGCTTATCCTCGGGTGCTGTCGGGACTTGATTTACGGTCGCCTCACAAAGACACGCAAATTATACAGCTCGTAAGGCCCTGCTCCAGGAGGACAGCGTTGGCCGTCCTGGAGACCCCTAATTGCATCCGTGGACCAAATCTAAATAATGGGTCCTAAGTGTTCTCTTCCTCCTCTTACATCGCCCCAGTGTGAGAGGAAATACACGGAATAGTGGTTATGTGATTGAATGCACAATTTGTCACAACGGTCCAAAGACAAATTTAGATGGACCTTTTGGATGATTAAGGTTTGCACACCTCCCCCAAATGGTATCTAGTTTCCATTTGTCATTTCTCTCAAAGCTGACCTTGGGAAATGGCTGTACCAATTCGATGGTCGTCCTTTCGTTGAGGTTTGATTTGCCGTTTTCTGGTGGCTCAAAGTTAGGATGGGCCTAGACACGGGGCAGAGGTGGTAAGTAAAGTGCAAGTGTAGTTACACCACTAGTGTAAACAGTTAGAAAATGAAGTGAAAGCGAAATTTCTTCCATTAAAAAAATTAGAGATTGAGGGAAATTTCCAACTAATGTGAGTCAACGTTTGTTTGGTCGATGTCAATCTTAGAACGGAGTACCTTAGAACTGGAGTATTTTCTAGGCAGTTATAAAAGGCTGTCATGTTGTTTACAATGTTCAAGGATTTTTAATAAGACGCTGGTTAGTGAAAACACCCTTCACTTAGACTCTTTCACTGATCGCTTGAAAAACAACGTAAAAAATTCAAAGCAAGGCACAGAAGAAGGCGTGTCGGAGGAGTGAACTGATCCATTTGCCTGCAGGGAGCTCGTAAAGAGCGTACCATTCCTCACGGGTGACTGTACCATGTGACTTCAGGAGAAGGTGCTTTAAAAAGTGGCCAGACCTGTCGAGAGGAAACAGAAGTAATCACAAGGTGTCGGGAGACGCCAGCTGAGGGTGGGTCTGAGCTGTCAGCGCGACTGAAACCCTGGCTTGGGCAGAGAGCTTGACTGAGAACCAGAGACTGACAGCACCAACGGTCCCAGCGCTAGGCCATGGCAAGCCGAGGGAGCTTCACCGGCTCCGAGTTCTCTGAGGAAGAGTTGGAGTTGAGCCTGCAGGCTCGTGTGGATGATGATGACGACAGCATCGATGACGGCTTGAAAGTTCCCTTCCCAAAAAGCGAAAGTCCCAGCAGCGGCCAAAGCGAAGGCGAGGAGGGCCGGGCCAAGAAACGGTGCAGGCCGGTGCGCTCAAAAGCCCGCAGGATGGCTGCCAACGTGCGGGAGAGGAAGCGAATTCTGGATTATAATCAAGCCTTCAATGCCCTTCGAGTTGCCTTGCACCACGACTTGAGTGGCAAGCGTCTTTCCAAAATCGCCACCTTACAGAGGGCCATCAACCGCATCTCGGCGCTCTCCGTGTTTCTCAGCAACAACCCACCATCCGGAGCCGGCAAGGTCTGCAACCACCGGGAGTGCCAGGGTCAGACCCTCAGCTTGCGGCAGGACGTGGGACAAGTTCCCCTTGCCCCTGTGGAACACCAGGGTTACTTGTCCTGGCACCAGTCCCTGGGACACCAGATGCAGAGTCCCTTGAATGTGCATCGATTTCCATCCGAGCAACAGATCTGCATGGACAGCTTGAGACACGTGACCCCCGGCTGTCCACCGTCGCCACACTATTCCTGCTATTCCCCAGAGACCCATCTGTACCCCACCAACGGAAGCTGTGGCAGCCCCCCAAGCGACACCGCCAGCCCTCAAAGGTATGGGCGACTGGGGGAAGGGTTGGGCTTCCAGTCTGGAGTCTGGGGTTCCTGTGTCCAAAGCCATGCAGATGGTTGTGGGGAACCCTCTCAGACTCTACCTTTTTCTTGGCAGATGAGCTACTTGCAGGACTCGGGGCCACAGCACTGTTATCCAATGCTATGACAAGTTCTCTTTCAGGACAAGGACACTTTGTAAGTGTGATTTCCGGTGTGTTACTTCACTGTATTCTACAGCAGTATTTTCAACTGTAAAGAACTGTGATTCATACCGCTCTTTCCAACACTGAATGATGAATGAATGACAGCAATTTCCCTCATGTTTCTTACCTCAAAACACAACCTCAAAAGAGCAGGAGGCTTTGATGAGTGTCTGTAAAAGCAAATAAAAATGTTGCAGTGGGATTGTACTGAAAACACTGTACATGATGTGAAGCACTGACTGTCTTTCCAAATAGCCTTATTGTAAATACATGATGCACCACTGCTTTTTTTAAAATAAAACATCAAATAAAGTTTGATGAACATCATAAAATGCTTTTGTGGTATATGACAGTGTGTGGGTGTGTATTCCTGTGTGTGTGTGTGTGTGTGTGTGTGCACCTAGACAGAGCGTCTGCTTCCTTCTGCTAATTTCTGGACGGACAGCACTTTGATGTTTGTCCTGCCCGTTCATTTTCTCATGCTTGTCATAACAATGCCATGCACTCTCTGCTCTATTTCACACTGCTGCCGAATGTTTCACACACTTCCAAACTAAAGCACAAATATTTATTTAACTTCTTCAAAAATATCTCATAATACAAGCTCGGAATGGCTTTCTTTCCGGTCTACTCAGATATGCTGATCTATTAAAACTTAAGGCTTTGGAATGAACTTTGACCTAAAATTCAGATTAATGTTTACTGTTTACCCTGGTAGCACAGGTCAAATATAATAAGTAAATATAACAGTAAATATAATCTAGTGGTTTTTAAAAATGCTCATTTTTTTGTGCAAACGCAAACCTGTGGGAATATTTTCGTCTTTAGGAACAAAAAATGCATACATATGACATTATCTATTATCTATTTCAAGCATTTGTCCATGTTTTATGCATGCAAAAATGAACAGATAAAAACAAAAAGACAAACTGCAAGATGGTGCCCAATCAGCATTAACTGATCTTCTCCACTTAGTCTACTAGTAACTTCCTTTCTCTATGTGTTAATAAACGTGAACACGGCTAATATCAGACTGTTAGTCTGTGCCCTCAGACAGATTTATGAAGTCTCAGGAAGGAAGCCGGAGCTCAGTCCAGCCCACCGCTTGAGTCCCTCCCCTCCCAAAACCTAGCCTCCAATGGCCCGAAGCCCTAAACATCAGCTCTTCTGACCAAAGTGCTGGACGAAGTGTGGAAAATTTTTCACAGAGCTACAGGTGTGCTAAGCTCGAATCGAGCACAAGAAAGCCAGCGGAGAGGCTGCATGGGCAGCGGCTGGGCAAGGAGGAGTAGGTGGTGCTCTTTTCACATGTTTTTTTTTCCCTAGAGACTTCAATGAATCACGGAAATCCCTGACTCACTGCAACTGTGCTGAGTGACAAATGAAGGTGACGACACGTCTCACTTCCTGCGCCATGGCAGAGTGCCAACACGTACCTGCACCAGTCTGACTGCTCGCTACCCGGGATTAACTACAAATTGTCTTTAAAAATATCATGTTATTGAACAAACAATTTCAATTTCAAGACTGGTTAACGCTTGGGTTGTGGTGTGTGACTGTCCACTAGGGGACAGCAGTTCAAAAAACCTCAGAATTTATTCTGCAAAATACACTCACATCACCACCAGGGCTTTAATCCAGAACCAAAGAATTTTCATTTTGAGCAAAATTTGATTAAAAGATGTATATTAATTCCTATAATCAAGACAATGACCAAGTCCTCATTGTATTCTGTGTTTGATTGATTATGAAAGCACTACAGTACCACACAAATATTATTTCAAGGCATTTGTATAAATATAAAAAATTTAACGAGAAAACCCAGCAACTTCACAAGCACCCACCAGGCTGACACAGAAATAATACACGTACAAGAGCCCAGTGACGGGTAAACAGTATCTAGCCGGGCTGCAGGCCAAACTGTCGTGATTTAGACTTTCTAATGCCGTGAGTCAGTATTAAGACTTACACATCAGCCCCATGGCTGTGGCTCGGTCGCTTCTCTCCGCCTCCATGACGTCTTCTGTCTCCCAAGTCAGCGGAGGACGTGACGATGGAAGCGCTTCAGGGACTCGAGCCAAACCGGTGGCAGCTCATGTGTGTGTGTGTGTGTGTGTGTGTTTGTGTATGAATGGCGAATAGTGACTCATGTAAGCTGTTGTCTCCTTAATCCCGATGACAGCCTAGAAGCAGACAAACACACAGACAGACACATAAAAAATTTGTTCAGCACATCACACATATTTATACTGTATGTTTCTAACTAACGCTCATTTCCGCTGGCTAATGCTTATTTCATCTGGCATTTAATACTATAATAATGATCATAAATATATTAGTTTAATAGTACAGCTTGGTGAAGTATAGTATATATACTGTGGTACAACATCACATCTTTTTTAGAAAATTACATATTCTGTCACCAGGTTGCAAACTAACAGTAATTGTTAGTTTGCTAATGCTAATTTCCACCAGTTAATTTCTACTAGCAATTGACACTAAAATTACATGATAAATTACATTATCATGTGTCCTATCATTAGCTAGCGAATATTCTATTTAATGAAAAATAACGCAGATGCAAGACATTTGGTTTTTTTTTTTTTATCTCACAATTCATTAAAAAATGTGTAATAAAAGGCTAAGCAGTAAAAAATTGTCTACTGATAAATCACCACATTTACTTTTTAAAAGACATCTCGCAACTGCATTATTCTGTCACTAAGTTGTTAACTAAGGCTAATTTCTGCTTGCTAATGCCAAATTCCGCTAGCTAATGCTAATTCCCGCTAGCGCTTGATGCTAACATGACAAACTAAAATATCCTCCAGTGTTTTGGGGGAAATTAGCAATGGGTAGCAGATATTAACTATATTTAACTTATTTAACATGATTAACATGTTTTTACTTAATAAATATATACAGGTCTTTTCGAAGACATTTAGCTTGATCAAATGTTAACTTAAGGCGCTAGCATGCTAACTAAAGCTAATTTCTGCTAGCTAATGCTAATGTGACAAATAGCAAATTCTATGTGTACTAGTGAAAATTAGCGATAATTGCAATCTAATTGCAATTGACAAATTGAGTAATTTGTAGACCCCATTGTGTTAATTTCTTTCTAGTTTTTTTTTGGACTTATCTGGGACTTAGTTTGGGCCTGTCAAGAGCCGGTAAACAAGATCTCACACACACACACACACACACACACACACACACACACACACACACACACACACACACACACAAACAGCTAAACAACACAGAAGCCGTGCAAAGTGACCCGAGGACATTCCTACACAGTGTTTGCTTTGTGCCAGGGACGTGTGCAAACAAACAGCTCAGCAGGGGAGTGCTGAATTGCTCACACACACATAAATTAGCGCACGCTAGTAAAAAACATGACGCCTCAGACAGCCGTTACAGTAGCCAAAGCCAAAACAGTCGGGGGAAAAAGAAATCACACGGCTGCGTCATAGACAAAGTGTGAATTAAGTGACATTTATGATCTAGGAGATTGTGATTCATCAAGGTCAAATTTGTTCTTACAAGAACGATTGGCTGTAGAGCGGCATGACGCACAGGAAAGTGGAAACGTTTATGTGGATAAGAAAGAATGAAAGCCAATAGGAACTTGTAGAACTTTATAAACTAAACATTCCCTTTGATTCTTGGATTCATTTTAGCCACATTGGCGTAGTTTCGAGTATTTCCCTAAAAGTAAGGTGTTTTTTAAACCTCAGATCAGGATTGTAAGGTTCTTCATATAAAGCCTCAAAGAGAAGTAGGATTTAGAACTTATGAATGCATAATATCAATATAAAGAAAAATATATTTTGCATAATATGAAGAGAATTCCCATTTTTGTGCAAAAATTGGGCATAAAATGTACATAATTCCTATACTCAAGACTTTTACCTTGATGTCATCCCCACAGTATGTTCTGTCTGCCTTTGTATTTAGTTTACTCCGAATATTACAACCTATATGATGTATGAATACGAAGGAATATAACACGGTTTCAATGTATTTTTATACATAACGTTATAGAGTGCTTTACCATTAGTACCAGCATTTTTGTTGTTGAGGTCTCATTCCCTATTAAAATCATTTCAGATTTTACAAGATTTAAAAAATTGCATATATCATGTTTCTGTGTCATAATTAACACTGTCTACAGGTATCATAAACCTCTGTCCTATGCTCAATATACTGATTTCTCTCGTTCCAGGCAGCCATAAGAGGTCAGCAAACTACAGCAAACAGCTCCAGGCCCTGCAGCATCTGTCTGACAAAACTGTATGTAAATGGGCAGGAGCTGACACAGATGCTTAGATTTGAGTTTCTGTCTCAAGTAAAGTGCAAGAGGATCAAACAGGAATAAAGGTGCAATAACATCTGTATTGTACATTCTGTTTTTCGAGATGCAGCTGTAAAAATGTGCAATGTGAAATATAACATGGAGAGCCCAAAAAGAAAGGATGCTAATGGAGTTGGGTTGTGGAGAAGGAAAGAAAAGCACAGTACTGTTCAAGTGTCTTGAGTCAGCCCTCATTTCTTCATATTTTGCTTCCAAAGAGTCAGACTCAACTGTCCTCATTTCTTACAACTGTTCTTAAGAAAGTTAAGCCATTTAGTGTAATATTATACAACAAAAGAATTGAGGAAAACCCAATAAGCTAATGTTTTGCATAAACATGCATGCAATAATATTTGCTCTACAGCAGTTGTAGATTATGTGCTTACACGGGAACGAATCTTAAGGCAAAGAGGCACTGGTGAATGCCAGAATACTTGTGGAAATTGTGTGGGTTTTAAGAACGAATTTCTTCTTAAAGTCGTTAATGAGTCTCACTGACCCTCTCTCTTTCTCTCCCTTCTGTCTTTATTCTCCCCATCTCTCCTATAATCTCCTCAAGCTGCTGAAAGTTTAATAATTGCTTGGCCCCTCACACACATACCCACACATATTTTTCTCTTCCTCCTTGCCCTTCTTTCTACCTCTTTCCTCAGTCTTAAACCCCCTTATTTCCCCCGAGACGATGCTCCTCCAGACTAACAATGGCGGACCCAACATTCCTCCAGACCCCCGACCCCAATCGCTACAATTCCCAGCTCAACACAGCACACCTCACAATGCCGCTAAAACCCACACCATCCCTCAGCCATTGTTTGCAGCACGCAGACATTAATCCTTGTGTCACTGCCGCATTACGGCCTTATTGTGCAAAATGATATTCATTACGCACTTACCCCGGAGCTGCCAATAAATATTTATAGCTCGGCCTCTTAAACCGTCCCCGGGGCTCGAAAAGACTTAATGTATAAAGAAATGTGGGTGAAATACAACGCAAACACTGGTAATGTTTTGTCTGAAATCACAAGGCAACCACAAAATAAAGACACAGGGTCCATTTTAACGATGTAAACTCCTGGTGCAAATGCATTAAGAGCGAGTCCAAATCCAATTTTTTTTGCCAGTATAAGGATGGCAAAATAGACGATGTGTCTGATGCATTGTCTCAAAAAGGCTTTGTAATCAAGCTACAGCCAAACCTTCGTTTATATATTGTAGTTAGCTACAAAACATTCTGGTGGAATCCATCCTCCGAATCCATCTCACAGCTGCTACTGTGATGCGGATGCATGGTAGTGCATCAGATGCCACTTCTACAAATTTAACACCCATCAGAAACCCTAGTAGTTAAAAATGTCCATCTTCATATAATTTTTTTTTCCTAATGATGGAGTTACAGAACACCACTTTATTTATATTTTAGTTGCTAGCAAAGCTACCACATTTCAAAACTAGTTTCGCTGCTGATAAACTACTGAAAAAGTATTTAAGTTAGTAGCATGACTAATTTCAATCTGCCACTCACCAACATTTCATATAACCAGTTCAATCCAGTTTAATCCAGTCTGGATCACTCTCAACTGGATTAAACCAATTCAAACAGGTTTAAACCAGATTAAACCGGCTCATACTGGTTCAAGCTGGTATAAGCCACTTTATTCCAGGTTTGGTCACTCTAAACGCCAGATTACACCAGATTAAACTGGCTCAAAACACCATGACATACTTTAGACTGTCTTTTTGCTGATTTAAATAATGCAACTGTTGTGTGCTGCCTTAAAATGTCTAAGATGTCTGCAAGAATCAAAGACCGCATTCCCACTCATGTTCAAATCTCCTCCACTCACGTTGTGCTCAAATTCATCAGACGCATTCTTGCTCTTTATTAGGAGAACTTTCATCAGGGGCTGCCTATAAATATTCAGCCTGCATTAGAGCTCGAGCCTGGCACTTGTTAGAGGGCTGCGGTGGCGGCGACATCGCTGGTGATTTCCATGGAGATGCACGAGTTTTGGGGCCCGTTTTTCACGCTCATGCCCTTAACCACAGCCCTGTCAGTGATCAATGCGAGGCGATGAGGAAGAATATATTGAGAGCAATTCAGATGCGCGTGTTGCCTCGTGCAAAGTAAACATGAAAATGTGGAGTTGTGATAGAATGACTGCTTTGCGCGTGCAGGTTTATCATGCATAACTTTTTCTCATGGATGTGTCAGCAAAGTAAACACCATGCATTGCATACATAATGATAAAATGCGTGTTTTATCCTCGCATTAAGCAGGTGTCAATGAAAGAAAAATCAATGTTTATATTATGCACGATATTGCTTCCCATGTATGAAGTTATAATATCATAATTTCAAGCAGTGAAGGAAAATCATTATGGAAATGATTAGGTAGATGTACAGTCATGTGCAAAAGCTGGTTTAACCCACTACTAAACTGGCTCATACTGCTTCTAACCAGATCAAACAAGTGTGAGCTAGTTCTAAAAAATTCAAACCGATATATATATATATATAACTGATATATATGACAACTGGTTTATTCTGGTTTGTTTCACTGTAAACAGGTAAAAACAGATTAAACCAGTTTAAACCGGATTAAGCAGGCTTAAGGTGGTTCTAACCAGTTCAAACTGGTATGCGTTAACTGGTCTAACCAGGTTTAGAGTGACCCAAACAGGGTTGAACCAAACAGCTTTAAACCACATTAAACTGACTTATACTGGCTCTACCAGTATGGTTTCTACCGGTTTAAACCATCTTAAACTGGTTAAATCCCATTTGAGTCTCTCTAAACCGACTTGAACAGGTTTACACTCGTTTGGTTTAAACTGTTTCAAACCAGTTCAAACTGGTTCCCCTTCAAAAATATTGTCAAGTACAGTATGACACTTTTTTTGATACAAACTACACTCAGCTTTTACAATTTTGAAATTCAGTGAAATGTTATTGCTCAGATCAGTCTATTTCCTTAACATTTTCCCAAATTTGTGCTTTCTTGAACTCTCTCTTTTAAAAATATTTGTTAATTTGTGTGCCCCCCACCATATCAACCTTTCTCCTAAACCCTTCCATATGAATGATTGGGCGATACGCCATGCCGATAACTGCAAAAACACGGAACATCACTTCCATTTGAACAAATCTACTCTCGACAAAGCAATGTGTGTTGGAGCCCGAAACCAGACGTCTTTCACCACACTTACAGAGGCTCGTGGGCACCACCACGGTTTTCTGTTTACAAGCCCTAATGATACGCCACGTTATAACGGGAGGCTTTGAAGCACGAGGTTGGTGTGTGTGGGGTTTCGTGGCGTCTCTTTAGTGCTCTGGTCTCCGCAAAAACGCCTCCGCTCTTCCTCTTCGTTTGCGTCCCAGGGGCCCTCATTTATTCTCGCAGACCTCCGGCACGTAAAAAAGGGGGGAAAACGAAGTTTCTGATCAAGCGAATGGGAAAAATGAAATGGAGACCCAGTAATGAACCAATGCTCGAGCTTCATCAGGCTGGCAAGCTGTTTAGACTCAAATCCGCCTCTATACACAAACCGTTTGGACTCTATTACACAAGTCGGGAGAGGTTTAATCACTGAGATTAAAGTGACTCACAGCCATCTTTTTGAGTGTTTGTCTAGAGGAACTGGTGTTTGCATAGCTTGGGGTCAATCCCAATAATAAATAAGCACCTGATTTTAAAAAATGGGGTTCTTTTCTTTAAATTGGCGTGATCATTGGTAAATGAGGTTGAGTTCTAAAAAAGACAAAACCTGAAATCACTAAAAGGGTCAATTTTTCAAACTTTTCAAAGGCAATTATTAAGCAACTTGCATATTAAGCTTTATGCCATTTAATTTAGTCAAGAACTAGAGGTTAATAAACTGATTCATATAAATCATAATTAAATCTGGAAATGAACTGTCATCATAAATCTTGTAATACTGTGTATTTGTAATGCACAATAAACATATTTTCTGAAGGTTTTTGGATGTTTGAAAAATCTTGAAATAATGAAATATGGAGTTCCAGAAAAATCCATAACCACATATGTGGTCCTGTCATCCATGACACAAAGGGAAAGGACAGATCGTATCTGATGTCTGTCAGCGATTAAGAAATGACTGAGTATTTGAGGTGAAATAACACGCTACGGCGTCTCCACAAACGTCTGACGTTGACACTGAGTTATAGAATCGTTATGCATTCATAGCAGGGAGTCTTACGGCTGTGTCATTTATTAATTGCGCTCATAAAAGATGTGTCATGCAACGCTGACCAAGACAAAGCAGAGTCGCTTTCTACATTATGAGACGGACAACTGTGGGTTGGCCAAGATGGAAAGATTCTAAAAGAAGGATGTGAAAAAGATGAAATCAATTTAAATCCAGCATTATATCCTCATACGCGCTCAATTAGCTTGACGTCAATCCCAACCGCAAAATCTTAAATAACCTCCTCTACTTAAAGCCTTGCAAAAGAAATTTTTTATTTTAAGAAACATACCAAGAAATCCAGCAAGAAAGCGTCTGAAAAAGTAACCACAGAACTTTTGGACGTTAGACAAGGTGAGAGTCGTGAGTCACGCTGCTGGTTTCACATCGCCTGACTGGGTATTTTCGTTCTAGGTGAGGTTAGAAATGACAGGAAACCCCAGAATAAGCTTTAGTTAAGTAGTGAACAGAAAAATAGAAGCTCACACTCCGGCTCCTGTCACACATCTATATTTGTTCTGAACTTCACATTACTGACGAAACGCGACGGGGACTGGGACTAATGTGATAAGAAAAACGCTGTATCGATTCAGCACCACGGACAGCGCTCTAAAAATATAGAAAATGCTCAGATATTGAATTTTAGAATAATATAATGCTGTGGTTTAAAAACTCTGGTACATGTACTAATGGTGATGTGAGAGTTCCCTAAGCATTGCAGAATAATTCCAGTATTTGTACTAGTTTATGTTTCTGTTAAAAGCTACCAACGTTTGTCTTGACTACCACTCAATTACATCCCCTTTGCCTACAGGTTGGTAGTGTAACTTAAGGTGAAATCTGTAACCATCTAAGGGGTCACGTATGGGTCTAGTGTCTATTGCTGAATTCTTTACACGGTTACATTAACATTGCATTAAATTAGTGAGTGAGTGATTTGTCATCGTGAACACACCACAGCACAGCACACAGTGCACCACAACGATATATGACCTCTGCATTTAACCCATCCGTGAAGGAGCAGTGGGCAGCTAACAAGCACCCGGGAGCAGTGCTTGGAGACGGTACCTTGCTCATGAGTACCTCAGCGGTAACTTTACCAGCCCTGGATTCGAACCTGCGACCTTCTGATCACGGGGCGAAGGTTGCCACCAACTAGCAGACGCTCTTATTCAGAGCGAATTTCAGGGAGCAACTTCGGATTAAGGGTCTTGCTCAGTGCTGTCGGTAGGATTCGAACACATGACCTCTTGGGTCAAAGCCGAGTATCCTAACCACTAGACCACCACCGCCCAACGGTAGCGGTTAAGGAATCGGAGCCGTGATCGCTTCAAGTACCGGACCGTTAGAAGATACCGTCCCTGAGCACTGCCAAAAAAAGCTGCCCGCTGCTACTTCACGGATGGATTAAATGCAGAGGTCACATTTCGGTGTGGTGCACGGTGTGCTGCGCTGTGGTGTGTTCCTAACGACAAATCCATTTAAATCTATGATTTCCACCATTCTGCAAGTCCACCATTATTAGCTAAATATCTAATCAACGTGTGCAAGATAGCAAGTGAAAAAAACTAAAAATGAAACAAATCAGCAATTTATGCAAAAACCAGTAAGAAAATATGACTTGCAATGTTCATTTCATTAACATAAATTATGTGTGTTTCATACCGTTAACTTAAACCTATAAAATGTTTAACGTCTGTTGCTTGACAACCTTTGCTCTGATGAACGCAGAAGTGGAAAGTGTTGTAATGCCTGGCTTTCTGGTGTAAATGTTAGAAAAAAGCTCGACGACCGCTGCTCTAATGATTACAAAAATGGGAAGTGTTGTAATGTCTGGCTTTCTGGTGCTAAATGACGCTAAGTGCCAATGCCTAATTGCAGCTCCGCTGTTTTTAAAAGTGTATATAAATAAGACCAGAGGCAAAGAAAACAAATTTCCAGCATTACGGCACCTCAGCTTCATTCAGAGCTAGCTTTAACAACATTCGCATGCGGCAAAACACTGATTAAGGGTTTCACACTTGAACGCTCGGAAAGTGCGACTTGAAGAGCTGTTAACTTGTGTTTAGTCTACTCTAGCTTGACCCCAGCTAATCTAAACTCTTCACTGTTAAAGATTAATAGTAAGGGATGTGTGAACGCTCAATTCTGATGTTTAAAAGCCCGGTGTAGACCAAAAAAATGACCTAATGACATTACGCCACGTTGTAAGTTCTAGATTTTTTCTCATTGTGAACGCATCACAGCACAGCACACAGTTCTAACTCTCTGCCATTTCAGAACCAAAAAAACAAAGTAAAACTTTTGATTTTCCAGAGAGTTTTCGAGTCCTGCTGAGCAAAGACGTTGATTGGGAAATCGGGCAGAGGAACCAGACAGTGTGTAATTAATACCTGAGACAAAAGGGCCTCTCCGGACGGCTGGCCGAGCTTCCCACCTGACAGAGGCCAACGCCGAGGCATTCATCACACACTTAGAGTCTAATTACAGATGAGACACATTCATTAACGCCGCAAATCCCCGCCATATGGGTCTGCTCGGGCCATTTTTTTTTCCGGGCCTCAGACCACCCCCCCGAGAGCTGGCGGATTTGCGGCAGTGGGTTGGGTTATCACCCGTTAGGCCCAAAAAACGCCCCAAATTGGACCGTCCTCACAAGTGCTATCTAAATGCAAACACCCAGCAACTTATCCCTTCAGAATATTAAACGGCCATCCTGGGTCTTCGTTAATGGAGGGGGGCGATGTAATTTAGGGGGGTATTTCCCCCCCCCGAGGTCTTAATTATTCCGATTCTCGACGGCGCCTGTAGCTTCTCTCGTTTTAATGGATTGATTTTGTTTCCCCGTGAGATTGCGCTCCGAGAAGCAGACGGCAACAGGATTGCTAGGTTGTTTCAGGAGAATGAGAGATAGCCGGAATACGCCGTGGGTCCAGCCCTTTTTTTTTATTGCCAAACTAATGAGCTTATTTGCTTCGCGTGGATTTAGCTTTCCACCACGGACGGGGGTCGTTTTAAAAAATACAATTTAAAAAACTGTGAAAAGGCAATCCCCTACGGAAGCGTAATGCATTCACTTGAGAAAAAAAAAAAAAAAATTCTGCTGTTTTTCTGAATTAACGAGATACAATTTTCATGTAAAAAAACACTCTGTTTCTCTGAAATAATCCCAAAAGCTCTCATTTCGTCTACTTTAGAGCTCAACTTCACTGCAATAACAAATCCAGTTTTGTTTTGGCTTGGGTTTGAGACACTGGGAAATACTTGCAGCATTAAGTAACATAGATGGTATTGTTATTATTTTGTCGACTTTGCGCTGGCACCTCAGGACTTTGCGGTTGTTTAGACGGAAAGCCCATTCTGATCTGCAGGACATTGCAGCGTTTCTCCAGGCTCGGGCTGATAGCAGCGGCAGCAATTGTAGTCTATATAAGTAAGAGCTACCGAATTATTGAGGTTAAGTCACAAAAGCATGTTTGTTTGTTTTCAAATGAAAACTATCTTGTTAATTCAGAAAAAGAGTGTTTTTTAAAATGAAAACTGTATCTCGTTAATTCAGAAAACAGAGTTGTTTACATTGAAAACTGTATTTCGTTAATTCAGAAAACAGCGCTTTTTACATGAAAACTGTATCTGCTATTCAGAAAAAACAGAGCTGCTTACATGAAAACTGTCTCGTTAATTCAGAAAAACAGGGCGTTTACATGAAAACTGTATTCAATTCAGAAAAACAGCGAAGCATGAAAACTGTATCTGCTAATTCAGAAAACAAAGCAGAGCATAGAAAACTGTATCTCGTTAATTCAGAAAATCAGTGCTACATGAAAACTGTATCTTTAATTCAGAAAACAGAGTGTTTTTAAAATGAAAATCTGTCTTGTTAATTCAGAAAACTGCGTTTAAATGAAAACTGTATGTTCTAATTCAGAAAACAGAGCTGCTTTTAAAAATGAAAACTGTATTCAAGATTCAGAAAAGAAAGGCGTAAAATGAAAATTGTATCTTCACATTCAGAAAAAATAGAGCGCTAAAATGAAAACTGTATCTCGTTAATTCAGAAAACAGTTTAAAATAAAAACTGTATCTCAAGAATTCAGAAAAAGTGTTTTTACATGAAAACTGTATCTCAAGTTAATTCAGAAAAACAGCACTTAAAACTTTATCTCTTAATTCAGAAAAACAGAGGCGAAAATGAAACTGTATCTCGTTAATTCAGAAAACTGTAAGCTTTTAAATGAAAACTGTCTCAAGGATCAGAAAAACAGAGCAGAATTATTTTTTTCTTCGAGTGAACGATAAGCCTGAATATATTTTGCTGTTAACTACACGACGGT
Source organism: Distichodus sexfasciatus (assembly GCA_032718565.1). Taxonomy (NCBI): domain Eukaryota; kingdom Metazoa; phylum Chordata; class Actinopteri; order Characiformes; family Distichodontidae; genus Distichodus; species Distichodus sexfasciatus. The sequence goes on along the minus strand of JAVGVS010000194.1, from coordinate 708,264 downwards.
AGTATTTATCGTGCGACAGCCTCGATCCGCATCCCGGCGTTGTTTGCGCTGGTTTTGTGCACGCATTTTCAAAAAATTATTAACGGGCTGTATACGGAGATGCCATACCACCAAGGCCATTTATAGGTGTTGGCGTAGATCGGGCACTCAAAAGCCAAGAAAAGAATTTTCTTTGCTGACGAGATCTATTATGGTCGAACGAGTATCTCCGCTGTTTTAATTCTCTAGTGCTGTCTCAGTATGATGTAGATTAACGTTTCATCGAGTGAAGACGTTTGTTTGGAATAACAGATGACGGTTTTTGATACAGGTGCATTCATTTATCATTAGGTTTGCGGCCTCGACACTGACTCCTGGTGGTAAGGAGAACACACTACAGATTACGACGCACAGTACGGACGCAACTATATCAGCACAACTGACGCAACTGTGTACGGATACGCATAAGTTCCAGGCCTTACGCTTCCGTAGCAATCAGATCTCTTTGTGAAGAAAAATGAGAAAAGCTGCGTCCTCCCCAACAGGTAACATAAGCAGGTTAAGCCACTAGAAATGCGAGACGGTCAAATTTATAGCCAAACAAGATTCGAAATCCCGTAGAAAGCGCAGAGCCGACTGAATTACTCCTAAACTGAGTTAATGTCAAAAAAGACGGATTACCACAGGCGGGTTCAGAGGAGGAAAGCCTATATTTCTTGCGGTGCAAAGACAGCATGTGAATACACTTGGAGTTTGAAAGTTGAATTTTCTTTATTAGAAGCTTTCCATACGAGGGCTTCTGTCTAATGAGAAAACGACAGCAAACAGAGGCACTAGATATTCACTCCCCACATCAATTCCACGCAAAAAGAAAGGAATAAATCCAATGTCAAGACCGCAGCACAACTCTCGACGTCCAAGTATCTTGTGCGAATGAATTTTGATTCAAAGTTGACTGAGTTCATGAAATCCTTGAGAAAAAATCTATTATTAACGTATTTATCAGGCCTCCAGAGCTGACGTCTTCTTGTGAAACCTTGATTTCTTCTAAACGGCAAGAACAATTTCTGACAAGGATTGAACATTAAATAATGAGATACGGATTCTTCCCGCTTCTAGAATGAGGATGGAGAAAGCTGAGGGTTGGCATCAGAGACGCAAGAACCAGCTTTTTGGTGCAAATCTGCCTCTGGAGAAAAATTATATTCAAGTCTCCTAAAGTTAAGCACAGTAGTACATCACCTGACGTTGTTAATTGGTTACAGAACAGTCGAAAAACGACTTTTTTCATACTTTTTGGAAAAATTGTGACCCTCCACGGCAAAACCAGTCGCTTGTCGCAAATTCTCAAAAAATTATTATTATGTGTTTGCATGAAAGGCATAACCAAGCTTCAAAATGATACCTATATGGAATGAATGGGACGACATATGACTGAGATATCAATATTCAAAGGAGTCGGGTTTCTCCTGTCACGCCAAGTGAGAAACGGAGAAATCTGCCTTTGAAGTTGACTATCAACGTAGCACTCACAGACGCTTTGAAAGTGTCATCCAGATGGGCTTGCATTTACGTGTAGCTCACGCCATGCATCTGACAGCTACACAGATAGCCTACCCAAGTGTTAGGGGTTAACTGAACTCTGGGAGATGGAATACATGAGAAGATCTTCACTTAGAACTAGAATCACAACATATGACTGAGATATCAACACTTGCTGGAATTGAATTTCACCTCAAGAAAGTCACGTTTTTAGATGGAAAGAGTGTTTTTCTGAACTTTTATTCACAACAGCACAGTATAGACCTTCCACTGTTTCAAACACTAAAAACAAAAATCCAAATATTTTCCCACGCAACATTAGCGCTGCTTTTCCTCGAAACTCATAAGATGGGGTTTACTGGTTTTGCCGTAGAGTCACAATTCTTCGCTTCAAAACAGACACAAGTATTCTCCGATGTAACAATAGAGATCTCACAAGACTGGAGATATTTAACATTCCGGCAGCATCCAAACTTCAAATATTCGTACAATTTTATCATATCACTGTAAGATCCCAGCCCAGACCGAGGGAGGAATCCACCTCACCAGAAAGGCCATCTGACCAGGATTCCAGTTCCAGACCTTCACAACGACCTCAGTTTACCAGATCAACGTCACCAGAATTCTAAACCAATTACATTCACAGAACCTGTATATAAGGCCTTTCATGTACCACCGTTCCTTTCGAAGTATCGTCATGCCTAGTGCTACATCGCGAGCGTTCCTTGTGTTTGCCCACCTCCGTTTTGACCCTTGCTCTCTGTTTTTGGACTACCCCTCTGCTTCTGGCATTACTTGGATTTGTTTGCTTCGGTGGACAGTGTTTTCTGGTTCTGACCTTGCGCACAAACTCTTTTCCCTTTTTTTTTTCCACTTTCCCCAGCCCGCGTGATCTGGTTCTGTCGACTCCCGCGCTTGGGTTCACCCGCCGTCGTTACAATCACTATCGCCACCTGGGCGAGATCGTATTAAACGACGATCAAACATCGGCGGATCATCGGTCATTATTGTTATTTACACTTTTCTGCGCTCGTTTTCAAACTACACAAGTCTGAATAAAACGATTCGGGTTGATTTTTTATAGAATTTGATTTTTTTTTAGAATTAGCCTAACTTTAAAAAGACGCATCGAAACGACTTTAGGCGAGGGATTACTGTAATCATTTAAGGATCAACGTTTGGGCAGTACTTTGGGAAGGCACCTTGTTCATGAGTAATTTGCAGTCAGGGCCGGATGAAGGAGAACATAGGCCCCTAGGCTACATTTTCTGTTAGCCCCCATGCCATGCTCATTTTAATGAATTTATATTTTTACTGGTCGATCGGGGGGCCCCCTGGCACTGGTAGACATGGGGGCTCAAGCCGATCTAGCTCTGTGCGTTAATCCGCACCTGTCTGTAGTACCTTTCACTGGTCTGGAGCTCCCCGGTCCGGTTTAACTGTCGACTCTTCGGTCACGGGGCCAACTCCCTAAACGTTATGCTGCCAACTGCCCAGATGATTCCAAAAGCTCTGATGTGATGACGTCAGACCCTTCCTCATCAGAAGAGTTCAGGAGTTTAATACCTGAGAGACGAGGCAGCTTCACCAGACGATTTTCCATAGACGTGTGAAACCTCGCCTGCGTTTCTCTCACCTCCTCGCTTCCTGTTTGAATTAAAGTCAATCCTGCAACAAGCTACTTTGCAGATTAAAATGCTACTCACAAGCTCAGAGATGCTCTTTATATTCTCCCCTCGAAGAGCTTTCGAGTTTAGTTTCGACGCTAGCAGCCTGAGAAACGCCACTTTTCTCTCCTCATACTGTTGTTTGTCAGAAAGCGCGACCCACGTGGCAGATTTGTCGCAGCTGTGGCAGGGCTTTTTCTTTTCTTTTTTTTTCCCTTAAACGACTCAGCCGAATCGACATCCCTCCACGCTGTTGCTTTTCATGAAGCCGAACAGGATATATCGGCGCCTTCGTCTCTAAGCCGGGCCTCGCGGCGGGTTTGGCGGTCCGTTAATTAGAAGAGCGCAGCCAAAAAAAAAAACGAGATCGTTAAGGCGAGAGAGCATGCCACCTTGAGAGATGATTAGCCCTTTCCACGCCTATTAAACGTTTAACCATACGTTTGCAGCAAAAGGCCTAGTTGTACACCGACTCGCTGAGAAGACACGCTGCTAATAAACGCTGCCAGATCTCTGTTGAGAAAGTCATTTAGTGGCTCGGAAATTGGACGCCGATGGCGGCCGGGATTGCGTTTCAAATTTCTGTCAAAATGTATGGCTGCTTCACAAGAAGAATCATTTGTTCAATGAAGAACGAAGAAACCCAGTAAGCTGAGCTACCTAAAAACAAATCTAAAATAAATTGGTGGAAGTCAGAATCTGAAAACTACATCATCTGAAATCAAGTGTCTGGACCCAAGAGGAAGATAAATATAGTAAATTTCAATTAGTAAGCAGAGCACTTTTGGAACAGTGTCCTCTAGTGGTGAGGAGGTCACACTGACCTGATAATTTAATAACACCAGTCTAATTTTCACATTTTCATCAACAAGACAAACAATGATTTGTGACCCTCCACCGCAAAACCAGTTGCTTGTCGCAACGGAGGTTTCCAGAAAAACCAGCGCTTATGTTGCGGGGTAGAATGTTGATTTTTTGTTTGTGTTTTAAACAGGAAGGTCTATACTGTAGTGTTGTGAATAAATTTGGCTGAAAAACTTACTTTTCCATCCTAAAAACGTGACTTTCTTGAGGTGAGGAATTCAATTCCAGCAGAATGTTGATATCTCAGTCATATGTTGTCCGATTCATTCCATATCGGTATCGTTTTGAAGCTTGATTAATAACATAACTCAATTTTGAAAATTTGAGAGAAGCGACTGGTTTTGCCATGGAAGGTCACATATACATTTCATGGATTGTTACGTACAAAGTTATAGCGGCGTAGTTGTTTTGTTTCTGCCGCCTGTTTTGTGTGTTCTCGCTTCGCTCTCCCTCAGGCCCCACGGAGGATTGGTTGATCGTTGTTGCTCTTTCTCCCAGTGGTGGATCGTTACGAACTCCCGCCCCGCTGCCCCTTTAAAGAGATGCCATAGACGGTCGTTGGGGAGAGTTGTTGGAGAATTTTTGAGAGAATTTGATGTGCATAGTGTGGCTTGTTTAATGTATAATGTATAGTTTTATTTTTGTCCTGTTGACTTCAGCCTCCTTCGGGGATGGGTTAGTATTTATGTTTGTAAGTTTGTATTGGCGCTTCCTATCTTCCCTCTTTGTCTATTGCACAGTTAAAGAGCTGATTCAGGGATATTTCTTACTGTTTGTTGGTACTTGCATAACTTGCACGTGACAAATAAAGAATCTTGAATCTTGAATCTTGTTTATGTGCCGTTGCTTCATTGTATATAGCTCACTTTGTTGGTCATTTTTGGGTTGGGTCAGGTTAGTTGTCCAGTCATTGTTCACTTCCTGGTTGTACAGTCTTTTTCTGGTTTATATACCCCTTCATCCATTTGTTTCCGCTGCTTTTCATACATTTTACATTTTCAGTGCATCATGTAGGTTACCGCTTGTTAGATACACTAGGTTAGAGGCGTGACACTCACCCTTTGTATAAGCTTTTTTTTGCAGTGAGATTAGTGTAGTTAGGTAGCTGCTTAGAAGATACTAGACTAGAGTTTAAAATCAAGAGTTAGGCTTAGGGACGTTCTGTTTTACTTTGTTCTTTCCCTTTGGTGTCGTCCAGGCCCAACCTGTCCTCGTATATACCATTTTCTTTTGTATATACACATTTTTGACCCAAAACTAGATAAAGAAAAGAAGTTATGTAGAAAGTTGTGTGTGTCGTGTGTCTTTTCCTGGGTCCATGGGTGTACCCATATCACCTAGCCGTAACATGGATTAATTCTTCCATAAATTTGTAAGACCTCAGACCAGACCGAGGGAGGAATCTACCTCGGAAAGGCCATCCGACCAAGAGTCCAGTTCCGATTCACAACCACCCCTGATTACCAGATCAGAAGGCCACCGAGTTCTAGTCAATCATTTTGCCATCATCTGTATTTACATTTTTGTTTGCAAGTGTTCTCATGAAGTATCAAGGCTATGCCTTCTCAGGATTTCTGTGTCAGTAACTTTTCCAAAACCTTGGCGGAGATTGTGCGTGTTCAGGTCGGCGTCGGGAGCGTTTAGTCGATCGCGGGACCGGGGCGGGTTAGCAACTGTTCATGTGCAACTGTTAATCATCAGCCAGAGAAGCGTTTAAAGTCATTCGGAAATGAGTGCACACGAGTGAAAAAAATTACAGAATGTAATAATGTAAAAGAATGTCAGATGTCTTTCTTGAGCGTGAGAGCCTGAGATTGAGGCTGAATGCGTGAGAGCTGGCAACCCTGCATTGTCCGTTATTGGTTTCCTGTGTTTTGACCGTTGTGTTTTTGGATTACTTCTTTCTGTCTTCTGTGATTTGATTCGATTGTCTGGACTGTGTATTTGATTTTAATCTTGCCGAATAAATACTCTTGAGCTTAGTTTATTCATCTTTGTGCCTTTAATTCGGTTTGAGACTCTGCGTTTGGGTTCACCTGCCGGTTGTTACAAAAATAAGCTAATAAAAAATGGATGAAAAATCTGGAAAATGTCAGATCTGTTCTGGATGCTCTCGGGATGATTAACAGTGTGTATTTTTTAGATATTTGAAACATTTATCACAAAAAGGTGACTTAATTATACCAAGAGTTGTTTTGTATATTAGATTTTTGACACTGGAATTTGAAAGAATTCATAGATTACTTGGAGTAAAATTTTAGTTTATGAACGAAATCTAAGAACTTCTGAGAAGGTCCGATAATGTAAGATTCACTTATTTAAGCTTATCCATTTATTAACCCTTTCGTGCACTTGAGTGGACAAATATTCCGAAAATTTGGATTTTTAGGTCTTGCTTCTAGGGTTAAACCATTCAGCTGCTTTACTGCTTTTGAATAATATCACAAAAGAAACCAAACGTGAAACCTGGAAGGCTGCAACAACAGCGAAACGTAATGTTTACTGGCCTGACTTTGCCCAAAACCCAGCGTCCTATGCATCAGAGGCTAAAAGCTGATAAAGTGCGACGCTCTCATAGAGAGAATTAAACCCAGCGTTATCTGCAGCGTTATCTATTCCCGACCGTTACGCTGCTTGGCTGCTCACCAGAAACACACACACACACAAAGTCAGCAACCCATCTGTCACTCACTACAGCTGTGATTCACGTTGTGTTATTCATCAATATTAATAGTCAACACAGCTTTATTTATTTCACTCCGGCGCCAGGCTTTTATATTCCATTTGATGCAAGATGGGGATATTATGCAGCGGAATGCTGGGAAGGTCTCACCTGTTCGCTTTGTTGGAGTTTGTGAAGTATACAGACTTGCACGGCAAACCGGTCGTTTGTTGCAACGGAGGTTTCGGAGAAAAACGAGCGTTTATAAGGTAAAATGTTGATTTTGTTTTAGTGTTTTAAACAGGAAGGTTTATACTGTGCTGTTAGAATCAATTTGCTGAAAAATCCTCTTACCCTTTCCATCCTAAAAAACGCGGATTTTCTTTGAGGTGAGTGAATTCAATTCCAGCAGAATGTTAAAAGTTTCCAGGTTTTGACCGCTTCTACTTCAATATTTACGGTAAATCCACTGTTGACTAGCGAAGATATTCGGAACTGCCTTCGCCTCCCGAGTTCAGTTAACCTAACGAGGTAGGTCCGGTGGCTGTGAATGCAGCGAGGCTAGCTGCAATGCAAACGTAGCCGCCAATCAGCACTAAGCGCTCAGAGCGTTACGGGCGATAGTCAACTCTCAAAGGCAGATTTTCCGTTTCACTTGGCGTACAGGAGAAACCCGACCTTTTGAATGTTGATATCTCAGTCATATGTCATTCCATTCATTCCATATATAGGTATCGCTTGGAAGCTTGGATTTATGCCCTTTCATGAAAACATAACTCAATTTTGGAATTTTGCGACAAGCGACTGGTTTGGCCGTGGAGGGTCGCATATCTCTGTGTCTCATTTTCCTGCATGTCTAGTTTGTATGGGAGGACATGAAGAAACCAGTGATGTGCCAGAGGTGTGGCGTGGCAGCGCTGCTTGAGAAAGGTCGAGGCACCTGCTTTATCTACTGCCGCTATCGCCACTACAAAAGCAGCGTGGCAGGCTGAGGTGGTGGCGGCGGCGGGGATTTGTGGAGCGAGCTTAGGGCGTGTGAAATGTGTTATAATGAGTGAAGTTGCACGAGGGGCTGGGGGCCTTCCGGTAGGGTAGAGAAGGGCTCGGACAACACGATCCTTATAAAGGATGAAAAGTCAGCTGGCTCTGGAGGATGTGACGCTCGGGCCAGACGGGAGCCGAAACTCTTGTGGCTGCCTTCAAGACGCAGAAACGCCAGAGAAAACGGATTGACTGATTCTTCACAGTCACCTAATTTGACGTGATCTGACGGTCCATCTGGAACTGTCGTGACCCACACTCGTCTTTTTCATCCTTTTATTTTGTCGTTCGTTTACCCCATTCGTTTTTTTTCCCCACTGAATATCTATCGCAGTTCGTTTTCGCATTAAACGGTCAACACAAAGTTCTTACGCCCACCGGGCCACTAATAATTTTCAAACCGTTTTGACCCACACAGGTTTTACTTTTTTATCAATTTCGCCTTTTCGTCGTTCACTTCAATGCGTTTTTTTTTATCAAAGTCTTCCCACTCGCCAACTTTTCATGTCACGTCTAGAAAACCTGATAGATCACATTGGAATTTTCTTGCGGAAATCTCTAGTTAGGAAATGTAAAGTCGCTCTGGATACGAGAGTCTGCTGAATGCTGTAAACGTAGAGAGACAGTTAATCCTCCGAACGCCACCGCACACAAATCTCACTTGATGTTACTCCTCAATGTGACACTTAATGGCAAAACCTGAAATGTTGGTCGCAAATTTTCAAAATTGGAGTTATAGTTTGGGATGAAAGGGCATAAATCAAGCTTCAAAACGATACCTATATGGAATGAATGGACACATATGACTGAGATATCAACATTCAAAGGAGTCGGGTTTTCCTGTCACGCCCGCGAGAAAACGGAGAAATCTGGCGTCGAAGCTGACTATCGCCGTAGCACTACAGACGCTGGTGCGGCGTCGCTGCCACATGCCAGCATTTACGCTAGCCTACGCTGCATTCACAACCACACGGATAGCCTACCTGCGTTAGGTTAACTGAACTCGAGACGGAAGACGGATTCCGGAGAAATATCTTCACGCTAGTCAACCAGTGGATTTACCGTGAAATATTGGAGAGATGTCGCAAACACAAACTTTAACATTCTGCTGGAATTGAATTCCTCACCTCAAGAAAGTCACGTTTTAGGATGGAAAGGGTAAGTTTTTCAGCCAACTTTATTCAGCGTCATGTTGTGCCAGGCAGATCACTGTTTCAAAAACACTCAAACAAGAAATCCAACATTTTACTCCCCACGCAATATACAACGCCGCTGCTGAAACTCAAGGCGACTGGTTTTCTCCTCCTGCAGAGTCACAAATATCCTATTTAGGAAGCTTATAACTCATAATTCAACCGCTTTCTGGCTAAAAAAGCCGTGAAACAAATATGCAAAACCAGGTGTTACGCTCACATCGCTCAAAATTACATTTTACGACATATTTATTTGAAGGCGTAAATTATTTGTCTTCGTTTGACAAGTCGCTCTTACACACGCACGACGTCGTACCGTGGCTAATTCTAGACATCATCATTACGCTTTTTGGCATATTCATTTCACTGAGTAATTGGGGCCTATTAATGTGTTTTGTTCTCTGCCCACTGTAGAGCCGAGCATTTAACCGGGCGGCTGTCATGGTGATTTATAGCGGCCACTGGCGGCCTCCCCGCTCTCGTCTTCTTCTTCCTCTTCTTTATATTTCGCTGCATTTTCTATTAACAAGCATTAAGTTGCAGCACGTCGTGGTCGGTTAAAGGTCGGCTTTATTAGGGGATCCACAGGAACAGAGTTATTCCTCATCACGACATGACACATTCGCTCGGGGCGAAAAGAAAACTGTCCAGTGACAAGAGAAAACGGCAGAGCGGAGAAAGAGTGATGGGGGGAAAAGAGAGAGAGAGAGAGAGAGAGAGAGATGAATACGTCATGGCTGACAACTTATAACGTTTTTTTCCTGGTTTCTTTTCCGGGATTGATGTTGGAGAAGACGAAAAAGAGCAAGGAGAAGAGGAAGGTGGTGGTGGAGAAGGAGAAAGAGGAGGAGGAGATATAGGGTAAAGAGGAAGTGAGAATAATAGCACCTGCCACGGCTAGGGGAAATGTGGCGCGCGGCCTTTACCGCGCGGAAGGAAGAAATACAGTTTTAATAAACTTCCCCTTCCACGTAATCAAATTTCCTGTAATAAAAAAGGAGCAGCAGGGGGTATTTATGGCGGAGGAGGAGGAGGAGGAGGAAGAGAATAAAATCCCACTGAGGAAAAACACGTCTTGGCCTGGCGAATGGGTGACAGGAGGCTGTGTGATTGTAGCCTGCAGGACGGAAGAGTGAAGCTTTGTTGTTTTAAGGTGATGAAATATTGAGCAGGCAGCACTGCCGTTTGATCGTTATGTACAGAAGAGAAAAGTTGCTGTTTCTGCTTTGTTCAATGTTCCCGCAGGATCCGCGGATAAGTATTACTGCCGCAACTACTCATCGTTTAACTGCTAGTACGGCAGCAAGTTTTATTTTAAATTGTGTTTTTCAAACCAGTACCGACTTTGTTGCAGTAACGAATTTCACGGAGACGCTGGCACTGGCTAGTCGAAATCAGAACCGCTTTTTAAGTCCTAGTTTGCAAGGCCGACAGTACGCTTCCTCCGTAATCGTCGCTGCTGCTCACCGCATCGCCCCGAACGCCCTAAATCACCAGAGTCCTCATCTACAGAACCGTCCGCGGTCGTGTCGGCGATCAGAAAGGCGGCGGCGGCGTCTAGACAACTCTCTTCATCAGCCGCCCACACGACGGGAGAATCCGCCCAGTCTCCTTGTCATAACAGTGGATTTATGTGCGCGGCTCAATCCGTAAACCGCTAGTAGCCAAGGTCTCCGGCTCCTCTCGGCTCAAACGGGAGCGTTTGATCGATGGGCGAATTAAAAGAAGAGGGGGAAAAACTAGCGGCGATCGCGAAAGCAGCGGAGGTTAGACGAAAAGCCGGTGGCAGTTTCTCCTGACACCTGGGGGCAAGGGAGTGACAGAGGATCAAGGCTGGGTTCACGAAGCGAGGGCCGTGTTCGGCTTTGCATGAGCGCGAGACGGCCAAGAAACGGTTTAAATGACGTCCGTGAAAATGACGCATGTTCGTTTGACGCCAACCGGAACGCGCAGCTGACCAAACGCAGGTCGTGAACGCCGCGTGACGCCCGAGCGCGCCCCCTCCAATGCGCCCAATGATGGTAATGGCACTTCACCTGACGCCACGAATGTTGGTGAAAACGGCTTTGGTCAGCCGTTTGGTCAGCTAAGGCGCTGCCCGACATGCCAAATGAACATGAATCAACCGTTTGGTCAGCTGCGCATTCGGATTGGCGCAGCTGACCAAAGCACTCATCAGCATAGGGTACAGTAGGTTAGCATCAGCGGCAGTGATTGGCTGATTTCATACGTCCCTCATCCAATCCAACCAATGACAGGGCTTAAATATGCTTAAATATTTTGACAGGCAAACGAGACGCCTTCTGAATGTTGCCGAGTAAACATCTGAGTCCCGTCTCCTGTCTTTAACAAAAACAGACGTACGTTTAAAAACAACTTTATTACCAACAATCTGTATCGGCTCGTCAACATCTGATCTTAGCGCCTAACTTCGAGATAAGAGGCTGACGTTTCATTAACAAAAATGAACCTTGCACAGCACACCACCACCACGTCAGCGTTACTGCTGGTGCTGAGAACGAGACGAGACCTAAACAACAGCTCGTCTGGGCTGCTGTGTTCCAAAACTGACCAGAAATCGAGCGGCTGACTCCCAACAGCTGGATTAACTCTGTGACTGCTAGGGCTCGCCCACACGGACGCCAAATGAACGCCTCCTAACGCCCCACGCCGCTGCTTTTGCTGTGTTTTGAAGCTGGCGCTCGACCGGGCGTCACCATGCTCGCAATAGCGCTGCCTCGCTGCTCGCCGATTTTGACGCCAAGAAAACGTTGTGGATGAAGCGCTTATTTGATTTCACCCGAACGCCGCAGCCGCCAACGCCAGTGCTGAACGCCAGGACGCGGATTCGCCCAATGAAAGCGAAAACGGTCGGCGTTTCAGCGTCAAGCGCCTCTGGCACCACTAACGCCAGAAAAACGCTTGTTCAGACGTCCGTGAACGAGGCCTGAGCGGCCGATACTACTTATGTCCGGATAATGATAAATTTGATATTCGCCGAAACCGGAGAACCGACATAGTCACAAAGCCTTAAAACATAAAACGATGCTTTAAAACGTCTGAATACATGACTGGGATTATTGTTATGCTCTGTTGCTTTTCCCACATTGAGTGCTGAGCTGTTTTTAAAATCTCAATATTTTACTGTGCCTGATTTATAAAATATTTTTATACACTTTTTAATTGTTTTATTTCTATTTTCTTTATTTGTATTCCTTTTCTCATGACTTTTTCTTTTTATCTTTAATTTTAACAAATTTTATCTTGTTTCTGTAAAGCACACAGAATGACCCATGTGTATGATAATGTGCTCTATAAATAAACTTGCCTTAAAGAAAACGTTGTGTCACTATTAAGCGTCCGTGTGAAACACAAGCGGCGCTGCTCTAGTGAGTAAAATGAATTAAAAGAAGCTTAGATTCTAGAAAATGTCTTCTTGGACCATTTTTTTGTAATAGAATTATTCGAAAGGCTGGGGACAATGGTTTCAGCCTCTATTACCGCAGCGCCACTTCCCACGCGGTAATTTTAATTGAGCGTGACGATGCAGATCGGCTCTATATAGAACGCAAGGCCTGGTCAAAGCCACCGGTTCTCGATCCAGCCGCTTGATTTAATGGACCGAGCACCCGGCCTGGCTGAATGGGATCGGTGACATCTCTAGTAACTGTAGACCTAAAAAGTGCAATGAAAACGCAAAAAAACCCCACTGATGCAAACCGAAAGTGGGATTCAGCGGATAACGTTCTTTTCATCTGAATGCCAGTTCATAGTTTCCGCCGGTTGCTCCATCTGCTCCAACAGACAAATAAAGAGCGACGCGCAGCCCAAGGAGCTGGGGGTTCATGTGAGAAACAGCAGGAGTTTTGACGCCTCGCTGCTCCCAGACGCCCGCGACCATGTACGAGCTAATGCATTATGGGGAACGCCGTCAGAGGGAATACATAGGACGAAGAGCGAGGAGACAGGCCAGATGACAAACAAGACGAGGAATTGAAAAAACAACAACCCAGTCCAAACAGAGGTGATCCAAAACGCAAATAACCGGTAATAAGGGTTCACCTATTCACACTGCTAATTCCCACTGCCACGAGGACGAGATCATGCTCTCACATGGTTTGCTTTTTTAAAAACTCCCAACCATGGATCGCGCGTTCCCGCGAGCCGTAAGAGTCTACCGTAGGCCCAGCGCCCGCAGATCAATGCCTTAATTACAAAACGAGGCGTGTTTGAGCGCAGAACCTTCTTTACATCCACTAATTATTGTACTTAGCATATTAAGTCAAGCGGAAAAGATTATAATTTACTTCCAGCATCGCCGAAGATAAGAAGCCGTTAAAAATCAAAGAGAGAGAGCACGCTCACGCCCCGCCAGACACGTTAGAGAGATTTGCAGCGCTGTGGACCAGCATACTAATGATTTCGCAAAACACTGAGGACTGTCCAATATTACACAAAATCACAATATCTGAAGATGTTCAACACGGACGACTAACGGTCATTGTGAACGCAGCACGGCACACTTACAAATGAGCTCGGGCGCTTGAAGCGATAGTGGGTAGCTTTGGTGGCAGTGCCAGGGGATAGTGCTTGAGGATGGTACTTGCTTACAAGTACCAGCGGGGTAATTTTACTCTGGCCGATTCAAAGCAACAACCCTATAGGGCAGCAGTTGACGGCGTAACGGTTAGGGCGCTCGCCCCCATGATCGGAAGGTCGCCTCTTCGAATCCCAGGACCTGCAAAAGTTTCGCTGAGGTGTTCATGAGCGAGGTATCATCCCCTAGCAGTGCTCCCGGTGCTGCCTGTCAGCTGCCCACTGCTTCTTTCACAGATGGGTCAAATGCAGAGGTCACATTTCATGGTGGCACTGTGCGCTGTGCTGTGGTGCATCTTACAATGACGTAATAATCCCAAACTTTCAGTTCAATAAGATACAATTAACTACAGAACCAACCACAAAGCAGCTCAAAAAAAATGAGGAATTAGAATCTTATTTTGCTGTAACACTTTCAAACGTCGCCAGCTACAAAAATTTCATCAGTTTAACAAGTAACGACATGCTGTTTAACGATATCACACTCCCACCTTACGGGCTAATTTAGAGTCGCCAATTAACCTACAGTGCCTGCTTTTGGACTGTGGGAGGAAACCGGAGCCCGAGGAACACGAGGAGAGCAGGCAAACTCCATACAGAGGCCACGCTCACACTGCCAGCTACGCTGCTCAATTCCGATTTGCCCAGACCGGACGACCATCTTGACGGTTCACATTCATAACTACAAGTGACCCATCTGACTGAAATGTGAACGCTGTCGGTCCTCCGAACGCCACGCATGCGCACACCGATACGCTTTTACACGGCCACCAGCGCTACCAACAACAAAAAACGCCATATCTGTGGAAACGACTCATGGCATTAAACTGGAGGCGCAGAAGCTCACGCGCAGTATCGCGACTTTACTCTGGAGGACGGTGCCAGATGACGTTAAGGCATGGCAAGATAAGCAAAAAAGCCACATGAATTCTATCTGAGCCGTCACATTCATGTCGATGGGTCACAATCGGATAATGGCGAGATTTAGTATCGTTATAAGAAAGTGACACAACCGATTTGAAAAGATCAGATCTGTGTCATATTGGCGGCAAAAAATCCGATTTTTTTCACTTCCGCATGGCAGCGTGAACGTAGCCAGAAAGGCCCCGTCCGGCCGACCCCGGGAACGAGCCCAGGACCACTGTGCCGCCCTTCCAGCTGAAATATATCTTTGATGAAAAATTAACTGACGTTACAATATGTATGACGTCTGATCAACGTTTAGATTTTGGATCGATGCTATCGACAGATCGATAAAATCGCTACATCCCTAGAGGAGAGACGCTAAAAATCCTCCATTTAGATCAGATCTGAAGAAAGGCCTGGAGAATATTTTTTTTTCGAATCCAGGAAGCGGAATTCATGCCTGAAACTCCAAAGAATATTTGGATATTCAACTAAGCCGCATTAAAGTGAACGGGAAAGTGAGTTTTCACTATTGTGTCACGTGACGCTAACGTAAATACACACTGCCTGATTAGATTTTTTTTGATCTCTCCAAAGGGCATCATCGGTGGATGGTTTTTTAGATTTGGGAGAAACCAAACAAATAAAATCCAACATCTTAACAGTCGCGGACAAACTCGAGCAGCGACACGGCAAGAACGCCAATCATGTATCTATATTAAAGAAACGATCTCAACAACAAGTGCATGCATTTCTCCGTTCTTATCTTCCAAACACATGAGAGAGGATTTTCACTTGAGGGGGGAAACAAGAGGTTGGTTGTGCCTTTGAGCTGTTATTGCAGATGACAATAAATTCCCTCCGAATGCAGCTTTGCTTTGACTTGAACTGAGATGTGAAAATTTAATTGAAGAAAAAAAAACCCCAAACACGTCATTGTTTCTTTGCCGCCTTTCCAACATCTGAGGGGTTCGGAACCTTTTATCGCTCCGACCAGATGGCAGAATCAAACGCTTCGCCCTGAGCCAACGGCCCTCAATGCAATCCTGATATCCTACAAGAAAAAGGAGAATTTCCAAACAGACTAAGTGGCCGAGACATCGCTGTATGCACGTCATCGGGAGGTATTAATTACTTCGAACCCAAGTTTTCACTTTTTGTTTACTTTTCTAAAACTTGGGTAGAAATGTCACCTACAACGCTATTAAGTGCAGCAAAAATTTCCAAAAGCTATTTTGAGCCGGATCTCAAGTGAGAAGTGGCCTGACACTTGATCCGCCTGTGGAAATTCCACGCTGCTATTCTCAGAGTTTGGAGGGCCTCGAGAGGAGCCGCTGTTCCTCCTCTGGTCGAAAAAAACAAAACAAAACAAAAAAAACGGGGCAGGAACGAAAAAGCCGAGGACGAGAGAAGCGTGTAGATGACAGAGCGAGCGAAGCGCCCGACGGGAGACCGGAGATGAATGAGAGGATCACGCTTATGCATAAGTCATACTGACTATAAATCAACACACGGAAAAATACTGAGCCAAGCCAGCCAAAAAAAGGAGAGGAGAGAGAGAGAGAGAGAGAGAGAGAGAGAAGAGGAGGGGAGGAGAGGACACGAATAAAAGTGGGGAGGAGAAAAGAGAGAAGAGAGGAAAAAGACAAATAAGGAGAGGAGGAAAGGGGGAGGAGGAGGAGAAAAACACAAGGACAAAGGGGAGAGGAGGAGAGGATAAAAAAACAAGAAGAGGAGGAGGAGGAGAAAGGAAAGAGGAGATGAGATAAAGAGAAAGACAAATCTGGACGGGAGAAAGGAGCGAGGGGACATAAAGGAAGAAAAGATGTAGATGAGAAAGATAAAGTGTGGAGGACAAAAGAGAGGAGGGCGAGAGAAAATTGGGAGTCAGAAATGAAAGAGAAGAAGAGAAAGACAAATAGGGTCAGGAGTGAGGAGAGGAAAATGATAAAAGTGGGCAGAAGAAAGATAAGAGAAGAATAAAAGAATGGGAGAAGAGAAAAAGAGGCAATGGGAAAGATAAACCTGGTAAAGCGGAAAAGAGGGATAAAGGAAAAAGAAGAGGGGGAAAACACAGAGATCTAGGGAAGAGGAGAGAGAGAAAAAGAGGAAGACAAACATAGGGTGAGAAAAACAAAAAAAAAAGAGAAAGACAGTAATAAGAAGAATGGAAAAGAGAAGATAAAAGTAGAGGAGGAGAAAAGAAAAGAGAGTAACGCTAGGGGAAAGGAGGATAAGGGAAGGATAAGAGAGAGAGGGAGAAGAGAAGAGAAGAGAAGAGAAGAGAAGAGAAGAGAAGGAGAAGAAAGGGCCACGGAAATGAGAAGAGGTTAAAGACGGGAAAAGAATGGAGAGGGTAGGAATTGAAAAAGAAAGTGACGAGATGAGAGGAAATTAAGCAGAAGAAGAGAAGCGTAGAGGAGTGGAGAAAAGATACCACAGAGAGGAGAAGTGGACAGAAGGATAGCAGAAGAAAGACAAGCACTGGAGTTGATGAAAAGGAAGAGAGAAGTACGAGGGGAAAGAAGAGCTGAGGACGGAGAAAAGGAAAAGAGGAGAGGTCAGGAGATCTTGGAGAAAGCAGTTGGTGACCGTAAGATTGGACCGGCAGCTGCAAACTACCATTTGTCTCCTCCTTCAAGCGACTTAACCCCAAATGTGACCTTCCACAGCAAAAACCAGTCATGGTCGTGAAATTTTCTAAATTGTTATGTTTTCATGAAAGGGCACAAACTGCTTCAAAACGATACCCAAGGCGGAATGAATGGGACGACATATGACTGAGATATCAACATTCAAAGGAGCGGTTTTCCTGTCACGCCAGGCGGAGAAACGGAGAAATCTGGCGCCGGTTGACTATCGCCAGAAAGCACTCAAGCAGACGCTTTGTTGCGTCACCGCGCGCTACGCTTTGCATTTCTACGGCTTAGCCTACGCTGCATCTACAGCCACACGGATAGCCTACCTGCGAAGTTAACTGAACTCGAGACGGAGATGGATTCGAGAAATATCTTCACGAATAAAGTGGATTTACCGTAAATATTGAAGTAGAGCGGTCAAAACAGAAACTTTTAACATTCTGCTGGAATTGAATTCCTCACCTCAAGAAAGTCACGTTTTTAGGATGGAAAGGGTAAGTTTTTCAGCCAAATTTATTCACAACAGAACAGTATAAACCTTCCATTGTTTCAAAACACTAAAAACGACAAGCAACTGGTTTTGCCGTGTAGAGTCACAAATTGTCGCTGTGATTATAAAAAAGTCACTCTAGATAGATGGGATCGTCTGCCAAATGCCATAAACGTATCAGCGTGGACGCCACTATCATTTCTTCATGAGTCGTAGGCCAGTGCTCCTCCATCACTTTGGGTTTCCGAGCTACGACCGCCTCGTCCCGGTCCCCAGGCACGACGGCGACGAAGTGTGTGGGGCGTCAGATCAAACCCAAAACGATCAAAGACACCTGATCCAATCAAGCTTCCCTCGCTGTCACCTCAGAGACAGGAAGGTCTTAATTGAGCAGATTTTTCAAAGCCCTCTGACGTCAGTCCTACGAGTCCCGAAAATCCTAACGAACACATCTGACTAGCGGAGTCGGCCACGTCTCGGCAGACGCGTGCCTAGACGGCGACGAGGAAAAGTCGGGAGGAGGGGACGTTGGAACACGTCCAACGGTAATGAAGACTGGGGAGGAACTCTTTTAGAACGGCAGCATTGAAAACCTTGGTTGGCGTCCGACGTGGTCTCGCAATGAGACGCAAATGAAGTGAAATTCTAAAAAGGCATTTTGAACTAAATTTGAGCACATTACCCAACAAATTCATGGGGTTTGGACGTGACCTCAGGTTGTGAACCTGTTTGATGGACACTCATAAAATATATGACTTAATCTACCGTAATTGTATGATTTTTGGAAGAAAGCTCAGCCTTAGTTTGTATGTTTTAAGGTTTTAATCCTCATTTTTTGGTTCTTTTTAGAACGCTGTACTGCATCAAAAAAACAACTTCACAATCATGACAACTCCAACTACAACAAAGACCATCTTGCAAAAGCCAATTTCTGCATTAACACCCGGCCCACTGTTACCGTCGCAGTGTCACATTCTGTACTTCAGTAGGTGACATTCAGAGCAGCTCCCTATTCCTCCTCTCTTCGTTAGCCGGCGCGGCGTTTCCAGGCAGAGTTGCCTATTTTACCCACATAAAGGTCATGGTGATATCTCATCTGAGTTGTATTGATACTTTTTCCTGTCTTCCTCTCTTTCCAAAGCCATAAATAAGCGATGTTTTTCCCCCGACAATATGAGTAGACGATGCTTCCTGCACACAAAAAACGCGTATTGTCTCGGCATAAACGGTGGCGCATAAACTAATACAGAGAAAAGGAACACAAGGCACTGATCGAATTTAAGGTGAAGAGCTTCTTTCAATGTTGTTCTCGAGGGTCACCGGGCTGAGGTCTCGTTGAGATGCAGGGAAGTTCAGTTTAATGAGCAGAAAGTGCAAGTGAATCTCATCACAAAGAGTGTTTAGCATAATTTCAGTCGTCCATTGTTGTGGCTGTTGTAAGGAGGCAACTCGCAAAGTTGAAGGAAAAAAAAAAAAACAGGCCACATTTACAGACCTGGCGCAGGAAAATAAATTATATACGTAGATATAGTTATATAACACTCGCAGAACATTAATAATGCATCTGAAACAGTTGCTCTTATTTTGGTTGGAACTGTGTACGAACACGGCAACAACCCCCACGTTTGCGGTTTCCCAAGCACAAAATAAAAAAAACCTAAAAAGCAGATTAAAGCCTGAGGAAGCTGTAAGACCCAGTTTTCCATCGAACAGCCCAAATAGGTGAGTACACTGACCGATTCAAAGCGGTGACTCATGACTCACTCCGTAGCATCCACGCTATTCTTCACTGGACAATATTTATATACTGTCGTTTGAAGACTCAGGGCCTTTTTTATATGTTTGGACCTTTTGTTTACACGTAAACGCTTTAGCCACTTCAAATGTATATATTTTTTAAACGCCCTCCAAAGTGCAGATTTTTCAAAACGCTAGATTCTGTGAATACGTGTGTTAGAGCCATTTTGTGTTGCATAAATGTTTGAATATTTGGATTGAATATTGCATAACTATTTGTAGTAGAAGTTAGAGCTTAGTAAATATTTCTGGAACTTTCTATATAAACTTTCTGTATTAGTACGTAACATAGAAGTAATACGTAGTTGCCTTACGTGTCGTAATCTGATTGATTCCTGATATATATATATATATAAAGATGTAAAAACGTACGTAGACTAGAACTATGTTGAAGCCGAGAACTCGGGAGTGTTACAGTCTTTTAACCGTAACGTAAAGTCTCTTGTTAGTCCTAGAATTCATCTTTTGCTTGTAAAAGTCTAAGCTGTAGTAAAGAAAGACAACAAAAGAAAAGACTGGACTCAAGACTCTTTTTCTGGATCCGTGCCGCTCTTATTTTGGTTGGAACTTTGTACTAACTTACAAAGAATCTTCGGAGTTCGAGGCCAGTGAGACAGTGCGAGCTGCACTCACACCGTGTAAACGAGTAAAACACAGTTTTCTTAAAAAGTGTTTAGTCTATTGTGCCTTAAATTCCTTACGTACCATAACTGACAATAGTAACCATGACAACAACAATAATCAGCTGCGGTTCAACAACAACCGCAGGTGACGACACAGTTCTAGTACAAAACTGAGATCGTTGATTACGTCTGCACAATCTGACACCAACAAGATTGGGTAACCATTTTGAACATGACAAAAGTTCCTCCGACAATCTGATCGCTCTGGTGAGAAGAATAAACAGATATCGGATGCTCACACTGTACCACTTGACAGGATCTACTTCGAAGCCAACCTCACATTTAAAAAAAATCAGGGCTAAAATTGGTAGAGCATGGTGTTTCTCGGTGCTGGTGATGGTCTAGTGGTTGGTTACTCGGTTCCTCGGACCAAGAGGTTGTGGGTTCAGGTTCTGGTTCTGTTCTTCCACCATCGATCCCCCTGAGCATTAAGCCCAAATGTTGCTTTAAGCAGCAGGAAATTGGATTTTGTTGAAGTTTTACAACTGCGACAGCCCTTTGACAGATCCGTATAATTATCCTAATGCCGTCTGTCCGAGGAAAAAGGCAAGATAATTGGATCTTTCATCAACCTTTTAATATTTGTAAACCGAACCAGGTACTTTTATCTCGGATGTCAAACACATGAAGGGGACGGAATAAATAATTCCGGGTCGTACACGCCGGAGCATTAAATCTCTTTCCGAGGGATTATGAGGCTTGCGCTGGGCTGGAGGTTTTTTAATGATCGCCGTCGAGAGCGGGAAGGAGACGTTACAGAGTCTTGGTGCTTTGGTGGTACTGGGGTGGAGGTTTTGTCAGGGGTTTGTTGTTTGTGCAAAAGGACGGGTCGATGGTATCTGCAGCCCAGGTTGTCTAAAGGCCAACGGGGTGCGAGCACCAGGGGCCTTAATCCAGTTTATCCCAGCGGGGCCCGAAGCCGGGGCCCGAGTCTAATCAATCCGTCGATTGTTCGCTGACCTTGAACACAAGCGTAACGTGATTAGATTGGAGACCACAAAACCCTCCCCCTCAAGAAAACCCACCAAGACGCGGGACAAGACTCACATCTAGACATGATCCTCTGTGTGTGCAGGGCCACCGATGGAGATAAACACAGAGGCACTCTAAACGATCACCATCGATCGCATGGGCTTCGTGCTCCTGCGAGGAGAACTGGGTTTTAAAAGAGGAGAAAAATCAGACGGATGAAAAATAAGGGGAGCGTTTAATCAGGCTTCCTTCATTACAGCCAGCCGTCCATCCCTTTTCTGAAGGGCTCTGTTTATCCTCGGTTCTTGGATTAGAAATATATAAATGGTGGTATTAAATAAATGAATACTTTTCTGTAGTGCTTTTCAAGAGATTCAGAGCACTTTCCAAAGCCGGCGGGCCTCATATTTATGGTAGAGGAGATGCTAACTGGCCTCTGGAATTGACACTAACCCTTAGAAATATAATCATTTATTGGAAATGTGTCAGATGGAACCAAATATTTACAGCCTGGGTTCTTCCTGTTCCTGTAGGCAAATGAGGCATTAATCTCACTGATGTCTATGTGTGTGTGTGATGTGCCATGGTCAGATGAATCGCCTCCTCTGATGTCAAAAGTGGAACAAAAGCCTGTTTTCAGAACAGCAAAGACAGAAGTGGACCTCGGGACAATCCAGACTAGAAAACAAACCCATGACCATGGTTAATCTAGTTCACTGCCCATCTGTTTCTACCTCTCTTCCCCCCTTCTCACTGCTGTAGGGTGATGCATGGACGGACGGGCAGGCCAATGAAAGTGACACTCACTCACTGTCAGCGTTCATTAGCTTGAGAGCATGCAGGGTCAACAAAACACACAAGCCTCACGTGTTCGAACTCTCAAGTCTCCCCTGCTGACCGTACATATAAAATGACAGGGGGAAAAAAGGAAAGTAGACGTTAAAGCAGCGGTGGGCAATACCGGGCCTGGAGAGCCGGTGTCCTGGAGGTTTTCCATCATACTTGACTTTAGGATATTCACACCTGGTCTCGGGTAGATAATCACCAGAAGATACTCATCAGGTAGGGTGGAAAACCTGCAGGACACCGGACCTCCAGGACCGGAATTAAAGGAAGGCCCTCCCTGCGTTAAAGGAAGGAAAAGGAAGCAGCCAAATTACAAGACGAAGACGTAAGATGAGGTTCGGTATGTTATCTAGGGCGAGGAAAATAGGTTAATGACTAAACAACATCCTGAGTGGAGTAAAAATCAGGCCAAAGCATTTAATTACGGCTGGAGGAAAGGCTCCAGATTTGCCAATAATTGCTGTTGATTTTTGTGTTAGTTATACGACATCACAACCCCTTTATAGATTTATAAGCAACACAGCGGCTGTAAGTATTGAGCGTGCACTTAGTTCAATGAACACACAAGATCTGTGATAAATGAACATTTCCAGCAAAGCAAAAAATCAAATCCAAAACAGATGGCTTATGAGAAATGCAATGTAAAAAGACTTATTTGCGAGACGCTGAAAGCTACCAGGGTGATTCTGGGTTCTGTAATGGTTTACTTGAATTTTATTAACAAATCAAACCAAACCAAAAGGCATTAATTTGGACTATGGAATGAGTAACTAATCAAAACACACGACTGACTCTCACCGACAATACTCCAAATGAAATGTTACCCAAACAGAAGCATGCTGGGACAGGACAGGACAGAGTGGCCGCTACTTTGGGGAACTACTTTGACAGATCAACAACAACAACAAAAATAAAAAAAATCACACAATCAAATGTAGTTTACTAAATGTACTGCTTATGTAACGCACACTGACTGCACTATGTTCATGCTCACATGAAGAAGATGATGATTTCGACATTGCGCCATCTATAGGATTGGCGAGCTGAACTCGTGTCCGGGAAAAAGTACCAAACTAGTGCCATTACGTTAGTTGAAAAATATGAATAATTTTTTTTTTCTGAACGCATGAATCGATTTTGAATCGGCTGAAAAGGAATCGCGATTTTTTTTTAATATCACACCTTTAATACCGAGAGAGTTACACCGTTATAACAAATGGAACTCATAAAGCAGCAAGTTTACGACAGGGAGCGCGAATCGATAGCCTCTGCTGCCTCCGATTCGCGCTACGGTAGCATTTTTCGTTTAACGCGGCATAAACCGTCAGAACACCGGACGCGCGAGCCTTTTAACGACTGAAGAGGGTAAGAACGGGGGCGCGCGCGCGGCTTGCTCGCGTGGGCGGGGATCTGTATTAACGCGCTCACGCGCATCTGACGCTCGCGCTGGTGAGAACGGAGCGACACAAGCGTCAGATGTGAACCGGAGCTGCGCAAAGAGAAAAAGAGAGAGAGAGGGAGAGAGAAATCAAGAAAGACGACCTTCACCACATCCCTCCATCAGGTAAAACCAGCCGCCTCTCTCTCTCTCTCTTCCTCCTCTCTCTCTCTCTCTCTTCCTCCTCTCTCTCTCTCTCTCTCTCTCTCTCTCAAACTGTTGCGTCTCGTTTTCTCGCCGATCTTCCCCTAAAACATCGCTGAAACCCTACAACTGACCGCATTTAACTCACATCGCAACCAGTTATTCCAGTGCACATATGTTTAAACTGATCTTTAATTAGCACTTTTGCACCGCAATCTTCACTCACGCTTCTGCATGCGCGTCTGTATTTCTGTATACCTTTACAAATAACGTTATGATAGTTAATGATAGTTACTTTATTTTTATAATTGGTTTGTCTTTTAACATGCCGATCTTAGTTACTCTGATCTGAGCTCTCTTTGTGTTTTCTACTTTGGCTTTTGAGGCGTCATTTTCCTGTTTTTACTTGTAGTTTAGAATGCTATATTTATAGTTTTTTTAAAAAAGGTAAACGTGACTTTTTTGGTGTTTTACAAAAACTCTCGTCGTCTCGTCTCACGGTGTTAGTGGATAAAAGTGAGACAACAAAGTTTTATTTGACTATTTTAAAATCGGCGACGAAACGGACAAAAAGGACAAACACGGGCGCTGTCCAGATCGGTGGTGCTGAAATCTCCAGATGCGCGGCTGAATTCTGGTTTGTAGTTCTCATTTCACATTGAGTGGAAACGTTTATACACTTGTATTAAGTCGTTTTACTCAAGACAAGCTCGTAACACGTTTCAGCATCCTGCTCGGTGTGGTAAAATATCTTATAGGTGCCAAAATAGAATGAAAGCATCCATCTAAACACTATATGAGCAAAGGTGTTGGGGCGCAGGTGTTTGATTTCGTTCATATATAGAGAGAAGGTGGAGGGAGTGATTTGTTACAATCTTATCTTTCAATTCCTTAGAAAGAAAACATATTACAACATAAACAAGCTTCGTAAAAGTCGTGTCAGGTAGAGAGAGATAGGTGGAGGGTTGATATAGAGTCACAAATGGTATATTGAGGCATTTGTTTTGGAAAAGAGTGATACATTTTTGTATAACGTGTAAATCTTATGACAGAATTAATAGAATTCAAATTAATTTAACAATGAATGATGATAAGAAACCGACGATAAATTTTAAGTAGTTGGTTAAATGTTTTAGAGTCTCCTAACAGAATATGGCGTATGTGGATTCTTACACTATTTGTCCATGTACAAAGTGATGTGTATTCATACAAGAAATCTCATCCATCTCAAGCTCTCCCAGCTGTGAGGCTGCCTGGCTAAGACTTATTTTTGGACTGGTGTCAACTTAAGTGGAATTTAAGGTTTTGCAGGCATTAGACTGAGTTTGAGAGAGAGAAAAGAGAGAGATATAGAGATGAATAGCATTACACAGCTTTTGCTCAGAGATTAAATAGCATCTCTGGGCAGATATCCAGACGCTACGTTTGGTGGGGAAAAAAAGACTAGAAAATAAGAACATTAAAACTGATCCGGGTGTTTTTTTTTCTGATGGCAGATAACAGCCTTTTACGTTCACGCAGCACGCAATACATGCTGCAGGTTTAATCAAAACAGCTCACTCGAGTACGAGGGGAGAAAAATAATTGATTTAGTGAGTGCGTTCCCCTGCCTCCCGCTGTTAGGGTATCGCCCACCGCCGCCAGCTCGCTCTGGGGGTTGTGACACGCATTTGCTTATGTGCCGTCTGCACTTTGCTATGGTAACAAAGCATTTTGTGGCTGGCGCGGTCCTGACGAGGAGACATCATCAGAAGTTTGATGTTTACGAGTTGGGCTCAAATGTGTCATATGGGAAAACATCCGCCCACTCAGAAGCGCTTTTGCAATTAAATGAAAATCAAATCCGCCGAACAGCAATGTCGGAGCACCTGTTAGAACGAGACGCGGTGAGGTGCTTCAGATGGGAGTTTAATCGCCAACTGTTATTGCAGTTTGATCGAGTTCAAAGGTGTCAAGAAGGTCTGCTGACTCCTACACAGAGAAAAGATGCGTTGTTGTTGTTGTGGTTGTCGATCATTACAATTCCATTAGGGATCACAAGTCAATACCCTGACAGTTTAAAACACTTTTAAAACCATGTATTGGCTTTTCCCCTAGACATTCCAGTCAGCTAATACCTGCCCTTCAAGATTAGACCAAGTCTACATCATTCTAAAAAGCTTAAAAAATCTTTTGATATATTTTCTTCCCTTCAGTCGAATTATCCAGCAAAACAGAAACGAGACCGATAAACACAACTGCCAAACACTCCTTTTTGAAGCCAGTAAAAATATAGAGGGAATATTTTGAATGCCAGACTTAAGAAGATCTATGAAAAGATACCAGGACCTAGAACATTTTTAATCCTTCAATACTTTATAAATATTTTTTTTATTTCATTTTCCGAACCGCTGTATCCCAGGAACTTACGGGCGCAAGGCGGGGACCAACCCTGGGCAGGCGCCAACACACCACAGGACACACGCACTCACACTCACACATTACAGGGCCGATTTAGAGTCACCAACTAACCTACATTACATGCCTTTGGACTGTGGGAGGAAACCGGAGCGGCCGAAGAAAGGGAGAGCATGCGAACTCCACACAGAAGGACCCTACGGCTGTCCCTGTGGTTCGAACCCAGGACCTTCTCCCTGTGAGGCGGGAGCACTAACCACTGCGCCACCGTGCCGCCCAAACATTATAAATATGTTCCTCTATAATTCACGTACATGAGGGACCTTACACTTTTCAGATTCTTTAGATATGATTTTTTCTTCAACAGCTAAGACTTGAATGTGACATTACAAAACAACTTCAATTAATTAACAATTTTCGTGCAAACAGCCCCCAGTTATCTGAAAAATATTCCATAAGATTTTGGATTGTCTTTGGGAATCTGTGCCTATTCAGCCACACTTACGTTGTGCAAGAAGAACTTGCTTTTAATCAGTGATCCAATTTATCCCAACGCTGTTCAGAAGGGCTGCAAGTTTTACATCTCTCCTCAGTTTGTCTGAATGGGCACAAACATTCACGGATACTTCTAAATCTTTTGGAAAACCTACTCAGTCATGTAGAGGTGACGCAGCAGTTCAGTCTTTATCAGGCAGCCATGGAGGTCAAGGTACGTTGTAAGAGAAAGCTCTGAGTATGCTTCTGTAAGAGAAAAGAATCTTTGTTTGTGTCTCTACCCGAGATCCGAAATTTGATTTATATATGCATAAATGCTCTTTGTTCATTTACCAAATCTCATTACTTATTTTCTTGGAGAACCAGCGTTTCCAGCAAGTCTTCAGGCTTATATTTTCAAAGCTGGAAACTAAATGCATTTTCAATAACAAATTATTCATAAGCTGTTTGTAATTTCCTTTTTTAAAGCGGCAGATTTTTAAAAGCTCTTTTCTACTTTTCCCAGGCTTACTGAAAGTCGTTTTTTTTTTTCCAGATCGCTGTGGACATTCAGCAGCCGTTCTGGAATCCAGCCCATTTGGCACTCCTGTTGGAGGCTTTAAACGGACAGAGGACGGGGACTGTGAACGGCATCCCAATGACGGAGGGAACGTCTAGGTAATCCAAGGTGGATTTGCTCAGTTTTAAAAGCAATCTTTGCCTTTTTTTGGACAGCCTTGACATTTGAGCTGGGAAAAATATGGCTAAAACTTTCTACAGACTGCAACGCTTTTTGCGGCGAGCCCAGATGCTACTCCTCTTCCTGGGTGTGGTTTACATCATGGCAGGAAGCGTCCTGCTGCTCCAGCGCACCAGCGTGGCCTTGTTTCAGAAAGGATCCGACACGCCCACATCTTTAAACTCCATACTGGTGCCCCCTAGAGCCCTGGAGGCGCCTAGCGTTAACTGGCGCTACAGGAGAACCGGATCTAGAATAGCCCGGAATATAGACAGTGGTCCACCTGATCTTTCTGGGAGTAGAGTGGACCGGGACCGTTTCATGTCACGGAACCTTAAGATCCGACACCTGAGGCATCACTGGATCCAGGAACAAAGGTGGGAACAGGAAAACGTATCGGGACGAAATACATCACAGAAGGAAATGAGACGAAAAGGTAGGGCTTGTTTGGAAAAGGCATTTAAAAATGTAAATGTTGAACATGTTTGAAGTTTCACAAAATTTAGGAAGTTGTTTGCCCACCAATATAGTGAGTGCTGATGGTCTAGCAGTAAGCAGACCATGCAGGATTTTGCGATGTTGCGATCGCAACTATTAGCGCGAATTCAGCCAATCCCTGCATATTCATCGTGACCTAGCAATTTTGACTAATTACCACAACTTTTCCGCAATTTTTGACCAATCATTGTGGTTTCCTGCAAAGTGTTGAGCCATACGTCCTTCCTTGTTACGTTCTGAGGACGCACGAGACGTGTGATAAAAACGCCTCAGATTTACCCTCAAAAATAACTAAATGGTTAACGGTTAACACAAATAATACTGGTTTTGACAGTCAGTCATTATCTGAACCCCTTAATCGCTATCGGGGTTCTGGGGACTGAGGCCTATCCCGCAACTTTACTGCAACAAAACGCCTTTGAACGCCACAACTTTAGAGGCAATTTCTTAGAAAAGCTGCTGCAAAATCAGGAATTTTAAGCCACAACAATCTCTATAAAAGGGCCGCGAATTCCTGGAGGGACTGGGTAAGACGCCAAGAGGCCGTTTTAAATCCAGATCTGCTGCCGGTACTACCACCATTGATTCCCCGGACAAGACCCTTAAACCCATGTTGCTTTTAAGGAACCTACATTGGATGTTTTGTAAATGACGACAAGCAGCCTGCCCTCGGCGGAACCGTGCTGTACGACTTGCGCAAAATGACCAACACCTTGTGTCAAGACACCTGCTCCGAGAGGTAAAATCCAAACACACGTCTACTCCAATGCACACCATTCGCAGCATTTTTGGGATAAACACTGAAAAGTCAATGTCACAGTCATACTATGGGTGGTTTCAGATTGTTTTGGTATGAGAGCATACTGTTAGAACGTTATCTTGTGCTCCTTGATTGTGTTCAGTTTCACACAGCAATATACAGTAAGTAGGCAAAACGAAACTAGTAAATAAACGTCACATGATCAAGCTCATTTCTCACTGGCCTTCCAGAAGGACAGGGGGAAATACACATGCAAATTCTCCATGTGTTACTTCTGTTTGCATTACTCAGACTCTCAGTTTTGCACCAATTTCTATGCTGTTGTTGGTGTAGGTAAACACCTTTTGTAGATGCCCGTTTTTTTCATGAGTTAACCTGTGACTTGTTTTGCCGTCTCCTGGCTCCAAAAATCTATCACCAACAACACAAAGTGTAAAAACACCATGCATAGTGACGCAACATTCTCACCACTAACTGAAGACTAATGTTGAGGGGCAAGTGCTCGAGGGTCTAAAGCTACACTCTGAACAAACTAGGTGTGAAAATGCACTTAGTCACTGGGTTTTTAACCATAGGACATGTTTGGCGTTTGTTCAGAAAAACATTCCAAGCTTCTGCCTGTTAAGCAGATTTCATTATAATACATACTCCGAGTTATTGCTATTATATCTATGCAAAACAGTAATTTGCCCCACGAGGTGCTTTAACGGAATGGCAATATTCCAGCGTCTAAGCTACGTTCAAAGGGAATTAAAGGGAGTGTTGTCCTTCTAGAAAAATGCAGCCAGTGTTGGGCAGCAGAGACAGGTGTCAGAAGTCAAGAGACGTGCCAGAGAACACCAGGCCAAAGCTCTTTTCTGTGGAGGCGGAGGCGGAGGCCGTCCAGCAAAAAAAAAACAAAAAAAACGCTCAGACACGGTGGTCATGAAGCCCTCTTAAACGTCCCGACCCCGTCGTACGATGCGAAGCGAGGCAAAGCAGTGAAAGTGCTGCGGCTGATTAATACTAATGGAAAATATTAGCAGACGCTCCAGCAAAACTACAGCCTCTGTTCGACATTACCCACTCAGAGACAATTTATGGCACAGATTCTCATGCAGAATCACGCCGCAATGCCACCGCTACATAATTAATACAATTGGTACATAAAAGCTCGCTGGGCAGTAAAAGATGGCACAGGATCAAACGGTGGCATAAGAGAAAATGAGCAGTATTTTTTGTGAATAACCTCAATGCAGTTCCATGAGGAGAAATTCATGGTCAAAATGGGCAGAGTTGGGGTTTGGGGTTCAGGAATCACAAATTAATGCGTGGCAAAAAATGTTTTGTCCACAGCTGCTAGCCTACGAGTGTGTTTGCATTTCATAGAGTAACCATGATGTCCCTAGTGTTTTAGAAGGGTCAGGCCTTGATCTGGAGACGCAACATTTTGCGGCATCCTTGAATTGAAGTTTGGGAACTTTTGAGCAGGGGCAGCAAGATCCAAAAAAAGTTCCTCTGCAGCAAGAAGACTTGAGAGGGTCATGTCAGGTTGAGCTAATGCATCTGAAGTGGGCCTGAAGTGGCCTTGGGATGATGGTGGTCTGGTAGTAGGTTAATTGCCTACAAACCAAGTGGTCAAACGATTCAAATCCAGCTCAGTCCTACTTCCAACACCACCACCACCTTTAGGCCCCTGAGCAAATCCCTTAACTCCATGTTTGTCCAGGGAGACCGTCCCTGTAATTATAAAACGGAAGTTGACCTAAAATGTTTGATAAATGTGTAAATGTAATGCACAGACACTAACAGTTACTCTTTGCCGGCAGTGGCTACCAGTTTGCAGGGCTGGAGTACGGGACAGAGTGTCACTGCGGCAACCGAATTGGTGCCCCGCGGGCTCGAAGCGAGGACTGCAACCTGGACTGCAGGGGAGAGAGGGGCTCACCGTGTGGCGGCGTGGCTCGGCTGTCCATCTACAGGGTGGACGAGAGGCTTCCGGGTGATAGGAGATGTGAGTAGACCAATGTAATGTAAACACAAAGTTCCATGATTTTCCAACGAAATTGCACAATTTATTTTAGGTTGAGTAGCTGTTTCTTTAAAATAGAAAGAGTCTGTTGGGATCAACATAAAAGCCTTGGTGAAGCGAGTGGGGGGGGGCGGGGGGTGAGAAGGGGAGGCGTCGACTTTCAGTAGCTACAGCATGCCCGCAGAATCTAAATCGAGCCCCGTATCCTACGCAAGGTTTCAGGAGATTGTAGATGGCGGGAAGGAAATTTATGTGAGGCCGTCGTATCTTTCGCAGACGAGTATCCTCAGGTCAAAACCGAGAGCGCTGAGCCAGCAGACTGAACAAGTGAACAAAGTTATGAACGTGAAGCCAGCTGAGAAAAGGGTATTGCCAGGTTTAAAATTGGAGAGAAATGATCACTGACCACAACACACAAGCACATCATCTTCAGCACACAAACCACATATAACTACAAGCAACTTGCCAGCGTGGGTTCTCAATCATCCAGGACATGGTAGTCTTGAGTGCTTGAATCAAAGCCAACCGGACTTCTTTTAGGTTCCTCAAGAACATTTAACCTTTCCTCCCAAAGGTTTCCTCGGTCGTAAAAGTCTGATGGAGCGCTCCAAGTATTTAACCCCTAATGTCACATTTGAGGTGGCCTTGGAAGTGACTCACCCTGCCATCCAACAAGTAATCACTTGAGGCAAGGTGTGAACCATTTGTATGACACCGTCCTACTCTGCCATTGAGAGTCATTAGGGTCGCATTTAAACTGCCTGGAATTGTTCTCTCAGTACGGTGTTATTTGAAGCTGATGGTTGGTGCCCAAATTCTGGACTTCAGCTGGACTTCTTTCAGGTTTTTGAAGACAGTTCACCTTTCATCCAAATAGATTCTTCCATTCTAAAAATCTGATGGGGAGTTCCAGATATTTAACCACTGTTGTAACCTTGAAAATGGTTGTTGACTCATCCTGCCGTGCAATGGGTTGTTAAGGTCACACAAGGCAAGGTGTGCATCAAGTTGGGCCAGGTTGAGCCTAACAACTCTCACCTTGCTTTGTGTGACCTTGAGAGGGTACGTATATATTGAAGAACCAATGATTTCGATTCAAGCTCTCAAGTCTACCATGTCAAGGATGACAGAGAACCTATAGTCAAAACAGTGTCATTCACTGTAAACTGCAGATGATACACTGGCTCTCCACATCTGTGGAGTGGTTATTTGATGCTAAAAGTGTAGCTGCCTTCAATTCAAGCTCTCAGGACTACAAGGACCTTCACCCGACGCCTTCAGCATTGTCTCCCTCCTCTCAGACAGGAACGTTCACTATCATGGCTGCTTCCAGCTGTTCTGGAACACCAGCACTGACTTCCTGGTTAGCACCAGCTCTTCTAATCTCACCGTCCAGCTCTGCGTGGAGTCCTGCACGGATAAGGTACGGCACAGTATTGGCGAAACCCCCCTCTGTAGTCTTTAGAAGAAAGACTGTCAGCGATCGATAGTCCTCTGTGATTCAAGAGCCTTTTTCTCCTCAGTTTACAAAGACACACATGCTCACTTTGGCAATGCACACAATAAGATATTACACTCACGCAAGACAATAAATCTTTAATGGCAAACAATGAACGGTCTGATCGATGCATTCGGAAGAAGCGCTGGTTTGCAGCCGGAGTGCATTATGTTATGGTCAACAAGATGTTGCTCCTACTTTTTGAATGAAGGAATCAATGAATGATAGACGGCAGAATGAAAGTCTTTTTGTTGTCTCTCAGGAGCTGCCCTTAGCCATAATAAGAGGGCAGGACTGTCTTTGTGGCCACACCCCCTCTCTTTTGGTAAAGCAGAAGAAGGTTGACGGATGGCAATGTGGGTGGGGCAAACCGACAAACCGCACCTCCTCTGCCGATGTAGACTACATACAGGTGTACAGCACGCCCGTGTTGGGTAAGGGAATATCAGTTTCACACACATTTACAGATGTTAACACGCACACATGCTTATAGATCTCCATTGTCTCAATGTAACCAGAGTCCAGGTGTAAGCAGAGGACGTTCCTGCCCGAGAAATCCTCCTCCCTCACTGCTTTGTCCAGTTTTCCTGGAGCTGGTAACACTTGGCTTCGTCACCTCATCGAGCTCTCCACCGGCTACTACACTGGCAGCTACTATTTTGATGGATCTTTGTACAACAAAGGTGAGACACAGTCACTTCACACAGAGTTGAAGAACTATACATGGCACACTACTAAAGGATTACACTGAAAAAACCTGGGTTCTTCCATATCAAAGTGTCCGGTACTTTTGGTTCCCTAAGCATACCAAAGCAGGATCCAAAAAGTGGAGCCAGAAATCTGTAGATTGGTCAGACAATCAAGCTAACATGACTAGCCAGGTTAGCTAATGGCAGTCACTATAATCTGTCTGGAGCAACATGGGATTAAAGGTCTAGCTCAGGGGCCAAATGGTGGTAGTTTTGGTGTTAGGATTACCTCATGGTACATGGGCAAATATTCAACCATCCTAAGCGCCAGACCTGTAACCAATGGTCCCCGTCTTTAATCACACAATCAACAGAGCAGTCACACACTGAACGTTGAACTTTGCAAACATTCTAGGTTTCAAGGGCGAGAAAGACCACTGGCGGAGCGGTAGGACCATCTGCGTGAAGACTCACGAGAGCGGCCGCCGCGAGATCGAGACGTTCCACTCTGCCATCCTGCTGATGCGCAACCCATACCACTGCCTGGTGGCCGAGTTCAACCGCAAGTGCGCCGGGCACCTGGGCTACGCCACCGAGGCGCACTGGAAGAGCAACGGTAGCCGCGCCAATTACCGCCTTATTACTGAAGTGGGTTTCGTAGGCTGTCGTTAGTGGCACAGTAACCTGCAATCATCACAGCTTATTATGTTGATTGCTGTAATCATTTAGCGGAGCACAGTTGATGCGTCTGGTGTTTATTAAATAAAAAAAGACCAGAGTGGGTTGGAAAAATCTTGCAAATTGGATTATAATGAGTAAGACGGGGGCGGGGGGGAGGGGGTGCGGGGGGTGCGTGGTCTGCTTATTGGTAGAGGGCAAAAATAACAGGCCAGCCCTTTTTAAAAAAATAATTTGAGGAGACCAGAAAGCCCCAATGCCTTGAGGCCTGAGTCTTTTGGTCACTTTGGATTATTAGATCATTTCACACTCAAAATCTTACTTCATCTCCAGAGTGGCCCGAGTTTGTGGACAGCTACGCTTCCTGGTGGGCATCCCACACCTTGGCCTGGCTCCAATTCTCAAACTACTTGTTGGTGGTTCACTTCGAGGATCTCCAAAGGGACCTGCTGCCCCAGCTCAAGCTCATCACCCACTTCCTGAATGCCACCGTCCCCGACGAGAGGCTCCCCTGCGCCGAAATCAACCGCGACGGCCATTTCAAACGCTCCGGCTCCCGCCGTCTCACCTTCGACCCCTTTACAGCGGACATGAGGACTCAAGTAGACGGCTACATCCGGTCTGTGCATCAGGCCCTCAAAGACAGAAACCTGGGCGGCCTGCCGCAGGAATATGCACCCAGATGACAAGTCGGGGGACGGGGTGGGGGTGGGGGACCAACTTTCAAACGGGGACGAAAGGTCGCAAAAAAATAAAGTGCCTGGAAACCCAACCTTGACTGACAGCTCTTCTCGTGGCCTTCAGCAAGCTTATTTGTCAGCTCATTATGGCGCCTTCCATTCTGCTCGTTTCCTCAGAGAGCCGCCTGTCACTTTAACAAAAGGCAACTCAATTCGCGGTTGCCACACGCTAAACCCTCCTTGGCCGTGATGTCTTAAAGTTTAGATTGATCGCAATTTTACTTTTAAATAGGCGGAGGTTTGCCCGAGCACCTTTACCAACCCCCCCCCTCCCTCCAGTCCCTCACATCAACATGCCGAGCGTTTTTTTGAAACGAGCTCATCCGTATTCGAAATTGCACTCGAAACCTCAGGGTCAACACGCTCCGGGAAAACTTAAGCAGGCCAACGCTCAGCGACGTTCCCCTCAGTAAATACTCACGTGCAGCCAAAGATGGGATTTTTCACTTTATTACCCCTACTAAAATGTTTGTTATTGAGCTATAAATATGTCAAAACACATCCATCCCGATCATAACATGCTAGAATAAAAGCATAAAAATTGGTGGCGATTTTACACCAAATGAGCAGTGCACAATATCCGGGCCTCATTTTAACTGGCTAAAAATCCCTTTAACAAATATATGCTCCTCACAGGACCAATAGTTAATGGACAAAAATGGGAAACTACAGTTTCGCAAAAAAAAAAAAAAAAAAAAAAAAAAGAGTCTACTTCTGCTCAAAAAAGATAAACACGATTTACCAAAATCCAGGGAACAATTGAAAAGAGAGGGAACAAACCCTGCCAAATTAAACAAAGCCCTTTGTTAAATATCTGTCTGGCAGCTAATACGAATAAACACACACAATGTGATGTGTGAGGTGTTGGCGCCGCGTCTGCAACATCAAACCCCGTCTTTTGAAGCGCTTTACCCCCCATTTGTAAGGCTGTTCCAATATGATTTCAGGATGCAGTCATTAGACGGGGGGAAAGGAGGGCTGATTGCAGGATTACATTATGAATAAAATTACATCTGCTCTCAAAAACAAAAGAGCAGCCTCTCTTTACTTATTGTAATTGCGCCTCCGCTGAACACACACCACTTCTGCGTGCATCTACGACACTCGCTTTGACGCGCTCCCGCTTTTTACAGCTTTGTGGGGTCCAGGTCAGCCATACATCACATAGGCTTCTCATTACATACTAACTATATGTTACTCCTTTTTCAGAATAATGAAAATTGTGAGAGATTTACATCATTTTTCATAATCATGACAAACCCAGACCCAGCAGTGCATCACACTCTGAAGAAAATACTTGGAGATCAGCTTGTCTTCACTGGCTCTGACATAAACTATTTCTGGCGTAGCTCTGGGTCAAAACTAACGTCATGCAACTGACATCACAACCAAGAAGAGTCAAGAAAAGTTGACAGCGAGATGAAAACATTATTTTAACTTTTATTTCCTCACTTCTAAAGACATGGAGCTCATTCAATGTGATTTTTTGAACGTAGTTAAAGATCTAAACCACAAATTAAAGCTTTATGGTTTGGCATCAAAACCAGTCAAGGTTAAGAATCACAGGTTAAGCTTCAGAGTCAAACGTTTACATTTGCGACATTTAGCAAACATTCTTATCCAGGGGTGCGTTTCCCAAAAGCATGGTTGCTAACGTATTGCTAACTACGCTAGCAACACTATGTTTGTTGCGATTGGTACACTACATTAGTTGCTAATGTAGTTAGCAATACGTTAGCCACTATGCTTTTGGGAAAGGCACACCAGAGCAAGATGTGAGGTTTGGATTTAAAGACGTTGAAGCTGGTCTGCTTTCTGAATTTCACATCGCAATGCTGCGATGAAAATTGACAAAATTAAAACATTTTATGCTCTAGCTAAAGTCGGTGACTGCCAACTTTGTAAGGAGAATAAGGAATCCATGCAAAAAAAAATATTAGCAGAAAAATGTAAAATCACCCTTTAGAAATCAACTTGAGCAAAACGGCTAAAGTGTTTGACATGAACGTTACGTGCTTATGACCATCAAATGACGAGGACCAGACTGAGGCCCAAATCACAATCATCACATTTAAATTACATTTAGAGTACTCCTACTTCCTATCCATTTTTATGCGTAAATCGTTTCCGTGACTTGAACTGACTCAGTTTGATTGACGTCAATCGGTTTGCTCAAATAGCTTGAGTGGAACCAACCGCTTTTACAGTGAAGTGCTTAACACCACTGCTGTACAAACCTGACTTAACGAATGATAATTGGATGAACGTGTCTACTTGTAGGAGGTAATGGTCACATGGTCAGGGTCCTCTCAGGCCTAAATCAGCCTCTCAGCATCTTGCAAATCAGGACTGCGTTCAAGTTTCCTCAACCGAAATCCTGACATATGTCTTTTCCCTGCTCATTAAGCCCCGATGTCTGTAATGAGGGCTGTAATATGACTGGCGCACGCCTTCGCCGCCCGAGCGCTGCCAAACAAGTCCATCAGACTGCCGCACGCCTGGCGGGCCGTCCATCTGCTAAATCGCCGCTCGGCGCCGAACAGTCAATCACGGCGCGGCACGAGGCTGACGGTCTCCGGAACAGCCGGCCGTAATTTCTCTCCCGCGGCCTGACGGTGGCTTTGCGAGCCATTTAACCAAGAAAAGAACGCTGCTGGCAGGATAGAGTGGGCCTCGGGTTAATCGTAGAACGAAACAGAGAGGAGTGAACCGCTGAAAAGAGCGATGGGCATGATGACACAGGCTAGAGACTAGCAGGTTAAAGAAGAATGGTTACGTTCGTGAATGTTTTCACAGGATCTGAAGGGGGAAGAGAAGCTTCGTAAAAGAGAAAAAACTCAACCAATACGCTCTCAAGTGTCATACAGTATATAGGAGATTGAGTTTCAGTCAAGGTTTCTTCCTCAAGGTCTCAAGAGTTCTTCCTTGTCATTGTTGCCTTCATCATCTTGAGAACATGAATCGAACGCATCTAGACTTCTTTTAAGGTTCTGGGGGAGCTCTGGGTGTTTATCACCTAGTGGGGTGGCCTTCAAGAACCTAAAAGAAGTACAGTTGCCTTAGACGAAAGTTCTTAAGACTACCATGTCCTGGACAACCGAGAACCTACACAGCCATCTTGTCTTCTTCAACAAGGGCTCAGACTGACGGAGCAAAGCCGGTTGGTGATCTTTATAAAATTGAATGAAACCAATCACCAGAAGCTTCCAACCAGAATTTTCAAGATCCTTGGAGCTATGCATGGAGGTAAGTACAATAAACTTGTTGTAGCACTGTAAACGCAAGCTTCACACTGTATTAAAATTGTTCATGAGTTGACATGGTTGATCTAATTATATCGATATGAAAACTAAACAGTCACCACCCATGAAAAATTTACATCAAAATACCGTTAAAAAAAAAAATCACACCATTTTAGACGGAAACTGCTAAATTCATACTGCTTCCAACAAGTGCACATTTCCCACCAAACCAGCACCAGCAAGTCTCACCCAAACCCCGAGCAGCGAGTGAGACAAGCTCATGAGGAAGACGAATGTAAGCCCGAGCCCCGAGTAAAGAACGAGTTTTAAATGAGAAATCTGAGACCCTTGAGAGGAGAAAGATGAATTATTTGTGACACCGGAGTCTCATCGCTTCATCCGAGATCAGTCACTTCAAAGTCTGCGGGTTTCTGTAAAATGGGTCTTCCAGAAGCTGAATTAAATTAGGAAACTGCAGGGGAGCTTTGTCTTGTTTTTTTTGTGTGTGATGCTTTTGGTTTTTGTCTTGTTTTTTTCATGAGACTGCCGGAGGCCTGTAAGGAACATCTGTCCTTCTGTCCTCTCTCTCTGCATCTCTCCTTTCCTCGAGGAATAAATCTCCTCTACCGAAGACCCAAACACAAATACAGTGCTAATAAAAATGTCAGACTCGGCCCGCAGAGCCCTTCTCGTCCAGTCTGGGGCCATTACGCAGATGCAGAGGCAATAAAACCCGGCCATAGCAACATGCTCCAGAGCGGCGTTGGCCATAAATACTGCTGCATGCGAAAGCGTTTCAGCCATGTGCCACAATTCCGAGAAGAGGTTTCAGGGATTTAATGCGGCTAAGAGTAAACGTCATGACATCTATTCCCTCGGCAAGGTTCCAAAGCTGCTCAAATCGCATTGTTGAGGACAATGAGCAGAAATGAGAAAATTTAAGAATAGTCTAGCAACGCAAACTAGACAATTCAGGCTATTCCTCAAGCATGATTACTATAGTAACCTAGCTGTTAAATTAATGCTACGCCAACCACCAGAAAAGTAATAGCACCGTTCTGCTTAATGGTGGCACCCCCTTGCGGCCAAAATAGGTAATCACAACCTTAACTGTGGCGCCCCCTTGAGGCCTAAATCGGGAATAACCACTTTAATGGGTGGCATCCCCTTGCGACCAAAATAGGTAATGACAACCCTAATGGTGGCACCCCTTTGTGGCCAAAATGGGGAATAGGGAAAAGCCTAAAATTTTTGCCTGATCAACTACAACAAATGTAACTCCAAACTGACAATTTTTTGGAACTATGTCTTTGATATTTTGTTCCTTTTTAAGCTTCACTCTCTCACCTCAAAGCATCAAAGAACAGATGGAATATTCTCCAGCCCCTTCACTGCAGTAAAATCTTATTACCGGACAAAATTATTTTAATTAAGTATATCATGGTTAAAAAAATAATCAATTACCTTAAAATATGTTCATGAAAGTCTCTGAGGTGAATAAAAAATTTCTCTGCTAAAACCACTCAGTACAGTAGGACGCTCTCGGGATTTACAGGCAATATATTTCAATCTAGAAGCACGTCTTGACAAGTCCGATCTTGTTTTATGACACGCTTGTGTAACAGTTTCCAATAAATCACTCGGCATGACACATTAGCGGACTGAAGTCTCTATTAATGTCACTGCTGTATCACAGTATCACTGCTTTCCATAATAAATGAAGACACGAACAAATGCTAAAGCCATCCGGCCATTATCAAGCTCTTTACCGGCACTGAAATAAACGAGTGAAGCCACAACGACTCCCGAAAAACGAGCTTTAGAACTGAAGAAAAACCAGCAAGTGACCACCCCTGCTACAAAGAAAGATTTACTTTATTTCAGCTATAAATGGAGACGTCCGTTTTGTTGATTGGCTTCCACTTTTATCCGTCGTTATCGCAGATGGAGCAGCACATATTACAAAGCGAACGACTGTAGACGGATCGTAGCGCAAAAGGGACGGGTGTGATCTGAGCTTATTTAGGCTTAGCCGACTGGAAAAGTAACACTTCATATAACAGCTGGGCTGAGAGGTTGGGGATGACAAGAACGAGACAAGACGAGAGCG
Source organism: Distichodus sexfasciatus (assembly GCA_032718565.1). Taxonomy (NCBI): domain Eukaryota; kingdom Metazoa; phylum Chordata; class Actinopteri; order Characiformes; family Distichodontidae; genus Distichodus; species Distichodus sexfasciatus. The sequence goes on along the minus strand of JAVGVS010000194.1, from coordinate 668,969 downwards.
GTGCTGAGGTAGAGATGCAGCTCAGAGTGATGGGTTTCAGTCGGAGGCTGAGAGGTGACGTGACGACTTCCTGGTCTGTGACAATGATGCTTTGCGAGACTTACTCAGCCAGTTTCAAGACATTTGAAGCAACTTTTTTGAACATTTAGAACTGGTTTAACCCTCATTAAGGTTTACTTTCTATTCGCTCTCCGCCGTTACATCATTGTATTGGTGCGTCGTCTATTTAGGGCCTGTGTCCACCAAACACGTTTTTTTCCACTGACAGCACCTATTTTTAATACAAATCCTATGAGCCTCAGCATTGAGACCGCTAAGCGCCTTCGTTCAACCTGTAGAACAGTGCTGCACTCGTCAATGTCAATGTCTCTAGCTAGCCAATCAAAATCGAGGAGGAGGCGGAGCATACACCAACTCTGGCATATCTGGAGGAGCTGGAGAAGCTTTCATGCACCCAAAATGACATCTCGAAGACGTGAGAATCAATTTCAAACGATGCCACTAATGCTAAGAAGCGATTTCTCTCCATCTTGTCGGCCATCTCAAAGAAACACGTTGAAATAGGAGCGAACGCGGTGGCGCTTTTCGTAACTTAGCAACAACGAGCGCTGACAGAAAGCGCTGACAGAAAGGGCTCTGGAGGTTTGCGGCAAACTTGTGGTTAATGAGTTCGCCAGAATAAGTTGCCACAAGTTTGCCATTAATTTGATTTTTTCCTATTATTTTAGAATTAGTGACGTAGCTTTGAAAAAGACGCATGTCGAAATGCCGTAATCCGAGTTATTACTGTAATGCCGTAATCCGAGTTATCACAACCTTAAGATTTCTATTAGCCTCTAAAATGTAAACGTAATGACCCCAAAACTCACACTTCTGAAGATCTGCATCTATGTTTACTTCGGTATGTGACCGTAGTGCAAGAGTCAAGACTCGGCATCTTGTGGCTCACATCTGAGCGTGGCTTATTAGTCGTGCTCTTGAACTTCACCTGGCTGTGGGGTGTTTTGTTTTTTTTGACGCTAAATGAATTAGTTTTGGGTCACGAAGATCATCAAACCTTAAAAAGCCATTAAACGAAGTCATTTGCAAGCGCGCAGGCATTCATCAGTCGCATCTGCAGAGCCATTACCGAGGTTTAATGGGCTGTTTGGCTCTTTGCTTATGCAATTATTGTAAAAAAATGTAAAAAGGCGGTGCATTATTTATGACTTGGCACCGACCTAGACAATGGTGAAACCTGCAGCAGAACAAGGTTTTGCTTTAATATTTAAACTCCGCAAAACCTTAATTGATATCACTGTTACTGCTAGTGGAGGCACTTTCTACCGAAGTTTGAGCTGTAGAAGTTTCTGGATGATTCTCAAAGAATTAACAGCCTTTAACGACACAAATCTCAGCACCGGAGGACTTGGAACATCTTGATTTAAGGTCAAATTGTTTTCAAGTGAGTGTTAAAATAATCTATTTATCAATATTAGTGCTTTCATTAAGTCTCATCCCAGGAGTTCTTCCTTAAAAGTGTTCTTAAGACAAGTTTAAGAGAATTTTAAGTGATTATTTGTCGTTGTGACAATGCACAGCACACAGCGCACCACAAGAAAACGCGACCTCTGCATTTGACCCATCCGTGAAGGAGCAGTGGGCAGCGTTCAGGGATAAACAGTGCTAGGGGAACACCTCAGTGGTACCTTTACCGGTCAGGGACTTGAACCGGCGATTGTCCAATCACAGGGACCAACTTTCTAAACGTTACACAATAAACTGACCGTTTAAGAATTGTTTAATATTACACAGGGCTGGTGCAATGTGAGCAAAATCTCAATACAGCACACTTTCTGTAAATTCAACGGAACTTTTGCGAGCAACATCTCATGTCTTCTATTCCTTTTTACGCTTCAGGAGAGAAGGGCAGACGTGGCTTTAGGCGCATGAATAAAAGATGCAAGAGGAGAGAAAAGTGAGATTAAAACAATCAGTCCAACTGTCCAAATAAAAGCGCTCCTAGTGCGGCAAAACCTGACCGTGACGCGGTGACCGCAACGTCTACACCTTGACCCTGAATGAAAAGACGAGTGAGACGGAAAAGCAGTTCGTATCAGGAATAAACGAACCCTTTTAGAGTGTGTGTGTGTGTGTGTTGCAGGACTGTAGTGTAAAAGAAACGATACACACCAATACCATGCTACTAGGCAACACTGTCCAGTCCTTTCAGCGCAAAGTCCACTCACTCTTTTATTCACTCGCTCATTCGTTCTCTCTTTCCGTCTCCCCCTTTTCTCTACAGTCTCAGATTCTCAAGTATCTCAGCTCTCAACTTCTCCGTCCTCCACATTTCTCCTGATTCGTTCGTCTCTCACTTTGTCAAATTCTCTTCTCGTTCTGTCTCGGTCAGCCTTCTTCCTTTGATCCGTCACGTTATCTCCATCGCTCTTCTCCTCTTTCTTTCTCCTACTTTCTCTCCCTCTTCTTCCATCTCTCTCTCTCTTTCCTTTTTGCTGACTCTTGCTCTCTCCATCGCCCCCTTTCTCTTCCTCGCCATCCCTTTTTGACTTAGTCTCCATCTTATCCTTCCGCCGACTGGCTTCTCTAGATCACTCGTTCATTGCTTCTCTCCTACTCTGTAAGTTGTTCTCCCTTTTTCTCTCTCTTCCTCCGTGTCTCTCCCCTCTCTCACCTTCTCTTTTTCTCATCTTTCTCCCGATTCCTTACACTCCCTCTATTTTGCCTTCTCTTTTTCGTCTCCCTTCTTTCTCTCCCGCTTCTCTTTCCACCTTCACCATTCTCTCCACTTTTATCCTTCTCGCTCTCCTCCTCCTTCCCCCACTCTCTCACCATGTCTTCCTGTCCATCCATCCTTCTTCTCTTGCTCTGTCACATCCTCTCTCTCTCTCCCTTCTTTCTCCTCCTTGTTCCTCCACTCTCTCTTTTCTTACTTTGTCTTCTCTTGATCCGTCACATTCTCTCCCACCCTTTTCCATCTAACACTCCTCCTCTTTTCCCCCACTCACTCTCTCGCTCCCCTCCTCCTCCTCCTCCTCCTCCTCTCTTATTCTTCTCTTGATCTGTCACAACCGCTCACCCTTCTTCCATCCCTAACTTGCTCTTTCGCCCATTCTCTCTTTTCATCCCGTCCTTCTTCGTAGTCTCTCTCTCGCTCCTCTTCTTCTGCTCTCTCTAGTGTCTTCTTCTCTCCTCTTTTCTTTCTTCTTACTGATTTAAAAGTCTGGTTTAGACCCAAGACCAAGTCTACCGAGTACCGAGGAGTGGTGAAGTTGCGGATCAGTAAAGGTATCACTGAGGCACTCATGAGCAGGGTACCATTGCCAAGCACTCCTCCTCAGTTCAAGTCGTGGATCAGTAAAGGTACCACTGAGGTACTCATGTGCAAGGTACCGCCCCCAAGCACTGCTCCCCAGTTCAAGACCCAAACCAGTAAAGGTACCACTGAGGTACTCATAAGCAAGTTACTATCCCTGGTTCAAGTCCCAGGCCGGTAAAGGTACCACTGAGGTACTCATGAGCAAGTTACTCTCCCTAGTTCAAGTCCCAGACTAGTAAAGGTACCACTGAGGTACTCATGAGCAAGTTACTGTCCCCAGTTCAAGTCCCAGATTAGTAAAGGTACCACTGAGGTACTCATGATCAAGGTACCGTCCCCAAGCACTGCTCCTCAGTTCAATGCCTGAACCAGTAAAGGTACCACTGAGGTACTCATGAAAGGCAAAGCTACCATTGAGGTACTCATGAGCAAGGCACCATCCCAGGTTCAAGTCCCAGGACACTAGAAGTACTACTGAGGTACTCATGAAAGGCAAAAGGTACCACTGAGGCACTCATAAGCAAGGTACCGTCTCCAAGCACTGCTCCCTGGTTCAAGTCCCAGACTGGTAAAGGTACCAGTGAGGTACTCATGAGTTTTAGAGTTAAGAAGCGCCCCAATCCGTCCTAATGACGCTCAGGTCACACCGTCTCCTCTGTTTGGAATCAATTGTCCCTGAAATAATACGAGGATCGCTGCACGGCGCGAGGAGGTTTGAAGCGTTCCGCGTTTCATCTGGAGCGCCCCTTCATTTATTCATGGCCCTCTTTCATTTGAGAAAAGCGCGAGCGCGTGGTTTCTCGCCGTCGCCCCGTCCTGACAGCTCGGCTGCGCCCGGCGGGACGACTGCCTCCACGTCAAAACCATCTGCCGCGTTCCTCCGTCAGAACACACACCGAGGAGGCGCTTTGATCACCGTGACAGCTGTGCGTCCCTCCATGCGAACAGGAGACAGGCGCACACACACACACACAATCCTCCGCTGGAGACAGCCATCACAGGAAGTGGAACCTCGACTGCGCCGCTCCTCTCATTAGCCGCTGACGACGACAGGAAGGACATCTCGATTCAGACACCGCTTCGTTTTGGAACCGGCGGTGAAAAGAGGGAGGCAGACGAAGGGATTTCGGCTTTTTTTCTCTCCGGAGCTTGGCAGGTTTGCAAAGAAAAGTTTACCGGCTCTTCTTTTGGTCAACGACGAACAGTTTCATGCCTGTCAGCACTTAGGAAAAGAAATAAATACTCAAGGAGAGGACGCTGCGAGATGGTTTTTGGAAATTTTAAGTCTTGTTTTTGACCGACAACTATATTAGCATGTCATTAAGACATTCAACGGAGAAATTGACCAAAACGTTCTCCTTCCAGGACGGACGTCCAACACTGGAGCGCTTCTTCATCACTCTGTCCAATACGATATCGATTCCATGGACAACTATCGATGCCGATAGCCGCAATTTTCATGCTTACATCTGCCGATTCCAATGCCGATACACGAGGAAGGTGGAGTCGAGCGCGTAAAGAGAAGATATTTCGGCACAAAAGTAGCACCACAACTGACATTTCCAACACAGCTCCGAGTCAAGCGAGTGTGAAAGCATTTCCAGGGTAGTGCACAACATTTTAAGAAAAAGTCACTTCCCGCCCTATGTAGCGCACCAAGTCAAATAGAGCGCGGGTGACTCTCCATGTGCACTACCTAGTGCGTAGAGAGTCGTTAAGCTACAGCTATTTCCTGAGATGCACACTACTGCATAGAAAAGTATGATAAGAGCTTCTCACCTACCATACTATTAAGTGTGGTAGTACGCGGCTCGGGACACAGCCCGAAAATACAAGAGATTTTGCCTCGCGAATGTTTCACTCAGTGCTCAGAATTTTGCCACAAAATAACGCCATACATTTACCTTTCCCACGTACAATAAACGCGTCATAAAATATCGGCGAAAAATATCGGGTGAATCTAAGCATCGGGTCGATGCCGATATTATCGTGCGACCCTAATTTCCTCATTTAATTTCGAGTTACACCAAGAGAATATCCAACTTTTTCTTCTCATAAAGTTATGACTTTAATGTCGGAATTTCTTGGTTTTTGAGGGAGGGGTGAAAAATTCCGAGATTAAAGTCGTACATTTACGAGAAGAAAAAGTCGGATATTCTCTGAGATTAAAGTGGCACATTTGCGAGAAAAAAAGTCAGACGTTCTCCGCGATTGTGAAGTGATTGTTAAACGTACGACTTTAATCTCGGAATTTCTGGCGTTCTGACGAGGTTTTTTTTCTCTATCTTGGAATTTTACCCGTCCTCCTCGCTCAGCTCCATCGCCATTGGCCCTAATGCGCTGCCGTTATGCGTTATAAGGCTAAAGAGTTTAAAGCAGAGTTACACCGAGGGTCCGTTCAAGGCCCGTTAACATACCCATCAAACGACCCAAATTTACCTCCAGCACTTCCACCATTTGACCCCTGAGCAGGACCCTTAACCCCGGGTTGCTCCAGGAAGACTGTAACCGTGACTGGTCAATGAAAGCCGCTCTGGATAAGAGCGTCTGCCAAATGTCGTAAACGCAAAACTCCGGAGCAGACGGAATGCGTGGCAACAACGCAGCCGAGTCTCCTGACGAAAGGCAGATCTTGGGCAGCGCTGGAGCAGAAACTGGCACGTAGAGAAGCGTCTCTCCACCCACACGACAGCGTTTATTTAGGGCCGAGCGGCGGAGAGGAGCGTGACTCACGTTTCGCGTTTCCACTTTTCTATTCAGCGGGTTTTGAAAACAAAGCGGAGGAGGAAAACGCAGAAAAACGGGCCGGAAAAAAGGGGGTTTTAACTCGCCTACACGCTAGAGGACGTGAGGACGGAGCAGCAGATGGAGATGCACTCGCTCGGCGACTGGCTGGAGCGTTGAAGCGCGCAGCGAAAAAAGGTGGAGCTTGGTTAAGCCTGGTACAAGGCTCAGCAGCCGGTCGTCAATGCTGGACCTACTTGACCAGTTCTTGTGGGTTGGTTTCAACCAAAATGAGAAATTTTGTCGTAAATTCCTTCTGAATTTTGTGGTCACTCCGCAAGGCTTTTTTGGTTACTCCATTATGGACGTTGCTTCTCAGACACTCCAGGATTTCATGATGTTGTGATTCCTGCAAATTCATTTCTACCGTGCGATTTTGACCAATTGCTGCAACTTTTCCGCAATTTTTAACCAATCGTTGTTTCTCGCAAAACGTTGAGCCATACGTCAGTGAACTCACTTCCTTTTTACATTTAGAAGAAGCAGGAAATGTGTGATACATGTGTTGTTGTGGCAGAGTCTGTCCACCAGAGGGCAACACACTGCGACACCGCTGATGGCAAATAAAATAAAACGTTGGCTTCAAAACTGCATTGTGTACAACGAAGTATTTGGTTCATTGTAGATTAAAAAGCAAAAAAGTGGAGATGAGTGAGGAAGGTAAAATTCTGATATTCTCAGATACTCAGAAAACTCGGATATTCTTTGAGATTAAAGAGGTAAATTTGCGAGAAAAAAAGTTAGATATTCTCAGAGATTAAAAAGTCACAAATATGTGCAAGTTTTTTCTTTAATCTGAGAGAATATCCAACTTTTCTTCTCATAAAGTTACGACTTTAACGTCGGAATTTCTTGGATTTTGAGGGAGGGGTGAAAAATTCCGAGATTAAAGTCGTACATTTACGAGAAGAAAAAGTCTGAGATTAAAGTGAGGAATTTGCGAGAAAAAAGTCAGACGCTCTCCTCGATTGTGAAGTGATTGTTAAACGATTTAATTTTAATCTCGGAATTTCTGGCGTTCTGACGAGGTTTTTTTTCTCTATCTTGGAATTTTACCCGTCCTCCTCGCTCAGCTCCATCGCCATTGGCCCTAATGCGCTGCCGTTATGCGTTATAAGGCTAAAGAGTTTAAAGCAGAGTTACACCGAGGGTCCGGTTTCAAACCGGGGTGCGTTTAAGGCCCGTTAACATACCCATCAAACGGCCTAAATCTACCTAAAGGACTTCCACCATTTGACCCCTGAGCAAGACCCTTAACCCCGAGTTGCTCCAGGAAGACCGTAACCGTGATTGGTCAATGCGTTATAAGGCTAAAGCGCTTCATTTATGCTCTACGCTAAAGACGGATACCGACATTTAAGAGAGCCTCCGTACTCCTAATCCTGCTTCATTTCGATGATTCGCAATTTTTCAGAAAGCTTATGGATGCGCATAAACCCGGAGCGCACCACTCGAAATCGTGAGGGGCAGAGAAGCTAACGCCGACTATATGGTATTCCTAGAAAGTCACGAAGAAGAAATGGCCGCGCTTTCTATTTATATGATGTCACTCCGCCCGGGCACAGGGACAAAAATGTTGTACAGAATAGTTGGGAGGAGATTGGGCAATTAGATACATCACCTCCTCCTCCGCCGCCGCCACCTTTAGAGTCGAAATATTGGAAAACGAGGATCCTTCACTGCCCTCTAGTGGATGTTCTGCTTAAATGGACCTTAATATGTTACGTCGAAATTAAGTGACGTTATCGTAGATGTGTGTATGAAATCACACTGCGGTCACGTTGGCCGATATGTCACCGTTTTTTTAAAATGTCGCATATCAAAGTGGGATTTTACAAAGCCATATTCGTCAGGTTTCAGTGACAATTATATATATATATATATATATATATATATATATATGTATATATGAAAAAAGTGATTATTTTGTCATTGTGAACACAGCACAGCGCACTACAAACAGACCCTGCATTTAACTCCATCCGTGGAGAGGGGAGCAGTGGGCAGCTAACATGAGTAGCTCCTCGGAGACGGTATCTGCTTACTAATACCTTAGTGGTGTAACTTTACGCCCTGGATTCGAACCTGCAACCTTCTGATCACGGGGCGAACACCCTACCTACCGTTACGCCACCAACTATGATCGTTACCATACTTCCTTCAAGGTTTCTTGTTGGTTATCTTGAGATTTCCTAGAACCCCTGACTGATGTAAAATAATTTTAGAAATTGGAAGTTGAAAGTATGAGATTTTACACGATACTCAGCTAAAAGACTATCAGTCATCCCTATATAAATCCTCTAGACTTGGACGAGTAACACCGTGAAATGTGGCGGAAATGAACACGTAGCCTTAAATGGAAAGGAAAACACAACCTGTATCATCAGATCACAGCGGGGGGAGGTTTGCTTAGCTGAGATTTTCTCCTCACACACACAAACGCCAGGTAATTTCCAATCGGCGAGCGAGGCAGAGTGTGCGTTGAAGGGCTACTTACACACATCGCTCACAATCTGAAAAGCTACATCAGATATCTGCTCGTTAAGACTTTGTTGGGTTACTAACCAAAGTCATTATCACTCTGCCTTTTTATTTGCTCCTGCGGGCTTTTGCTTACTTGTAGAAAAACGTTTAATTATGCAAGACGGAAAATAGGCTACCTCGGCTTCTTGGCGCCCTTTTCTGCGTTCGCAGTCTGGTGCGACGGGGAAAACATCTGTTTGTTGTGCTGCTGTGTTTGCCCCGGTGCTAATAAGTAAACAGGAGTGTTGTGATCAGAAAAGTAGACTAGTGCGTAAACTGGTATAATCTGCAGCTGCTCCTCTCCGGTCACCAATCTAACCTCAAATACTAAATCAAACCATAATCTAATCCCAACTCTAATCTAGTAATTATCCCAAACCTAACCATAATCTAGTCCAGCGTTTCCCAATCCCGGTGCTCGCGGCCCACCGCTCTGCACAGATTCGACTTTCCCGACCCACAGCACGGCTGATGCTACTGATTAGCTAAATTAGCATGTAGGACCAGTGTGCTGAATATGTGCAGAGCGGTGGAGCGCGAGGACTGGGATTGGGAAACGCTGATCTAGTCCCACCTTTAAAAACTAACCAGTCTAGTCCCTACCCCTAGTCCCCAGTCTAACCCCAACCCTATCATAGTCTAATCCCAGCTCTAAAATGAACCATAATCTAATCACGACCCCAAATCTGACCATAGTCCTTACATTAAACTCCAACTTAAAATATGAATTTAATGCTAAACCTTACCATAATCTAGTCTCAACTTTAAATCTGACCATTAATCAAGCCCAGCCCTAAATCTAACCATAGTCTAATCCCAAAATTTAAAACCAACTAGTCTAGCCCATCCTACAACTGACCATAATCTAATCCCAGCCATATAGCTATCAATAATCTAATCTAAACTCTTATCTAACTTCAACTCTATGCCTGAACCATCATCTAGTCTCAACCCTAAAATAACCAAACCTGACTATAATCTAGTCCCAACCCAATTCAGTAATAGTCTCCACTTTAAATGTAAGCATAACCTAATGCGCACTCTAAACCCAACCAGTCTAATTCCAACCCAACACCAAACCATAGTCTGTCTCCAACATCAACACCCCAATCTGGACCCTTAATTAAGTCCAGCCCTAATTCTAACCATAGTGTGTTCCAAATCTAAAACTAACTATAGTCTAACCCCAGATCCTAAAACTGACCAAAATCTAACCCCAGCCCTAAACCTCACCATAATCTAACCTCAGCCCTAATCTTCACCATAATCTAACCTCAGCCCTAATCTTCACCATAATCTAACCGCAACCCTAATCTTCACCATAATCTAATCTCAGCCCTAAACTTCACCATAATCTAGCCCCAGCCCCAATTTTCACCATAATCTAACCTCAGCCCTAAACTTCACCATAATCTAACCCCAGCCCTAATCTTCACCATAATCTAACCTCAGCCCTAATCTTCACCATAATCTAACCTCAGCCCTAATCTTCACTCATAATTCCAGCCCCAGCCCTTCACCATAATCTACAATTAACCTTAAACTATACCCTGATCTAACCCTAACCCTAAACTTCACCATAATCTAACCCCCAGCCCAAACTTCACCATAATTCAACCCCAGTCCTAAACTTCACCATAATCTAGCCTCAGCTCTAAACTTCAAATTATAATCCAACCTCGGCCCCAATTCTGACCATAATCTAACCGCAACCCTAATCTTCGCCATAATCTAAACCCAGCCCTAATCTTCACCATAATCTAAACCCAGCCCTAATCTTCACCATAATCTAACCCCAACTCTAAACTTCACCATAATCTAACCGCAACCCTAATCTTCACCATAATCTAACCTCAGTCCTAAACTTGACCATAATCTAACCTCAACATTATCTAACCTCAGCCCTAAACTTGACCATAATCTGATCTCGACCCTAAACTTCACCATAATCTACAATTAACCTTAAACTATACCCTGATCTAACCCTAACCCTAAACTTCACCATAATCTACAACTAACCTTAAACTATACCCTGATCTAACCCTAACCCTAACCCTAAACCTCACCATAATCTAACCCCAGCCCTAAACTTCACCATAATTCAACCCCAGCCCCACCACCATAATTCCAGCCCCCAGCCCCAATCTTCACCATAATCTAGCCCCGGCTCTAAACTTCACCATAATCTAACCTCGGCCCTAAACTTGACCATAATCTAACCTCAACTCTAATTTTCACCATAATCTAACCTCAGCCCTAAACTTGACCATAATCTGACCTCAGCCCTAAACTTGACCATAATCTGACCTCAGCCCTAAACTTGACCATAATCTGACCTCAGCCCTAAACTTGACCATAATCAGACCATAGTCTGGTTCCAACCCCAAACCTAAAATAAACTAATCCCAAATGAAACACACAGTCACAATGTTGCTTCTGGTTTGGCAGGATCAGTTTAAAGAGACATTACAAACGCGATATTATAAAATCTGAAAGTGTGAACCATAACGACCAATGCCCAGTTCCTGCAGGAATTATTATTCACACAAAGAAAGAGGAGAAGCCCATACCACATGCTACGGAAAGGTGTACAGTAATCTGAAACATCTATGATGAGGTTTATGAACCCACCACCTCTCGTTTTCCAGCCTATAAGACATTATCACGAGTGTGGAACACGGCATATCTTCAAGCATAAAGCCTCTGTTTTTAATAGCAGTTGCAGAGGGACTCGCATTCGGAAGCTTTCACACATCTGCAACTGCAGACAGAAGACAGTTTTGATGTCGTAAAGACACAAGGCCAGTAAAGCAGAGCGGAGCTTTTGAAGGAGGACGAGGAGGAGGAGGAGGGAGCAGCGGCAGCAGCAACAGTCCGGAGGGGGCGTGAAGGTGCTGTAATTGCCTGATGAAATCCATACCGCAGTCATTAAGTCTGGCTCATTGCTTTTCATCTGAATTCTCACGAGACGGGGTGAGAGTGTGCGGCGCAGGCGGGAGGTGGAGGGCGTGAGACGTGGAGGAGAAACGTGGCTTACTTCACGCTCCCTACACCTGACAGGTTGGTGAGACTGGTGTTAGTTAGGTACTAAATTCTGAAGAAAAGCTATTATTATGATGATCCAAAGGAACCTTGATGCTGTTATTGTTTGCTCTCATTGTATTAAAGAAAAAAATGGTCAAAAATGTTTTGCTCCAAGGATACAGTTTGATCATCACATCTAGAAAATATCATTAAAATATATCTCACCAACAACATTACAATCATTATTAATTTTTAAAGCATGAAATAGAGTGATGTGGCTTAGAATCTAACGAGGAGAGCAACTACCAATTCCAGAGCCTGTTATCTATTACTTTTATTTAGTACTGTAAAAACTTAATGGGAATGTTTTTAAAAAATGATAATTTTATTAAAACTGAAATTCCCAAATAAAATGGGAATCACTATCCACTTTTATGTACATATACATTAAAATAATGTCATAACTAAATACATCAGATGAACAATATAAGAGAGGCATTAAAAATGTGTTCTTTAAGACGCCACCATGAGGCCATGATCAGCAACTGCACTTTTCATATAGCAATTGGCATATTGACATAAAACCAAACTTTTGTTGATGCTGAGACGCCTTGAAAAGTAGTATCAAGGCAGTAACCTTCCAAGACTTGGACAAAAAACTTCGCTTTAACCATAATAAGAGTTTAATCGAGAAGATGTATTTGTTAAATCCACCGTATATATATATTTGTGACTACCCCTACATTTATTTGTGATTTTTGAGACTTCCAAAGCTTACAGCCAATCGCCATCAAGGACACAGCTACATTCGCGCATTGTCATGGTCTTGAGGGAACTGTACATTTGGCCAGAGAATGCTCAGGTCTTACTCAGTCTGACCACTACAAGAGACCACTGCAATGCGCGAATGTAGCGCAGTGTTGTCAACATTAAATCATACTTCAGTTGATGCGACTGGCTGTAAACTTTGGAGACATATGATAGGCTACCTTTTGAAAAACACATTTGTGCATCGAGCGCTGTCAGGGAGGTCTCAAAAATCCACAAATAAATGTAGGGGTAGTCACAAATATATATATATGGTGGTTTGTAAATGCAGCTTTATCGATTTGTGAATAAATGTAACTGCACTGACATTTGTGCATCGTGGGGCATTGTTTTTGAGTCGAGAAATGCATTTGTGAATGGTGTTACATTTATTTGTAAGTCATAAATGATCTTTGTGAATCTTGTTACATTTGTTGCTGAATCAAGAAATATATTTGTGAATGGTGTGATATTTATTTGATATTATTGAGACTAAATTCTCTCCAAACTTATAATCGATTGTTCTCTGCCATTGCATCGATGCAGAATCGCCCATCGACACACACAATTACTTCAACAGCCCTAGTGGAGACTCACTACACCTGGCAACCGGACGACAAAGACTTAAGGAGACATTGGTGGGAGTTATAATATACTTGCAAATGTGATCCAGAAGTGAAATGACGCCTTCAAGAACACACACACACACACAGTCTTGTATTACTATCTTTGTGAGGTCTTTCCACAGACTCCCATAATAACTAAAGTACATAATTTTACACCTACACCTAATCCTAACCCTAACCTTAACCTCAGTAACCAAAAGCACATCTTTTACCTCTTCTAGTTGCTCAAATAAAACAAGCACATTTTCTACAAAGTCATTTTTCCTCATGGGGACCTCTCAAATGTCCCACAAAGCCCAAAAAACAGATAAAGTGATTTAGGGGACAAAAAGGTCCCCTACAATGTATAAATACATGAACACACACACACACACACAGTGTAATGACCTGCACACTAATTCACACACGCATAAACACACAAACACTAAAATAAACTTCTGCTCCACTTCAATCAGGCCTTGTAAATGATCATTTTACTCCTTACATTAGAGTCATTAAAACACGGCTAACCGGGCCGAGCGCTCTCCCACAGCTCCTCCAGAGTGCATCCATCATCAATATCAGCCCTGACGCGCCGCGATAATCGCAAACCGCCGACTTAATACAGACCAGTAATAAGATGCCAATCAATTCCCATTAGTTCTGCATTAGTTCAAGTAATGCAGACGCCGGTATCGCGGGGTAATCAAGGGGTTCGACTAGGCCTCTCCCGGGACGAATTTGAGGCGGATCAAATTTGAGGAAAATGTTTGACAAAACACTGGAAGAGGGTTTGGTTTTTTTTTACCTTCCTCCCAGCAGACTGACAAATAGCAAATCCCCTGAATCGCTTTCAAAATTGGCTGCTTATTTCATCAGCACGTTTCATTAACTAATTTGTGCTTTTCTGTCGTCTGATATGAGCCTCATGTTTGCACCAAAGTTCTACATGATCTCACATATGATGCATGGTTAATAATACTTAAACAAACTGAAGACTAATATCTTCTCAGCCTAGATATATATATATATATATATATATATATATATATATTTATATATAAATATATATGACACAATGAGACAATATGGACAATTAGCTATAATAACGTGGCTCCCTCTAGTGGTCGACTGCAGCACTCACATGCCAAAATGAAAATACTGACGTGAATTTAAAGTAAGAATCTAGCAATTTAAATGTCTAACAAAGTCAAGAGGCTTTTTTACTGCTGTCCTGAACAAACACATACAGCAAAAATATATTTTGGCAAAAATGGCAAGTATATTGCATTGGTAAATAGTGCAAGATTGAATGTTCTCAATAACTCGTTCAATCTTGCACCGTTTACCAATTTAACTCTGTTCACTCTGTCAGTGTTAATTGTGCAATAACTAACAGCTATGAGAATGTATTGGTACTTACATGTCACGTTCTCCACTGGTCAATACTAAAATTCTTTTATTATATTTTTACATTTTGGAAGGGCCCTTGTTCCTTCTCTCGTCCAACACATCGAGTTATAAGGTTAACGCTGCATTAACATACATAAAACTGAAAGGGATGAGCAATGAAGTGTCTAATCAGACATTTATACACTTTAAACAATGAAGATTACTTAGTGTTAAAAAAAAATCCAAGATCATTAAGCCTTGACCAGAGTTTTGTTCCATCCATTTAAAATCTACTGCGGATATTTTCACGAGGACATGTATTAGATTATTTCCCCTTCATGTCATTCAATTACCATTTTATTTGTGCAAACTTCATGTAGGTAAGCAGACTTAAAGTACAAAAAAATGTTCTCTTCCTAGATTCAATGTTCTCTTCCCTGATTCAATAATACAAAAAACACTGTGAAAACACAGTGTTGAAGTAAAAAATATTAGTTTCTATATTTTCATTTGAATGCATAAAGATATATTATAATACTGTAGAAATACACTGCAGAAATTAGTTAACACAAAACCAAAATATTTAATCAATGTAAAACAGTTTTTCTTTCTTCGTAAAATGCCTTTACTGATGTTGAACACTAGATGGTGACAACGTATAGAAGACTGTTACCTCATATCTCCTCAAATAATAATTCAAATAAAAATAAATAAAATTAATCAATGAAAACGTTGTATCATATAGAAGTATTATGACAAATAATCTATACATTTTATTAAGTAAGTAATTACTAAATGGGATATTTCCATATTTGATGTTACGATACCAATATATGTTTCTCCTAATACTAATACTTATACTAATATATATACTTAACATTTGTAATGTGTTTGTTCATGTACAGATTTATCAGCTCTGTTAATAAAATCATGAAAAGGAATAAAGTATATCTTCGCCTTTAAGAAGTGAACCACTGAATGGACACTAGGTGGAACCAGAGCTTCTCTTTTGACCTCGATGACCCCTTTTACCTTAAATCAACCACAGGGGAGTTTACCACAGGGAGATTACATTTCATTTTCACTTTAAAATTTAGATTTTTTTCACTTTAAAATCCAATTTAGTGGAGGCGAGTCATTACTGTCCTTACTAAAAATGACAAAACCAGTTGGCGCAAGGGGGAAAAACATTTGTGAATAATATTTACACTTTTTAATGCCCTGAAGGGTCTTCAGTCAACTCCATTTGCGCAAAACCATTTTGCATTATGAGCAGAAAACAAACATTTATTGTTCTTACTAGAGAGACAGGCACAATGAAAAATCCCTGTAAATATGAGGAAAGCATCCAATTTGTGCACACTACATACAATCCACTTGTTTTGCCCTTTAAACCACCTACTGTGGAGCTGGCAGTTGGTTTCTTCGCTGACCCGAGTTTCAGTAATTGGTGTCGTTTTTACAGATCTGGGCTCATGCAAATAGCAGCTTTCCTACAGCTTAACTGCACATCCCACTCACTCATGCACATGTGCTGCTGCACCTGTCCGACATTTCCTTGTTTTTCTCTGAAAACATCTGTGAGATTTGTTCCAGAAAGTAACTTCTGGACATGTTTTTTTGAGATCTCAAAATGTGCCAACTAAGAGGCCAGTGCAGGAACTCCAGAATTTCAGAGAACATTCTGTGTGGCTTTTTTAAGAAAGTCATTTTTTTTAAAATCCAAATATAGTATCCACCAAAAAGGTATTGATCACTTGGAGACCTTTTTAGATTCTTCGTTAATAAAATACAAAAAAGAATATTACATATAACCCACACTACGGTAAATGAACACCTTGGACCGTCATAAGCAATGCAGTAGGGGTTTCATTTATACCATAAGGCTTCAAGATTTTAATATAAACGCACTGACGGTTTAATAAAGTTGACATTTTGTGGGTTTGTGGGCCTGAACCTACCTCAGTGATGCACTTCACAGTTTCGGATTTTTTTGACAACAAAAAGCAAACAATATCACACCTATGCCTCATCCAGCTTTGGAAATACAGTGGGGAGTTACATCAAGAAATTGAAAATCAATCTGTTGTATTTACGTAGAGAAGATCGTAAAGCTTTGAGATTTTAATATTTAATGCGTTGATGGTTTGATCAAAATGACAAATTTTGTGGGTTTGCATGAACCGATCTCGGTGACGCACTTGACGTCGACGTTACACCAGAACCAAGTCGGCACATACGTGCGGTGCGTCACCAAATTTAAATTGATTAAGAGATGTAATTTTTCGGAAAAGGAAGATAAGCTTCGGAATTTTATTATAACGACGCTAAATACGTCGAATTTTGTGATTTTGTACGAACGTACCTCAGTGTTGCATATGAAATTTGCTGAAAGTCCTCCTTCAGCGTCGCAGTCCGCGCCGTCTCCTTTTTCCGCCTCAGGACATTTCCGCCTCAGTTTCTTAATTTGCTCTTTATACTTTTACTTCAAATGTTTCGCGTTGTTATCTTAAGACATCATTTAAACCGTCCATGTTCCAAAACTGAAGAAGGCAACATGTTAAAAAGAGTTCAAATACATCTTAAAGTTCTTGGTGTAAACGCGTTGACTGAGGGCTTTCCGTGAGGCATTGCCGCCTTGCGACGTTCGAGCTGGCGTCCTCGTGTAGCCACAAAATAATAAAATTAATAATAAAAAAAAAATTGAAGTGATATAAGCAACAAAACCGTCTATTATGTTTGTTTTGGCAACAAAAGTAACACCTGCTGTAAGACTTCTCAGACTTCTGTTGAAAAGTAAGTCCTGTTAGCGTTCATGAGGAAGTAATTAATAACCAGCTGCGCTAATTAGGCGTTAGGGTTAATGAGCAAAGATGGCGTTGGCTAACGGCTAATCTTAGTATATATCTCAATATATGTAAAATTTCATTTCATATTCCCAGAATACTAGACCCGTCTGGGGAAAAGTGTCTAAGCCTGATGACTTGTCAGTATTAAATATTAATTTAAGTAAGAAATAGAGCAGTAACTCCCAACTATAAAATGTATGTTCACTTCAAGCCTAACTTTAGCCTGTGAAACAGTATATTCTTAATTTTCTTTCTTAATATTATCTTTTTTACCTCAGCAAATTAGTCACTTGTACTTGGTCACTTTCATTATGTGAAAGTTATAAAAATGGCAGTTTTAATCAACAAAACAGTATATTGTTCACTATTTATACTATAGTTTTACTGTAGTTCCTTTTTTATCCCCCACTACATAGACTCAAATGTTACACTGCACAGTCTGTGTGACAAACATATCTGGATTCTCGGAAAATCAGGTTTTCTTATTTGAGATTGATTCTTACGTTAGAACCGAATCTACAAACGGTGAAAAGCACTCACAGTTTTTATTGCAAGGCTGTTTGTGCAAAACATTAGCTTTCTTCAATTCTACATCTGTATAAAATTTTATTTGAATGTCTTATGAACCAATTCAAGAAGAAAACCCGGGTGATAAAATCTGCATCCCTCCAATACTGGAGTCTGGCTGCCAAATTAATTGTGAGAGCACGTTAGTGGCGTCTGACAAACAGAAATGCAGGTCAGCTCAGACGCTCTCAGTCTCGTCGATCACGGCAGTAAGCAGCCAGCTGTGGCCACCATCATTGTTATGGCAGTCTCAGTCACTAAGGGAGGGAGGGGGAATAAATCAATACACCAACCGTGGCCTTGGTGTCTGAGACGAACTGAAATCAATGTGCGAACCTGCCGTTTTCGGCCTTTGTGTTGGCGTACAAATGCACAACCAGCATCGCCCCAAATGGACAGGTACGACTGCAGTTCGTTTATTTTTGCGCAGAAGCCTCTTAAAACCTTGGGTTTTACGTGACCACAAGCTGAATTTATTCAAATCGGAGCAAAGAAAACTGCAACCCCTGCGCGTCTTTGGGATGGTGTATGTCTAGTTGCTAGCGTGCACTCGGGGTGAATGGGTTTATTAAATGTAGGCCAGAAGATATGAATAAGCAGATAGCGCAAGGAGATTAAATCGCACGCTGCGTTTGACTGTGTCAAAGTGAATCCCCCTCCCTCGCCTTTTTCCTCGCAGCTGTTTACTTTGGACTCGGCGATTCATGGGCTGGGTTTGTAACTCCAAGAAGCTGCCTTGTTTGGTTTGCTTGGATGATAGGCTCGCTTTATTGCTAGATTTTTTTTTTCTTGCAAAGGGAGATCCCCCGGGGGCCAAACTTCAGAAGAAAAAGTCAGCAGATTCTGATAGCATGTTGGGTCCTACAAGCCGAGCGTTTGTGTTTTACTAGCTCCTCTCGAACGAATCAAAGTTTTGAGGGTTTTTTTTTTGGAGTGAGGATCGGATGTCCCAAGCCGGGTCCAACGGGTTCAAAACAACAACTTGTGCCTGCGGACCCCAAGGCTTCCAAGAGCTATAAAAACAGGCAGCCAGGCTTCTTACGGAGAACAGCAGTCAGATAGCCGGTCAATATGAGCCCGAAGCCTGAACAAACATCGCCGGAGAGAAGAGGGGGCTTAGGCCGTAGTCTGAGACATTAGAAGGGCGAGATTGACGAGTTTAGCTTAAGAGAGATGTGATGTTAAAGCGGGGCTGGAGTAGTGGTAGGGTACTCGTCTATGTGCCAAGAGGTTGTGCTGAGTCATAATGGATGACAGTTAGAATGTGAGGGTTGAAATTAGACCAGAGGCTGAAACTGAAACTCGGTAAATCCCAATTGTTGGTTTTAAAACCAGACTCCTTAACCCTAAGTTGTTCTCTAGAGAGACTATCTTGGCGCGTCATGTTTTGGAGTTAAAAGTTGTTGCTTAAATCTTGCTTAAAATTAAGACTCTAATAAAGGAAAGTGAGTCGCTCTGGATAAGAGCATCTACTAAATGATGTAAATTTTGTAAAAAACGTCGATTCAACACAAAACATCTGCTGAGTCATAGAGCGTCAACCCCAAGTTGCACCAGAAAGTGAAATCTATGTCTAAATGCCGTAAATGTAAACGTAATTGATTCAGGCGAGAATGTGAGGTTTTAAACAAGCAAAAATGCTAACTTGACCAGAGGCTGAAACTCGAGACCAGACAAAGCCCAGCTGTTAAGTTTTCAAAATCAAACTTCTTCTCCCTGGCGTACCTGTTATGAGCTTCCTCACGTCTCGCATAACATATCTGGCAACAAGAGCCTGATTTTGTTTGGCGACATCCGTCCGCCCACTTCACGGCCCTCATACCGGCAATTGATACGAATCCGAGACGCTGAATGCCACATTTGCATCATACAGAGGTTGGTTTTTAAAAAAATAAAGTAGGAAACGATGCCAGCTGCAAAACTCAGACCAGACAATCTCATAACGAGATATCGAGGAGTTTCACTATGAGACTGCCTGATCCGAGGTCTGCATTCGACGTTGTTACCTTCTACATAAATACGTATATATTTCTGTATGCAGTCTGAAGCGGTTAATATTTGCGGGGAGATGTGTCCAGAGTCAATAAGAGCGAAGGGATTGAAGGGAAGCGAGCGAGCGTCGTCGGACTGCTTAAGCCCTGCGCTTTGTTCCCACATTGCGGGGTTAACGATTTTCCGTCCTGGGTGGCGATGGAAGGAGGGAGGGAGGGAGACAGAGAGAAAGGGAGAGAGGGAGGGGAGGATGGAGAGCGTCGCGGGCCGAATTAGGATGCAGCTCCCGTCCTCGCAGCGGAGGCGCTGGCTGCCGCCTTCCCAGCAGCCCCGGCGCAGGGTGACAGGGAGATGGATGATATCTGCAGCCTGGCCGCTCCACTCGGGGGAGGAGAGGGGCACACACACACACACACACACTCTTGCATGCAAGCACACACAGCCCAAGCCAGACATAGACACACACACACACATTCTGATGCATAGGCACACACAAGAGAGCATGGACCCATAATGTGAATACATATATTTATAAACACACATTTTTTAACACCGACTATATATTCCAGCTTTATACTGATCAAGTCATTTGCAGAATTGCGTGTAAAAAGGAGGCTATTCTTGTAATAATTTGGAATAAAAATATGTTCATAAACACTGTTAATATGCATTGTTCACAATCGCTTCATACCCAAAATGAACAACACAATAAAATATTTTTTGAAAAATAAAGACAAAGACAGGAGGTTGCTTAAAATGTATTTTAATGATCATTTTGCAGGTTTAAAGTACAGTACATTGAAAAAAAGGGAACATGACCATGCATTTTTTTTTTTTAAATGGTATTTGACGAGTGTGTGTGTGTCTGTGTGTGTGACGGAAAAAGCGAGACAGACTGGCGAGTGTCATCGAGGACAGTCCAAAGGTCTTCAACCCGATGCCCTGCTTCCTTTTCCCTTTCAGCAAGGATGAATACATATGTATGTGTGTGTGTATGTGCCTTTTTGTATATGCAACACTTACCAACTGCCGTGTCTGCTGCAGCGCACACACACACACACACACTCACACTCCCCCCGCTGTGCGCCGCACGTACTGCCGCAGGTAGAGCGCTGAAGGAGAGAAGAGGAGAGACGCATGACTTATGCACAGAGGTTGAGGAAAGGGGAGGAAAAAAAAAAACCCTCCTCTTTAAACCAAACGACCCCCACACACTTTTAGTTCCCCGGCACGAATAAACACGAGTTCGGTCGGTGGAGACGTTTACTAGGACAGATTTACAGCCCAAAAATTATAGATTATTTTGTTACCTTTTCGAGCTGCCGGACGCCTTTATTTTACAGTCCTGGAGAGAAAAGGAAAAAGATGAAGAGGAACAGCAGTCAGTAAAAAAAAGCCAAACGAAAGGATTAGCTTAATTCTCATAATGCCGTTTATTACGAGTTAAAATCTTTTCACTTTAAGCAAATCTCTCTCTCTCTCTTCCTCTTATTCTCTCTCTCTCTCGTTCTTCTGCTTCCCTGGGCGGGTGTGAGAGAGTTCATTTGAGGATGCAGTAAAGCAGATGTCCAAGTTTTCCTTGCCAATGCTTGCTGGGAGCTCTAGTACAAAGGAAGACCGCTAGCTGGGCTCTGTGTGTGTGTGTGTGTGTGTGTGTCACACTCTCTTTCCCTCACAGAACAACTTCACTAAAGTTCTCACAGCCGGCTCCCTTCAGCTGCCAATCACGCGCACAAACGCAGGTCACACGCCATTTTTACAACCACAAACACTTAACGCAGCCTCTGTGTGTGTGTGTGTGTGTGTGTGTGGGCAGATTTTTAGACGTTTTGTGAGGACCCGATTGTCTCCTAAAAGATGGTTTGTGTGGCTTTGCAAGCACGTTTTTTGAAGAACTTTAATTTATAAAGTTCCAGGTTTTATTAGAAAAATTCTGGGCACGTTTTAAAGTATTTGCGAGGACCCGATTGTGTTCTAAAGGACGGAAAAAACGTTCTGATTTTTTGTGGCTTTTGATGAAGTTTTAATGGGGAAAAAAAATCCTTTAATAAAAACGTTTCAGGTTTTGTTTGGAAAATAACAAGAGCTAAAGGAGAAACTAATTTCTTTACATTTTCTCTATATTTGTATTTTTAGATTTAAAAAAAAATCTTTTTGTTAATTTGTTTCATGAATGAATGAATCGTTTCACTACAAGTTTATTACTTGTATAACTATGTATAAGACAAATACAGAATCTTGAAATCTGTGCGGCTGGTTTTAGATGTGTCAGCTTTTGTGGCTTGGTGAGAACATTTTTACATGTGAGGACTTTTCCTCAAGAGGGAAAAATGCAATTAAAGAAAAGTTGCAGTTTTTGTAAGAAGAAAAAAAAATAAAAAAGGGCAAAAATATGAAAAGAGGCGATGGATAAAATCATATTTAACAGAGCATTTCTACCTACGATTAATGAACAATGGTTTCGTTTTTGTCCTCAGAGTTCGCGTAACTGTGAATATGCTCAACAACGAAAGAGTGCAAATCTCGGAAATTTGAATAATTTTAAAATAATTATTAATTTAACAATAATTTTAATTACTTAACTGAAAGAAAGTATTAACAGAATATTTTTTAAAAACGCATTAAGGGACAAAATTCAACTGTTATTACAATAAAACATTTAATGGGGACATTTGCAGGTTCTCATTAGAAAATGTTACATTAAAAAAGTATTTTAAAAGAAAAAATTTAATACAAATTTTAGGTTCCTTGATGTATATACCCCATAAATAGCGTCGTACAAGTGTGTGTGTGTGTGTCTTGCATTTAACCCTTTGTGGGGATTAAATTCTACTATGATATGACATTTAATAGGGACATTTTGCAGGAAATAAAAAACATAAAAAATATGAAGTACCTTAAAAATAAAAATAACAATAAAAACACAAACGTTAGGTTCCCTAAAGTAAGACCGTAGTATAAGTGTGTGTGTGTGTGTGTGTGTGTTGCACTTAACCCTTTGTTGGGACTAAATTTCGACCATGATTACGGGCAAACATTCAATGGGGACATTTAGAAGATTCCCATGAGGAAATATGATAAATAAAAAAGGTATTTTAGTGTGAAGAATAAAATTAAAAAATGTAGGTTCTCTGATGTTTAATCCCCATTAAGATGTGTGTGTGTGTGTTTGTTGTATTTAAACCTTATTTAAAAAATAAGTTGCTTAAAAATGTAGAAATGAAAACAAAACACAACTTCAGGTTTCCTAATGCAAATATCCCATAAATACGGTAGTACAAGTGTGTGAGTGTGTGTGTGAGTGTGTGTGTTGGTGCTGGCGGGACACACCTGTGGGGCGAGTCGACAGGTTAAAAGGCCCGTTGGAGGGCGACAGAGCGAGGGGCCGAGCGCGGGTCACGCCGCAGCCGTAAGACTCGGCCTAATTATCCTCCACGGCGCAAAGCCCGAGACGCTTCACTTCCTCCAACAAACCAGCAGCCAGATACCCCGTTACCCTGGCAACGCCACCAAAGCAGCGCCGCCCAGATCAGAGAGCGAGAGAGAGAGAGAGAGAGAGAGAGAGATGGGAGGGGGGATGGAGAGAGAGAGAGAAGTAAAAAGGTTAGAGAAAGAATGAGAGTCAAAGAGAGAAAGGAAAAAAGAGAGACAATGAGAGGAGGGGGGGGAGGGAGAGGGAGAGAGAGTTGAAGGAGAGAGAGAGAGAGAGGAGAGAGAGAGAGAGAGAGAAAAGAGAGAAAGAGGAGAGAGAGAGGAGGTAGAGGGAGAGAGAGGGGAAGCATTTGAAGTGTGTGTGGGTATGTGAGAGAAAGAAAAGGGGCCATGTAAGCAAGGAGAGAGAAACTGAAAAGGTTAGGGGAAAAAGAGCAGTGGGTAAAAGAAAAGAGAGAGAGAGAGAAGATGAAGAGAGTAGTAGAAAGAGTGAGAGGTAGAGAGAAAGTGGGAAGGTGCAAGTGTGTAAGTATGCAGACAGATCAAGTGAGAGAGAGAGAGAGAGAGAGAGAGAGAGAGAAAGGAAGGAAAGAAAAAGAAAAAGAAACAAGACAATGAGAGGATGCAGAGAAGAGTGAAAGAGGAAAAGGAAAAGAGAGGAGAAGGAGAGAGAGCGAGAGAGGTGGAGAAAATGCAAGTGATAGAGAAAGAGCTTATAGAAAAGTCAAAAAAGGGTCAAAAAGAGACTGAGAGTGGAAGAAAAGAGACAGTCAGATAAGAGAGAGAACGAGGGAGGGGATGTGAAAAGGAGGAGTAAAAATGAGAGTGAGTGAGTGAGTGAGTGAGTGAAATACAGAAAGGAATGAAAGTGGAGGTGAGAGAGAGAGAGAGAGAGCGAGAGCGAGAGAGAGGGAAAGAGATAACGAGGAAAGGAAGGGAAGAGGGAAGAAGATGGAAGAAGAAAGTAGGCAAGTGAGTTAGTGAGAGAAGGAAGTGACAGAAACAGAGAGGGAAGAGAGAGAAGGAGGAGGAGGAGGAGGATAAGACCTAGACGGGCTATCGGCCCACACTTATGAAGACCATAATCTGAGCTTAAACACACACACACATTGGCCACACACCAATAGCTCTCGCTTTTCCTTCTCTCGCTAGTTCCTCTCTTCTTATGTCTTCCTCTGTCTGTCCTCTGTCCCATCATCACCAACGGCAACAAGACCGGACACCTATCCATTCATCCTCCCATCCGGCCCATAATCACTCATCTATTCACCCATCCATCCACCTTTCTATACACCCACCCATCCATCCTGAACACTCATCCATTCATCCCTCCCATCCATTCTAATTCACTCATCTATTCACCCATCCATCCACCTTTCTATACACCCACCCATCCATCCATCCTGAACACTCATCCATTCATCCTCCCATCCATCTAATTCACTCATCTATTCACCCATCCATCCACCTCTGTACACCCACCCATCCATCCTGAACACTCATCCATTCCATCCTCCATCCATCTAATTACTCATCTATTCACCCATCCATCCACCTTTCTATACACCCACCCATCCATCCATCCTGAACACCATCCATTCATCCTTCCACCATCTAATTACCTACATCTATTCACCCATCCATCCACTCCTTTCTATACACCCACCCATCCATCCTGAACACTCATCCATTCATCATCCTCCCATCCATCTAATTACTATGTATCTATTCACCCATCCATCCACCCTCTATACACCCACCCATCCATCCCCGAACACTCATCCATTCATCCCTCCCATCCATCTAATTACCCATCTATTCCACCCATCCACCTTCTATTAACGCACCCATCCATCCATCCTGAACACTGCTATCCATTCATCCTCCCATCCATCTAATTACTCATCTATTCACCCATCCATCCACCTTCTGTACACCCTGCACCCATCCATTCATCCTCTACACCCTCATCCATTCATCCTCCCATCCATCTAATTACCTTATTCTTTCACCCATCCATCCACACCTTCTATACACCCATCCGTCCTGAAATACCATCCATTCATCCTCCCATCCATTTAATTTACTCATCTATTCACCCATCCATCCACCTTCTATACACCTGCACCCCATCCATCCTGAACACTCATCCATTCATCCTCCCATCCATCTACAATTTACTCATCTATTCACCCATCCATCCACCCTTCTATACACCCACCCATCCTGAACACTCATCCATTCATCCTCCCATCCATCTAATTCACTCCATCTACTCCACCCCATCCATCCACCTTTCTATACACCCGCCCATCCATCCTGAACACTCATCCATTCATCCTCCCATCCATCTAATTACTCATCTATTCACCATCCATCCACCTCTTCTATACACCCACCCATCCATCCATCCCGGAACAGACTCACATCCATTCATCCATCCATCCACATCTAATTACTCCACCATTCACCCATCCATCCACCCTTCAAAAGCACCCACCCACCCATCCATCCTGAACACTCATCCATTCATCCTTCCATCCATTTAATTCACTCATCTATTCACCCATCCATCCACCCCTCTATACACCCACCCAAACGGCATCCATCCCAAACACTCATCCATCCATCCTTCCATCCAGACCACTCATCCATTCACCCATCCATCCACCTTCTATACACCCATCCGTCCTGAACACCTACCATCCATTCTATCCTCCCCATCCATCTAATCACTCATCTATTCACCCATCCATCCCACCTTTCTGTACACCCACCCATCCATCCATCCTGAACACCATCCATTCATCCATCTAATCACCCATCTATCCATTCACTATCCATCCATCCTATCCTTCTATTCACCCATCCATCCACTCCTTCCATACACCCACCCACCCACCCATCCTGAACACTCATCCATTCATCCTCCCATCCATCTAATTACTCATCTCTTCACCCATCCATCCACCTTTTTATACACCCACCCATCCATCCAACCATCCCGACACATCCATCCATCCATCCACCTACCCATCCATCCATCCACACTGGATCCATCCATCCACCCCTATACACCCAATTCATCCATCCTGGACAGTCATCCATTCATCCATCTAATCACCCATCTATCCATTCACTTATCCATCCATCCTTCAATCCACCCAGCATCCATGACACTGATCCATCCATCCATCCATCCATCCACCCACCCCTTCTATTCACCTTCCATTCCATCCATCCTGGACATGCACATCCATTCATCCACCCTCCATTCATCAATCCATCCATCTAATTACCCATCTATTCATCCATCCATCCATCTATTCCACCCACATCCACATCCATCCATCCACCCCTTCTATACACCCACCCATCCATCCATCCTGACACCATCCATTCAATCATCTAATTCACTCCATCTATCCATTCACTTATCCATCTATCCATCCATCTGTTCACCCATCCATGACACTGATCCATTCATTCACACATCCATCTAATTACCCATCTATCCATCCATCCTTCTATTCACTTATCTTTCCATCCATCCTGGACACTCATCCATTCATCCACCCCTCCATTCATCAATCCATCCATCTAATTACCCATCTATTCATCCATTCATCCATCTATCCACCCATCTACCATCCTGAACACACAAACATCCATCCATCTGACTGCAAGATCAGGTGTGGAGGCGGAGCTGATTTGGCACTGCGCCCAGGTGACTGTCTGGCCTCCTGCTGCAGTGTGTCTGAAACTCCTGGAGTGTCTGGACTCTAACACAATACACACACACATCGTCTGCTATCAGATGAACCTGCTGCTTCGCCTGATTGCTGCGATAAGATCGCCGCCGTGGTTCGGTATTCGCGCTGGCACCCTGACGATCGATAGGGAAAAAGGCGGCCAAAATTCAGCTTACCGACAACAAAAGCTGCTCGTGAATCTACTTTCATCACTTTCTAAACACACACACGACGCCTCTTTACCGCCGAATATGTCGGGCTTTGCGAGACACTGCCGCCTCCTCCTTCGGCTTCGCTTCGCTAATCTGCGATTACGCCGGCGGCGCTCTTTTTGTCGCTGACATTTAGCGCTGAACGCACTCTGCACTGCTCTAAAACAAAAGGCAGGTGAGACGAGGCAAGGGCGCGGCGGCGCGGCGAAAGTTTTTACAGATCTAAATCGGCAAAATCGGGAAATTCGACTTCAATTTGTAATATTTTGTTATGTTTCATTTTACTTCATGCAGTTTGGGTGTTAATTATTAAATGATTCAAAAATGTACTCTTTTTAGCTAATATTAGATATCGAATATAAATAATATATACCATCACATTAGAGAGCCGTTATTCAAAACTACTAAAATTAAGGTGATGAAGTTAAGACAATAAAAATTACTGTCACGTTCAGGTTTAACATCTGTACTGGTGTTAATTCTTAATCTCTATTAAAAATGACAACAAATATGACAGATTTCCATTGCTTAGTGGGTATAAATCGCAAGCTCTTGTCACAATGACGTTACTGTCTGATTCAACGTCTGGCCGAGCGTCTTAGAGCCGGGTTATCAATGTTTTCAGACAACAGCATATGCTAATTTAACAAAAGCCTTCTACATTAAAATTCGCATCTTATTCTGAGCCACTTAAATGGTATACTCGCAGCATCCACCCCATAATGCAGAAAATCCTGCGACGCTCTACTTGGCATCGCTTATTTTGTCGTCCTTCACTAGTTTTCGTTCTTATCTTGTCTGTTCCGGGTTTGCTTTCAAAGTGTTCATCTGTAAAATAAACCATTTGTGTTCCGACGGCCGACAAACCACATCGGTAAATGCGCGCGCTACCGCATCAAATCGGAATATCACGGCAAACGGAGCGAGTCGGGGGTTTCCCGGCTCACGCTGCCTGGCCGCTATTAAACATGCATTCTTTTTGTCGATTATTTTTATACCCGATCGCATGTCCGGCTCCAGCGTATCGCTATGGAAGGAGCAAAGGAAGGAGGGGGTCTGGAGAGACGGAATATTTATAGGAACGTCAGCTCAGAAAAGCACGACGCGCTTCACGGCTGGGAAAGGGAAAAGGGGGTGGGGGGGATTTCATCATCGCCGTGGCGCTGCCAGGCTTCGGCAAGTGTCAGACTAATCCTAATAAAGGTTCGCCCTGCGGTGGGCACAGGCCGAGGCTGGCGCTGGCACACAGGCGCCAGGCGCAAGCATGGTTTAGGCAGCGCCTGGCTGTTGCTGGGGGGCTCACAGGAGGACTGCCATGATTAGCTGGCACGATATTGGCTGTTTGCGCGAGACCAAACCGTGGGGGAGAGAGAAAAAGGCAATTAGAGCCAGAGACGTGAGAGAGACGTAAGAGAGACGAGGAGGCGAGTCGGAGAGAAAATCAATTGTTTTGAACGTGACTTTTCTAATGTACAATTTAGCAAAAATTAGATTTGGAAAGTTAAACACTTCGGGGAGAAAGGAGACAGAATTGCTCGTTTAATGAGAACGACGAGAGCGAGGGAGCGAACGAACAAACGGTGACGCAGCTTCAGACCCCAGATCCTCTTTCAAAATGTCACACCGATGTGCGCTAAGGGCGCATTCCTGACATTCGCTGGCGTTCGCGGTGCAGACGGGCGGTATTTTTGCAAAAGATTAGCGAAGCCCGGTCTCTCAAGGCCGGTATCCGCTTTCAGAAGGCGGGAAAGGCATGGGGTGTGCTTGAGCAGTAAATAAATCTGACCGAGAGCCCAACCTTTGGGATCGATGTCTGACGAGGATGTGGTGCAGGGGAGAGGGCTTCTGCTCCTGTTCTATCCCCATTGCAGCTTCAGAATGGGTACTGATGCTGCTTGCAAACACAACTATGTTCCCCAGTAGCCAGTGCGTGTGCCGATTCACCGCACTTTCTTACTCTTTTCAAACCTCCAAATTGAGCGCCAGGCCCAATGTCGACGTCAGTAGACACCGGCTAGGCGAAACGACTCAGGACTGAGAATATTTTTTATTGCCTTCCGTCACGATAAACCGGAAGCTTCCAATGAGATATACGACTCGCTTTCAGTTTAAAATCTCACACGTTTGTAGTCGCAGTCTGATTTGTTTATGTAAGGCTCTGAATTCGCGACTCATACGAGTCACCGGCCCAAGGCTGAACTTGAACGCCTAGATTTCACCAGCTGCACGGAACCTTGCGGTCTTAATTTCTGCTTAACTACTGAAAAGTTGAAACTA
Organism: Distichodus sexfasciatus; assembly: GCA_032718565.1. NCBI lineage: Eukaryota > Metazoa > Chordata > Actinopteri > Characiformes > Distichodontidae > Distichodus > Distichodus sexfasciatus. The sequence continues at coordinate 639,434 of JAVGVS010000194.1, read as the reverse complement.
ACGTAGAAAAGCTGCATCTAAGACGGGTCTTTGGGAGTCTTCCTGGCACGCCAGGTCTCGCCAGCTTAGTTTCCTCTTTCCCGTCTTTCAGATTCTCGGTCGGTCGTCTAGTCTCTCATTCTGCCCTCTCATCCTCCACTTTTTCCTTTCTCCCTGGCCAGAGCGTTATGGGGGCACGGAGATGCAAACCAGTTAGGGTGTGGGGAGGGAAACGGTCAAAGCAGAGTCGCTTCTTGCTCTCCGCCGAAACCCAAGAGCCTAACCCGTGATTTTAGATTCCAGAGAGCTCATGCTAGGGCCCCAGGGAAACAGGGAGAAGAAGGTGTTGGAAAAGGGATAAGGGGGTTAGCAACAAAAAGGGGACGAGTAAACGCTCCTGCTGCGGCCCCTTTCTTTTCCTCACACACACTCACAGGCTCACACACCTTTCTCTCAGTCTTCACAATGACGGGAAGCGACTGGCTACACGGCCCGGTTCGGGTTCGCAGACGCACCAGCCCTCTGTAGCCGGATTTGGCCCAGAAAACGAGGATGCATCACATTGCACTGCTCATGGTCACTGTCGCCCCACGCTCGATTGGGCGTCCGAACCCCCTGTGCTCGACTCGACCGAACGAGGACAAATGAACGCAGAAACGGACGGACAGAGACTAGAAAACCCCGCACGAAAAACCAGCCTCCAGACGAGACGACGATCCGTCAATCTATCGAATAATGCTGGAGCTGCGCTTGTTTCTCTCCCTAACAGTGAACAGGCCTTCGCGACAGAAGGCCGGTTAGCGGAGGAAACCCCTGGCTGACGGGTCTGGTTCCCACTCTCTCCCCCCCGGCCTCCCTCTCCGCTTTTCTTTTTTCTTCCCCTGTTTCTCTCCTCTTTGTCCTCGGAGCCGCAAGCACAGCATCGGTCTGCATTCCTCACCTTATGTCCTCAAGAGCCCCGAGCTGACTGGTAGAGGTGTTGGCCCTTGCTCCAGAAGTCAGCCAGACACCACGCAGGGGTGTGGTGGGGTGGTCTGCTGAAGGGGAAGGGGGGGGTCAAGGAGTGAGGGGAGGAGGTGAGGAAAGGAGGGAGGGGGTGGGACGGAGGACCAGACTTGTCGCAGCAGTGGAATATAGAGGAAAGAATGAGACGGCAACGGCGGCAGGTAAAAAGAACATGAGGAAAACGTTTGAAGGAGGGAGTGAGAGTTTGCAAAGCGGAACTCAGTTCCAGATTTCAAATGATCACAGGGACGGCGGAAAAAGACTGGGGACAGACTTGTCGTCCAGCCTTAGCGGAGCCGGTGGAGGGACGAAGGGAGGGCTCGAGGAAAGAAGGAAGGGAATTGAAGGGATCGAGGGGAGGGAGGGAGGGAGGGAGGCAAGGAAAGCCTGGGTTTCGCAAGGCTGAAAGAGGCGGTCAGTCTCTCGCTTTCGTCTCGCGGAGCCGTCGCCGGATCGATCGCCGTCTCTCTGAGAGGTGAGCGCGCCAGCCGAGACGCTGTTCCGTTGCAAATTTTCATCACACTTGCAGACCTACTGCCTTTCTCTTTTTCACACACAAACACACATATAGCTTTCGTCCAGACTCCTCCCCCAAGAAACAATCAGCTAGCTTTCCACTCCCTTGGGGAAACAGGGAAAGTGTGCACGTTCCTGGAAATGAGAACTGCTCGCCACATGTTTTAAACGACCCCCCCCCCCCCCCCCCCCGCCACCCCCCCCAACACACACACACACACACACCTTTCCAGCTCTGCTATACATGCTTTGTCATATGTCTTTCTACGCCCACAAGGGAAAGGACTGATGAACTGACGGAGCAAGAACGAGGAGTTGAAAGACAGAGGAAGAAAGAGAGATAGAGAGAAAGAAATGGAGAAGAGAGAGCGAGAGAGCGGGCAGGAGAGCCGTCCCAGTCCCGCACCAGACAGACGCCCAGGTCACAGAGGTGGGACGAGCGCAAGAATGAGAGAGAGAGAGAGAGACCAGCCCCCACCCCCTCCCATCATCAGCACTATCACAACATCCATCACCTCCTTCCCCGCCTCAGCATCAGCACCACAACTACGAATCATGCCTCCTCTCCATCCTCACACACACACACACATTCTCCATTCTCTGCGACATGCATCCAGGGTTATGGAGCCGTTAACTCACCCCAAAAAAAACCCTTTCCACTTTTTCTTTCCCTCCTCCTCCTCCTCCTCCCCCCAAGTTGGCGCACCTGTCTGGGCCCGGCGTTAGCAACGGCAGCGTCGGCGTCGGCGGCAACGTAGCGCCTCTCCCACACCTCGGCAAGTCTGAGAGACAGCCGGCAGCCGCGCCGACCGCCCTCCCTCCCTCCCCCTTTCTCTCTCTCTCTCTCTCTCGCTCCTCTCGCTCTCCTCACTACCTCACTCCCTCCATCCAGACAGTGCTGTTGCTGCTGCTGCTGCTGCTGCTTGAGCTTTCTGACTGCACTGATCAATCCTTTCCCTTTTGGAAAAAAAAGGCTTGCAAAAGACACACACACACACACCAGCGGGGTGGCTTTGGCAGCGAGCTCACCGCTGTGCACTCTGCTGCCACAATGCGCGAGGTGTGTCAAAATACTGTAAGCGTATTTGCTGATACGAATTACAGATGCTAGGTTTTGGACTTCCTGTTTATATTTCCCTTTTGTTTTGACCAAAATCAAACAACGTGGAGGCGAAGGGAGGGTTTAATGACGCATTGTTCTGTCACGAAAAATCACAGCGACATCCTTTTTAAAAAATCGATCATTAACTAGTAACGTGGAGAAAATTTCCATGACGTTTCACTTTATAACGTTAACAAAACCGGAAAATTTTACGATAGCGTCATTGTTAGAAGCAACGACAAACCATTTAGCATCTCGACAACTGGTAACGTAACATAAATGCGAATAAAACGCCGCATAAACACACATGAACAAAATTTCAAACGTAAAGACGTGAAGTTGATTTGTGAACGAAAACGTTTCCGACTTCCGAGAACGTTCGACCGTAACTTTTTTTTTTTCTCCCCCCCCTCCCCGACTCGCGGTGCAACGCCACGTGACCGAACCACTGCAGTTCATCAAACAACGCTTTAGCTTTACAAAAAAAAAAAAAGAGAGAGAAAAAGAAAGAGAGAAAGAAAGAGAAAGAGACCCAGGAGCTCATAAAGTCGCTAAATGCGGTCGCCGCCGCCAGTGCCTTTTCCTGATGAGACTGCGCAAAAAAGAACGAAAGAAAAGAAAAGAAGAGGAGACGGAGGGAAAACGAGGGAATAAAAAAAGAGAGAGAGAGAGAGAGAGAGAGAAAACCTCCGCCAGTTCCCCGTGTCTGAGTCCCGGAGGAGGCGACGCGTTTGATGAGATGAGATGATAGGCGATTTATCTGTCTGGGAGCGGTCTGAGACGGCCCAGCCGCAATCTCTCAGCCTCTGACCTCTCTCTCTCCCCGCGTCCACCATCCCCCCTCTGGCATGGACAGGGGTCGCGACCTCTCCGGTGACAGCGGGAGAAGAGGAGGAGGAGGAGGAGGAGGAAGAGGGCAGCGGCTGCGGCTGAGGTCATTGATTATGTGCTTAATGCAAGCAGGCGAAGTGGCGCGCGTCTGCCGTACTGCAATGCAGAGCTGCGCGAACACACACACACGTACGTCTCTTTGTATGGTCCTTTCTTAGACTCTCACAATAAACTAGATGTAGATAATATTACAGCTAACCCTAAGCCTAACCATATGATGGATAGTAATCAAAAATGTCCAAAAATGTCCTCACAAAGTCACAAAACGTTGGACAAATCTCCGATTTTACGACTCTTTTTTTTTCAAACAAACTGAGCTTTTCTCATACGTGGTTTTGCCGTCAAATAACAAAACGATCCACGAAAATCTCTCGCCCTAATTCGAACCCTATGTGCTCATGAAGCCAAAAACAAACAGACAAATCCGACGTTTTCCCTGATTGTTTCAAACACATTGAGCTTTTCTGTGAAAGCAGTTTTTACCTCACGAAGACCAGCTCTCGCACACCAAAACTGTCCAAGAAAACGGGAGATTTTTCAAATATTTTCACTCTTACACTTCGAAATAAAGGTAACTTCTCTGTGAAAGCAGTTCTTCTTCCTGAGACGCGAAAACGGATCAAAACTGGCCACGTTTTTTCCCTCTCAGATTTTTTAAATAAACAGATTTTTTTGCGTCACATACGAACTCTCCAAATCTCAGATTTTTGCCCTCTTAGCTTCTTAAATTCTGGAAACGTAATCAAACCCATCACCACGTCCAAATCCGCCCGAGAACACATGACGAATCTCAGGGTTTTAGGCAGCTACCTCCAGTTCCGAACACCAGCTTGCACTCGCGTTTGCAAACACACACACACACGCGCGCACACTCAAGTTCGGACTCGGAGACGGAGGCGTCGATGGCGGAACGGGAATCTGTCGATAACGGTGTGGGTCGTGACGGTTTTTCGAGTCTAATGTGCCTGGAGATGGGGAAGGCGGTGTGTGTGTGTGTGTGTGCGTGTGGGGTGCAGTGAGAGAGGGAGGGGCGGCTAAATCAGCAGGGATCTCGAAGGAGTGATGGTGATCAATCAACTCTATTACCGCCGTGGCAGTGTCTGGGAGCGCCGCCAAGATTACGCACACACAGTCCGTCGGCAGAGGGCTGCCGTCTCTCACACACACACTCACGCAGAGCCACATCCAGACAATAAAGCCCAGCCGAGCCCCCCCCCTCCTTCCACACTCACACACACACACACACACACACACACAGACAGACACACACATTAGAGACGGCCATTAATGCCAGCACAAACATGTAAACACACACACACACACACAGGCTGGAGCACCTCCGTTATGTGTCTCAGCGCCATTTTGTCGAGGACCGCCTTTTTCTCAACCGACGTTTACAACACACACACACACACACACCTCATTCTACTACAAAGTCAAATATGAAATAAGATCCGATCTTTAAATTCATATCAACCTCTGAATGATCCGGGTTTCGCAAACCCGCAAAACCGCATCACGACGTGTACACAACGGGAAACGAGATCAATTAGAGGATGCGGCGACTTCAGAGGAGGCCGGGATCTGACCGGGGCCGTGTGTGTGTGTGTGTGTTGCAATGGTGGGGGGAAATAAAGAGGAGGATGAGGCTGACGATGGCGTGAAATCAATCCAATTTGAACATAAAGAAAAGCAGCGGGACTTAAAGCGCGGTATCTCCGGACGCCGCAGAGCGAGGGGAGGGGAGATTACTTCGGAGATTCTGCCTAATGCTGGCTCGTTATATTCATGGCCACACACACACACACACACTTGCATTATAGGATCACTGTAATATTACTGTAGCTGTAAAATGCTAAACTTTAAATTGCTGTTTTTTCAAAATATTTTCACTTTCACTTTCAAATAAACGGAACTTTCCTGTGAACGCAGATTTTCTTCACGAGGACCGAAAACTGACCAAAAATCCAGACAAATCACTGATTTTTTCCTTCTTAGATTTTCAAAGGAACCGTTTTTTTCATAAAACACATCCTTTTTAGGCCTTGTCCACGCGACACCAATTTTAGGTCAATCCGAAAAAGGTTTATGGCGGATAGTTCTTCAATTGATACGAACATTTTTCAATTTTTGAATGCGCGGTCATAGCCTTAAGAAACGGCCTTCGCATACGTACGAAGTTTCTTTTCCTGGAAACATCACTTTCTCCCTCACAAACCCATCACCACGTACAATACCGTCCGAGAATATATGATGAATCTCAGGGTTTAGGCAACTACCTCCAGTTCTGAATACGGACTTACACTCGCGTTTGCAAACACACACACTCGCACGCATACACACGCAAGTTCGGACTAATTTCCATCCGTTCTCCATCCTTTAATTTGTAACCCAAAATGAAACATTTTTTGTTGAGATTTCAAAGAAAAAACAGCTTTTAATTACGTCCGGTTTCAGAGCGTCAAAGCATTGACTCGTCAAAAAGGAATCCTTCGGGTCACGTGCGTAAAGTCTTCTCACTACACAATTGCCGGCAAAAGCTTTCGGTCGAGTGCATCTCGACAGTCGCCACGCGTGAACACTATAAAGACGCGATCAAACACTCCGATTGGGCATCTAGTCACCAGCAAGCTGCAGCCAATGAGAGAGCAGGAAATGAGTGTTCAACAGAAAAACGTTACAACCCAAGACACTCCAAAATGACATTTTAGATCCATAACTGCAACAGCGTCTTCGTCGTCTTCTTCTTTCTATCTCATCTTCTCCCGTTAGGGGTCGCCACAGCGGATCGACTGTCTCCGGTCCGTCCGTCCCGCCCTTTTAGGCCTTCCTCTTGTTCCTCTTAGCTGGCAGCTCCGTCCTCAACATCCTTTACCCAAACGTACCCAGCATCTCTCCACTGCGCATGTCCAAACCACCTCCATCTCCCCGCCCGAATGGTCCAACACGAGCTGTCCCTCTTATGTACTCGTTCCTGGCGCTGTCCAGTCTCTTCACCCCCAACGCAAACCTTAACATCTTTTGCTCTGCCACCTCCGGCTGTGACCTGTCTTTTCAGCAGTGCCACCGCTTCTAATTGCAACACTGCGATTCTGTGAAAGTGAGGTCATCAAACTGTCGGAACCTCATACTGACCACGCCTAGATTATCATACATTAGGGTCAGCGTCCAGCACAATCTGTAATCTGCAAACATTTGTTAGGTGAAGTATCACTTTTCATGGAGGAGCTTATGAATGTTGTTGCTCCTGCTTTATCATTAACAAAAACTGGGCATCGTTCACCAATCGTTCTGAAAAAGAATTTTGTTTTTAAACTCACATTCTTTTCACAGTCATTCTGACCTTCGCCAGCGTTTTCTAACTGAAGCTTTGTTCCTACGTTACAGCTGAATCTTTCGCTGCGGAAAAGCATTCTGAAGCCACATGAAGCGACTGAAAATAATACACTTTTTTCACTACACCAACACTGACGGACGCGTCTGCTGAGCGAGAGCCTTTTTAACCAGCGTCCAGTTCCACCCCTGTCAGTCCAGGTGACGATGCGCCTCCTCCGCGGTCTGCGCCCTTCCTCCTCCTCCGTGCGCCGGCCCGCCCTAATCGATCCCATCGATCCCTCCAGGGGTCAAAGGGCAAAAGGGTATCGACGGGAGAAAGCGCCTTACGCAGCAAGGCCAGCGTCTGACTCCAGACAGATCAATGCCACCCCTCAGTCATGTATATATTATAGTTATTTATTTGCCATAAAAAAACGAGACGTTTTATTGCCCGGGCTCGATTCGGTCAAAGCCTGGCTGGAGACGCCAAGCGTCCCTCTCTTTTTTTTTTTGAGAAAGGGGGATTTGTTGTGTGTACAGAAGGGCATCGTCCAGACCAAGGATGGTCAGGTCATGTTCAATTGATGTTCTGTACTTGGATGGGAGAGGGGCGACAGGCTAAGCGTTCAATTACACACACACTCCACCTCCGCAAGAAACAGCAATCAATTAGGCATAAGAAGGTTGAACTACTAAGGGTCGACCGATTACTGGGGGCCGATATTAGACAATTTTGCAGATTATCGGTATCGCTGTTTAATTTTGACCTTGACCGATATTAAGTAATTACAAGGTGCGCTACTGTGGCTCCGCTGCCGTCTCTTCTTTCGCCGCCGTTTGCTCTCGATTCGCTGCTTCATTTCATTTCCAGCCCAATAGCAGCCTCTGATTGGCTGTTGATTTGTGACACGAGTAGTAGCCAATCAACGCTGAAGTCTTGTTGCCACTCAGACACGAGCACAGCGTGAAGCTCAGAGAAGGAGGAGATTATTGCACATTAGCAGCTAACATAGTGTACGTTAGCAACTAACATAGTGCACGTTAGCTACGCTATGCGTTGGGAAGTGCACTTTAGATTGATTGGTGGCTCTCCATTGGCCCCACAAGGCATGAACGTGAGTGTGGGCCCTGCGGTGTCCCCGCCTTGCGCCGCCGAAGTCAGGGGATAGGCTCCGGTCCCCGCAACCTGATAGGGATTAAGTGGATGAAATTCAAGGCCAAGTTGACAATACGTTGTTTGTCCGGTACCAGGGTTGAGACATTTCTGGACAATAAAAACAAATTTCAAACCCTTTTCCTGCCTCAGAAACATTCCGAGAAACATCGGATATGAATTCTCAAAAAGACACGCTGCCCCGGGGCCAAGGAAATGCGCCACGCCGCACAAGAGAACGTTTGTTTTATTCTTGCCGTTCCTCGAATTCTCGAAAGAAGGCCCTCGAGGGAACCCGCTGCCGCAAAACACTTTGGAGCACTACTTCGCGGGGGCCTGCGGAACGTCAAAACAAAAAGTGTCTTCTACCAACCACTCCCGCCCTCTCTTCCTCCTTCTCTCCTCTCCGCACCTCCTCCACCTCCCACCCTTCTACCGATCTAATCCGGTAATTTATTTGCTCAAATATCGCATAAATCGAAGGCCAGCTGTAAGCAATGAGTTGCAGCTCGAGCGTCCCGGGCCAGCTGGCCCCTGATTCCGCTGAGGCAGCAGGATTTTCCACATTGTTCACTCGGGCTACATCTGGGGGAACCATCGGGGTGCAGAGGTGAAGACAAAAAGCTCCCTCTTAAAATAAACTCCTGTGACAACGGAGCCCTCCTCTCTCCGTCCTGTAACAACAACCACTGGAGAAAGAGCCTGCAATGACGATTCCGACCCAAAAGGACGGCTACAGTCATGGTTATGGACTTCCTCCTGCAGTCCTCTTTCGGAACCTGGTGTCACAAGGCACAAGACCAACAACAGTGCCCTCATCGTATTGACCCAGCATGAAACGAGTAGGTTGAACTTGGGCTAAAATGATAAAGAACAACAAAACCTTCCAATCTACGGCCCGCAAAGAAACATCAGTAATGTCGAATGGAACCAAGGAATGACAGCAGAGCCCGTAACAACACCTGTAACAAAGACTGCAACCCATTTTTTTGGGTCAAAACCTGGTTTTGAGCACTCTCTTAGGAGAAAAAGCCCGAAGTAAGATTGCAACCCTTTTTGCGGGTCAGAACCTGGTTTCAAAAGGAAAAAGAATGGCAACAGAGCCCTGCTATCTTTGAGGAGAAGCCCCCAACGGAGATGCACACCTCTTTGGGGGTCAGAACCCAGTTTCAAATGCCAAAAAATAACAACAGAGACCTTTTCTCTCTAGCCTGGAAGGACAAGCTCCAGCGGTGATCGCAACCTTTGTCATGGATCTGAAACCGGGTCCAAACAGCACCTAATGTCAAAGAAGAAACGTATCCTGACTGGAACCGAGGCAAAGCTTTGGTAAGAAAACGTTCCAATCTATGGTCCACAAAGCAACGTCAGTAATGTCGACTGGAACCATCTCGCAACAGGTTTCAAACTCCAAGGAATGACAACAGAGCCCTACAGAAGGAAACGCCCATAGCTACACCTGTATCCCTTCTTTTTGGTCGGAACCGAGGTTAAAATGATAAACAACAACAATTGAGACCTCCTTTCTTCGTTCTGGGAAGAAACATTCCCCCCTACTGCAAATACAACCCGCTTTTCGGGTCAGAAACTGGTTTCAAATGCCAAGAAACGCCCTTGTCTGTCCGGCCCAAGCGAAAACGCCCGTAACGGCAATCGCAACCCGCTTTTTAAGTTGGACCCCATGTTCCAAACACCAAGAAACAAAAACAGAGCCCTACACTCTACGGCCTGGAAGTACAATGGCCACAACGACGACTGCAACCCTCTTTTTGGGTCAGAACCCTGTTTCATGCGCAGAGAAACAAAAATAGAGCCCTGCTCTCTTGGGCCAGACAGAAACACGCGAGACGAAGACTGCAACCCTATTTTTTGGGGGTCAAAACCTGGTTTTGAACGCTGAGAAATCATGACACAACTCTCTTCTCACCGGATTGGGAGGAAAAGCCCAAATAAGGTTTGCAACCCTTTTCGCAGGTCAGAACCTTGTTTCAAAAGGATAAAGAATGGCGACAGAGCCCTGCTGTCTCCGAGGAGGTGCGCCCAATGGAGATGCAAACCTCTTTGGGGGTCAGAATCCGGTTTCAAATGCCAAAAAATAAGAACAGAGACCTCTTCTCTCTCTTCTTGAAGGACATACCTCCTGTCTTGGGTCAGAAGCCGAGTCCAAACGGCACCTGACGTTAAAGAAGAAACGTGTCCTGACTTGAACCGAGGCATTAAATTTTGCCCCACCTAGAATTTTCAGAAAACGGTTGGTGTCAGGTTGAAGCCGGTGATGGAGGGAATCAGGGCGTGAACCAACTTCTCATTCCCATCCTGCTGATGGTGCGAGGAGCAGACGAGCGCTAACTGAGAATCAATAACCACCGCATTAACACAACTCCATTGAATGCCCATTAATATCACTGGCTGTTTGTTTTCCGCTTAATTGAAAGCTGTTAAGTCCTTTCTGCCCACCCGCGTGGGAGGCCGACGTGCCGAGGGCAGCTTTCAGAGGCGACCTCGGAGACAAGACGGGCAGCAAAACGCACAACAAAGTTGACAAAGCGAAGCAAGAAAAAGTCGACACATGGCTCTCGCACGGTTTTTATATTTTTGCGGGCCGGCAGGTCATAAATACATCACGCATGTACCGTATAACTATATATAAGACAATGTAAATTTTCCAAACGGAACCCTAAACCTAACCCTGACCTTAACCTCAGCGACCAAAATGAAATGTTTTCGTCTTTTCCCTTTCCAAAATACAACTTCTATAAGCGTTGTACCTCGGGGACTGTCTATTTTTCAGGTTAGGGGGAAAATTCGGCCACCACGAGGCTTGGCAAACATGGCACGCACAGACAAGACAGGCACATAAACACCACAAATCGGGAAATGAAAATGGCACGTCCGAATCGAGACTGTACAACCGAGGCATTTCCGGGACATCTCCAAAAAAGGAGTAGGTCTGTTTAGCAGTTGTAGATTAAGTCCTTATCTAGGAAAAAATCTTCAAAGGAGAAAACGTCGGCGCGACACCTGCGCAAAGAGTTTTAAGACTGGTGAATGAGACCTAACGTTCTCCCGTTTCATGAGTACAGTTTTAGGGTCAAAACCAAGGTCAAAAACTCGTTTCTAGGGTCCCAAATGTTCGCGTCCAAACTTTTTCTTTCAAACTATAATTTCTCCAAAATTAATTCACTCAAACTAGAGACAAAAACGCTCAGGTCTGTCCCCTGAATCAACTGTCTTTCATCGCCTCGACCCCGTCACTGAAACGACATACCCGACTCGGGGTCCTCATGTTTGCCGTTGAAATGATGAATTGGTGGCAAATGTCCAAAGAAGCTCTCGTTCTGTTTCGAGACCAGCGGCTCTTGAAGTGGCAAGCGACTCCGACAGACCGCAGGAAACTTCCCCATATGGTACGGTTTCAATATTATGTTTTCATACGCCGTGTTTTACGTCCGGGGCCACATCTTTAAATCATTCCAGCCGTGGCCCTTTAGCAGCTCCGAGTACGGTGGGGTGTCAAGGCCCAGCCACGATGGAGGGAGGGAGGGAGCCTTGACGGGGGCTACGTAAACACAGGAGGCTGACAGGGCGAAGGCAACAGAGCGTCAGATGTAAAATAGTTTCCTTATGTTATGAAGTTTTGTAACAGGATTTTGACCTTGAAGTGAGAGCTATACGACTTTGTAACAACTGCCTCCGGGCGAAACGGCTGTGGGTTCAAATCCCACTTCCAGAAAAAACGACTTCATACGTCGTATGACGGTTGGAGCGCTTACTTTGTCTCTCCATCCGTGTCCTCAGTAGTAGTCGCTTACAATCCCATATGAAAAATTGATACATCTTGTCTGGGCTTGCACGATAATATTGGAACCGTATCGGAATCGGCATCAGACATTTAGATTTGCCCGACATTTTCAGCTGATATTTGATGACGCGTTTATTGTACGTCGGAAAGGTAGCCAGGCATGTCCGAGGTCCGAGGCGCCTTCTGTCTTAAAACATATGGTGTCATTTTGAACCAAAATTCAGAGCACGCAGTGGAACGTTCGTGAGCAAAATCTTCTCTTTTCGCACTTTCTAACTGACAAAATTGCGCGTTTGCCTCACTTAGCGAATGTGAGCTCGCACATGGGCTGTGTTCCGAGCCGCGTACTACCTCACTTAATAGTATGATAAGCCACTCTTATCACACTTTTCTATGCGGTAGTATGCATCTCAAGAAACAGCCGGGGTTGCAGCTTAACGGCTCTCTACGCACTAGGTAGTGCACATGGAGTGTCACACGCGCCCTATTTGACTTGGTACACCACATAGGGTGGGAAGTGACTTGTGCACTACGCTGGAAATGCTCTGCACTCGCTCCACTCTGCCTTCACGCTCGCTTGACTTGGTGTTGTGTTAGAAATGTCAGAGTTATGGCGTTATTTTTGTGCCAAAATTCCGAGCGCGCAGTGGAACTTTGGCGAATAAAATGTCTTTTTACGCGCTCTACTCTGCTTTCCCTTATTTATCTGCATCCGTATCGCCTTCAGCAGATAGAGTAGAGGCATGAAATATATCGGATATCGGCATTCGCTAATCCTGTCCATATGTGACTGCTTGGGGCCCAGGCCTGTCAGGACCTTGAGTATTAATGAACATAATGGAGAACGCTGATTTTTTGGGACCCAAAACAGACTCCAGAATCAAAACTGACCACTTGACCTCCTCGTTATTTACTCAAACCGAGATGTTTAGTGTCTGTTTTTTTTTTTATTTGATGTGGAGCTGCATTGTTGGTGGCAGCACACGAAACGTTTAGCTTTTCTTCATTTGGGCGGTTGAAACATTTACGGTTAAAAGCGCCGCCATACTAAGAAGCCGACGTGGGGGTGTGTATGTCACACTCCCCCGCTCCTGCCCCGTGGCGGATTAAAATTTCGGTCTAAAAATATACAACGCTGCAAAATACCACTAATTGAGAGTGTGGGCTCCCCCTAGAGAGTGGGGAAAGTTAATTAACAAGGCCTGTTAACGGGAACCATTATGTGAATTCCACTGTCACTCTGTGTCAGTGTTAAGCTGTTAAGAAGCTCGTGGCCACCGCAAAACTTTCATTTTTTTTCCCTGGTCAAACAGAAACAGTCGGAGATGTGGCGCATGTGTGTGTGTGTGTGTGTAATGTGTGGAAGTGCTATCAAATATTACACCAGGCTTTCTCTGATAACTCCGGTAATAAGTAATAGAGACTTTTCATGTATTAACTTATTGCGATGCTTATCTTGAATAAATATAAGTCTGTTATAAGAGCTGTTTAGTATTAAGCTAATTTTACAGCGTTACTGGAACAACGCCAGTTTGAAATGTAGCCGAGATCCTGAGATTATTCAAAGCATTCAAGTACCAGTTTCTGATATGTGCACTCGTTCACAACTTCTATCCGTTTTTCTGTCTGTTTTCTTCCCCATAGACTTCCATGGCGCTCAAATTTCCATGCTTTCCTGCAAATTCGAGGCTTTTCTTTGCAAATTCCACGCGATTCGAGGGACCCCATGGGCCTCTTCGCATGTCTGTAACCGCCATGACCCGCACTCGTCCTTTTCATCCTTCTTTTTTGTCGTCTATTTTTCCATTAATAGGAGAAAACCCATTTGTTTAAGAATAAATTGGATTTGAGACTTCCCTCGGCCTGCTTTTACACGACAGTCAACAAGGTTCTTATGCCACCTCAGACCACCTCACATCTGTTTCCGCCCGCAACTCGTCTTTTTTCTTGCTTTTATCGTCCCTCGTTCTTCCCCCATTCGCTTCTATGCATTTCAAAGGTCCCCTTTTATGAAAGAAAATTCACTTTTTCTGTTCTTGGGACATCCATTTGGGTCTGTACTGCCTCTACACACACTGGAAGTCAATTGTGTTACAAATTTACAATGTACAAATGTCAGAAATCGTGTGCTTAAACGTGGCAGTAGGGGACATTAGAATAACTCCACCCTCCTATCTAAGAAGCTCCGCCCACCAGACAGTACTGCTAGCGCTTCCTGATCCGCCATGTCTTCCCGCAAGCGCCAGCGTAGGGATCGCAATGAAGAAGTCGGACACTCGGCGTTGTGTTGTTGGCCGCAAAGACCAACATAAATCTCTCCATTGTAAAGATAATCCTGTCGGCTAAACTACCGATCTCAAAGGAACACGTTACAATGTTTACACGAAACGGGAACCAACACGGAAGCGCCCGATGACGCTTTCCGTAACTTGGCAACAAAAAGTGCTGAGGAACGCTCTGAGAAAACGCTCCGGAAGTGAGGTTTTGGCCAAAACCTGACGGTGCGTGCTAACCATTTCAAAGATTACTATTTCGTCAACTTCGGCCAGTACGAACTAGGATGAGCCACCAAACTTTGTCTCAACGAGGGGGCATTTCCAATGGTCCGTGGCAGACCTGCAGACGAGGGAGATGTACATACTTATAAATAATGGCGTATGTGTTGTTTTTTGCAGTTTAGCCAAACTAACACGTTATCCTGTGGCGTTTTAGCCATTTAGCTCGAGCGACCGCTAACAGCTAACGTTAGTTAGGATAGTTTCCACCACCGTATTGCAAACCCAGCCGAGCCATTCCCACGCCTGGAAACAATGCATTTTAAGATGTTTGCTGAACTGAAATATGGCCGTGCCGATGGTCTGTTAGCAGCAGCAATGTCAAGTATTTTCACGTGAGGTAAACTCTCGCCGCGCTGTCTGCGCCCCAGTTTCCCGGAGTGAGACGTGGGCACCAGCGGCTCGTTTGCATTTAGGAATACTCAAGAGAAACAGCCTGTTCTGAAAGGGACCGAAATAGAGGGGTAAAAATGGCTAATCTGAGCCCATTTTCAGCAAACTACTTCAGAGAGATGTGTAGTGGAGCTCAAAAATGTATATGGGATCTTTCTACTCGGTTTTCGTGTCACAGCCGCAAAACTTGAGCAATCACATTGGCATTTCCGTGCAGAGATGTATCTCCAGTTTCACATTTCGAATTCGTTTTTAAGCACAATCACAAGGCAAGACAAATACAGGCTTTAACATGTCCCAAAAAACTCTGACCGCTTCACTTTTATAAATGAAGGTTTTGTCACAAGAGGTGCTGAGCTTAAACATCTTTGCTCAACAAACCGCAGGAGGAGGCAAAGCTTTCGCCATTCAAAAGTCATCCCACAAATATCATCAGAATGTTAAAACTGAGACCAACACCATCATAACAGCGTATTTATGACAAAAAGAAGTTGAGATAAATGTGAATTCCCATTCTTAATAAACCACTTCCGGAAAACGAAAGCAGCTCCTACAGCTTCTCGCGTAACCGAGGACTAGCCACAGAGTTGATCAGAAAACAACGCTTTAGTTAACGTTGCGCTTCTTTCTCCAAACGATTATTATCTTTAGTAAGCGAATCCTGAAGCGGTGAGAACTGATCCAAGTCGGAAGGTCGGAACTCAGGAAGGGGAAGTCCAGGCGTCTGTTGTTTGTTGTGTTTTAACGTGAGCCGGGTCTTGCGGGACGACATGAGTGTGCTCCAAGGAAAGCTAGAAGGTTGTACAGTTAACTCCCGTGGTGTAATTCTAAACCATACAACCTACTACCTCAACCTGGACGCCACACGTCCTCGCCGGGTCTCGTTTCCGTTCACAGGCATCAAAAAGTGAAAAGACAGGCTTTACCCACTTAAAAATGATATAAAAAAGGGAAATCTACAGCTCAAAAAGTGGGCGCTTAAAAAAAAAAAAACCAGATGACTGTACCACAGTGACAGAGACCCACAGAAGCGAGCTTGGGTTGCCAGATTCGCCACAAGATCGGATCTACGGGTTTATGACAAGTGGTTAAAGGTTTTAAAAAAAGGCCCTTAAAAAGTTTACATCATCACACCTTGTTTGATGATAATCTTTTTACAAAGGCCACAAACCTGGCCTGCTGATTCATATATTAATTTAGATAATAATAATAATTATAGATAAGAGACAGTAACAGATCATTTTTTAACTCTGCTGTGTCTAGAGATTTCAATACCGTTGATTTTTGATGCTGTAGTGGAAATTAGGGCTGTGCGATACGAGCAAAATCTCTTACCCCAATATGTCATTTCATATCCCGATAACGATATATATCGCAATATAGTATATTTTCTGTCAATTCTGTGGAACTTTTTGCAAAATCTAGTGTCTGTGCGCTCAACTCTGGCTACAACTCTGGTGCACGCTCATATGGAACGCCAACGGTACCGCAATTCATCTATATTTTTAAGCGACTGACAGTAAGACACCCGCTTTTTACAACGTTTTATTCGTTAAAACTGCTATTTTTTGTGGTGCTGTAATATACCAGAGCCGTTACGCCATTGAAAGCATGGCTTTTCGCAGCGCTCTAGTGACTTGTGGTCAAATTCCACTTTTTATGCCGTAAAATGGCTGTAAAAGTCTGTGTTTTTTTACAACGCTGGGTCTTTACAGCAAATTTTGCCGTCCCATAGATCAGAGCGCGAGGGCAGACAGCGGTGAGCGCTCACAAATACCAGATTTCGCTTGTGAAAGTTCCACAGTGTGCTCAGGATTAAGGCACAAACATTCTTTGTGCCTACATCCAACGACTGCAAACCCTCATCCAAAGCATGAACAAATGTGACCCTCCACGGCAAAACCAGTCGCTTGTCGCAACGGAGGTTTCCGAGAAAAACGAGCGTTTATGTTGCGTGGGGGAAAATGTTGGATTTTTTGTTTTTAGTGTTTTGAAACAATGGAAGGTCTATACTGTACTGCTGTGAATAAATGTTGCTGAAGAACTTACCCTTTCCATCCTAAAAACGTGACTTTCTTGAGGTGAGGAATTCAATTCCAGCAGAATGTTAAAAGTTTGTGTTTTGACCGCTCTACTCCAATATTTACGGTAAATCCACTGGTTGGCTAGCGTGAAGATATTTCTCCGGAATCCGTCTTCGTCTCCCGAGTTCAGTTAACCTAACGCAGGTAGGCTATCCGTGTGGCTGTGAATGCAGCGTAGGCTAGCGTAAATGCAAACGTGGCCGCGACCGCACCAAGCGTCTGTGAGTGCTACGTCGATAGTCAACTTCAAAGGCAGATTTCTCCGTTTCTCACTTGGCGTGACAGGAGAAACCCGACTCCTTTGAATGTTGATATCTCAGTCATATGTCGTCTGATTCATTCCATATAGGTATCGTTTTGAAGCTTGATTTATGCCCTTTCATGAAAACATCATAACTCAATTTTGAAAACTGGCGACAAGCGACTGGTGCAGAGTCACAAATATCGCTAACAGAAGTGTGTTTTGCGACACCACGAAATAAACCATAAATAAAACCACAGACATTTTAATTTCCTCTTCCGATATATTTCGTCATATTGCACAAAAATTTGTTTTCAAAAATCAAAGATGCGGTGGAAAAATTTGAGATGTTACCCTTGCTGTTAAAGAGGTCAACAGACTTTTCTACAAAGCTTCCTCCTGAAACGGATTAACTGCTGGAAGCTACTAGATGGAAGCTTACCGTTAGGCTACTACATAAAAAATGCTTTTCATTTTTATTTTAATATCAACACAGCTTTGGATAGAAAATGCCCCAAAACGCCCACATGCAGCTACTTGCCCTACTGGGTTGTGACATTTTTATAAGGACACTGCCAAAGTCAACATTCACTTTTGCAGAACGTTTATCTGCCAAATCTTTACAGACTGAACCAGAAGATGTGAGATTTCATTCAGAAAGCGGCTAAAAAGTAAGGATGAGAGAGCGTGCGGGTCGGCTGCAGCAACCACAAACAGTGTGAGATCATTGAGTTTTGTCGTGGAAGAACTGAATCTGAACTTTCAGGTCCAGCTAAACAGCTGGTAACAGTTTTGTTTATTACATGTACAAATATATATAAATATTACAAGAGGACCTTCACATTACACACACATTTAATAACGATCCAATAATTTGATCTCTATAAACTGTTTATCGAGATGATCTCATAGTCTACGTTTGTTGCAGAACGACGGACCGAAGAAGAGAAAACGTACCCAACTTGCTGTCAGAAGTCCGGGTCCGCATTACAACCCTCCGCTTCGTGCACTGAAAACAGAAACAAATAAAGATACTCGTTTACATCTCCAAACGTTTTTACAGCAATAGGGACACAACGTAGTCGGAACATTTCAGGTCTGCAAGATGTAACACGCCAATTACATGGTTATAACACGCTCGTTTGCTGAATAAAATATTGGGACGAAACACGTGTGTTTATTTGTAGTTGCAGACGAAAATTTTTGTTTTGTCCCAAAATATGTATTACCCGGCAAAAGTAACTTCTTTGGGGATTAAAATGAACGACTGTGTTATCTTGGCATTTGTAAATCAACGCGTGTAATACGTTGGGACAAAAAATCACATTCTTTTGTAGTTGCAGATGAAAATGTTTGTTTGGTCCCAACACATTACCCGACAAAAGTAACTGCACATAAAAGTGAACAAGTGTGTTACCTTTGTGTTTGCAAATCAACATGTGTAATACGTTGGGTTAAAACACACGTTCATTTGTAGTTGCAGACGAAAATGTTTGTTTTGTCTCAATAGTCTCTGTCACCCGGGAAAAGTAACTTTGCACGTAATAGTGAACAAGCGTGTTACTGGTGTACTTGGAAATCAATATGTATGTAAAACGTTGGGACAAAACACACATTCATTTCTGTTTTGTTCATTTGCAGACGAAAATGTTTGTTTTATCCCAACATATTACACACGTGTTGATTCGCAAAGTCAAAGGTGATACATTATTATGTGCAAAGTTAAATTAGCGGTAGGTCGAAGAAAGGAAATAATAAGTACAAAGCTTTCCAGTTTATACATGAAATTTTGTATGCTTCTTATATTTATGCAGGTGTAATTCCTATGAATTAAAAACACGGATTAAAAAAATTCTAGTGCTACATAATAAAACAGAATTTGACTTTTCAATAAAAAGGGTGCAGTAAAATTCAACGACGTCATGCCCCGAAAGCCGTTTGCTCACTTTTGCCAGTTTCGATTTTCAGCTACTTCATTAAATTGCATTTAACTATTATTTTAAAAATGATCATTTTTGGTCTCAAGAACTGCTGCCGGCTCTACCATTTTATAATGACATTGCAACAGTTAAAAACTCAACAGCAAACCAGACAAGCAACTTGCAGAACGTTGATCTGGAAATACTAAAAACGTCGCAAACTTAACAAGTAACATTCAATAACAGCATCTCCGTTTGCCCACTTGTGCCAGGTCGCCACGTCGGGACGCCCGCCGTTTCGTGGCAAAGAAGGGACGCGGCAAGCTTAAGCCGAGACTGCTGTAGTTTCAAAACGGTGCAAAGGAGCTCTGCCAAAACAGCCGTGCCACAAACCCTCGTTCGCACCGGTACCGAAAACCCGTTTTTGTTTTTTTTTACCTCCAAACAATGCCGAAAGTCGTGCCAGCTTACCAACGCTCTACCCATCCGTCCGGGTTCTTTTTTGTTTTTTTTGGTTCTAAGCGCTTCGTCTCCTTTTTTTGGTCCCGTCTGAGATTTGGTTTGAACTAAACCCTGAAAAAAGCAGGGCGGGAGGGAGGGAGGGAGGGAGGGAGCGAGCAAACGAGGGAGGGAGAGAGGCAGAGTTAGAGATGGGTGTGGTGCCAGAACAAAGGCGGCGGACCGAATCCGACGATCTTTGGCAAAATTCAGGTAAAAGTCTGTCTGTCTCTGCGTCAGACGCCATTTTCTCTGGAATGGAGAGACAGGGGAAAAAAAAAAAACCCGGAATGGAATTCCGACGCCATCCAAGTTTTCTTTCTCTCTCTTTCTTTCTTTCTTTCTCCCCTCTCTCTCTCGCTCTACTGGCACCCTAACAAAACCTCAGCAATAAGGTCACATGACGCAGCGTTTTTCGAGACCCCAAAAAAGCCTTTCCATGCGTTTGATTGACGACGAGACTAAGTCTTTTATCTAAAAGTCTAAACCTCGAAAATTCGGCACCTTCCGAAAGAGGGGGGTGAAAGAAAAAGAAACGAAAGAAAAGCAGCGTTAGAGAGAGGGGAGGTTGTGGGGGGGTGTTGAGTTTAGAGAAGGGGTGGGAGTCATGGCAACCTCCACCTGGCACGCTGCCCATCATCAGGACAGGGAGAGCAGCGCCAGCTTACTGGAGAGTTTGAACGGGAACGCCAGGTTCCTGTGCGAAAGTCGGGACCGAAAAACTCCCAATTCGGGAACTTTTCTGCCCGTCTTTGAAAACGCAGACAGAGACGTGACTCGAGTGGTGCGAAAGACTCGGATGCGACTCACGCGACGCTGCGTCCTGAATTTTAACGTCTTGACTGCGGTTACCGCGCGTTCCGACTCGGAACTCGAAGGACTCGTTC
This sequence comes from Distichodus sexfasciatus, assembly GCA_032718565.1. Taxonomy (NCBI): domain Eukaryota; kingdom Metazoa; phylum Chordata; class Actinopteri; order Characiformes; family Distichodontidae; genus Distichodus; species Distichodus sexfasciatus. The sequence goes on along the minus strand of JAVGVS010000194.1, from coordinate 619,094 downwards.
TTGGCCCCGTTTCTCACGAGTCGAGTCCGTCTGGCTTCTAAAACAATTTGCTGACACCGGCGAAATTTAACAGAGTTGTCGACTAATTATCAGCCAATTAAGCGAGTGCCAATATCGCGGCGTTATTAAAAGCGTCTTTAACGACCTTTCCGCGGCTAATTCGAGCGCCGCCATCGATTCCATGCCACGTTATGTAGACAATAGATGAGGAGCGAATCCGCACGGGGGCATTTCTGGCTTTGGGTCTCTCCTGACAAAGCCTAATCAGTTAAGCCTAATGTCGCAGGTCTACGGAGTGCTTAAAGTTCTGCAACATTACCCAGATTTGATCGCCATTAAGGAAACCGTTAGCGCCGTCGCTTGCTGGAGCAACACTCGATTACCGACGTTATTACCAACTTTGCCGCTGGACTGAATATGTATCTGAAAAATCTGATGGAAATCTTGAGTTGTAAATTCTTAAGCCGTGAAATGACGACGCAAACTGCTCCTCCTGAAGCCCTTAATAAATAAGAGACGATGTTTGCTCCAGAGAGAGACATAAATCTTGAGCAGGATTAGGAGCAACCTTTTTGGAACACTTGTGCTGCACTGCTTATTTCGTTTTTTTTTTCCCCTCCCCTCCCGCACGTCACGTCACACCGGGGTCCGGTTTCCATTCCACAAAAAGCTTACCTTAAATCACCCCCGTTTTCCGAACTCACTAACCTCTGCTTCTGCTTAGAACCTACACGGCCAAGACTACCTCGATTGCAGGTCCTGCATGATTCATTTTTGATTAAACAGCCCAGCCCTGGTGCTGGAGGTGGGATTTGAACCCGCAACCGTTTTTTTTTTTTTTTTTGGCGCACCTTTTTTTCGCCTCTTTTAGCATTTGTTGCCAAGTCATATCACTCTCTCTCTTTCTCTCTCTGTCTCTCTATCTATCTCTCAAGGTCAAAACCCCGGGCTTGGGCGGTTCAGATCTCCACCCGATACATTTTAGTCGTTTTTAATCGCCAGAAGTGGCAGAAGAGAGTCAGAGAGGTCGGTCTGACACGTTAAACCTCGAACATATGGAGCGCTCAGCGGCCGTCTGCCCTCCACCACCACCGGAGTCGGACAGCTTTCAGATGGACATTCCGCTGAGAGACGAGTGCCAGGTCCGGGCCCTGAGGAATGCTGGCCCTCGGCGCTCGATATGTGGATTCAATTACCCATCAGACCCGTCTGCCTTTTGTGCCCACATCGACAGATAGCATCTGAGCGGACACGTCCACTCCGTTCACGACCCCCCACCCTGCGTCCACAAAGGATCATGGGAATGGCAAACTCGGTGGTCGCGGTAGATGATTCGAGGTCAAAATCCATTTAGCAGACGCACCAATCCAGAGAGATTTACAATCCCAATTTAAGGGACAGTCTCCTTGGAGCAACTTGGGGTTAAGGGTCTTGCTCAGGGGCTCAATGGTGGTAGCGCTGAAGGTAGGCATTAGCAACTAACATAGCGTACATTAGCATTAGCAACTAACATAGTGTACATTAGCATTAGCAACTAACATAGTGTACATTAGCATTAGCAACTAACATAGTGTACTTTAGCATTAGCAACTAACAGTGTACATTAGCATTAGCAACTAACATAGTGTACATTAGCATTAGCAACTAACATAGTGTACATTAGCAACTAACAGTGTACATTAGCAATAGCAACTAACAGTGTACATTAGCAACTAGCAGTGTATATTAGCAATAGCAACTAACATAGTGTACATTAGCATTAGTAACTAACATAGTGTAGATTAGCATTAGCAACTAACATAGTGTACATTAGCATTAGCAACTAACATAGTGTAGATTAGCAATAGCAACTAACATAGTGTACATTAGCATTAGTAACTAACAGTGTAGATTAGCATTAGCAACTAACATAGTGTATGTTAGCATTAGTAACTAACATAGTGTACATTAGCAATAGCAACTAACATAGTGTACGTTAGCATTAGTAACTAACATAGAGTAGATTAGCATTAGCAACTAACATAGTGTACATTACCAACTAACATCGTGTACATTAGCATTAGCAACTAACATAGTGCACGCTAGCAACTAACAGTGTACATTAGCAACTAACATAGTGTACATTAGCATTAGTAACTAACATAGTGTACATTAGCATTAGTAAATAACAGTGTACATTAGCATTAGTAACTAACAGTGTAGATTAGCATTAGCAACTAACATGTGTACATTAGCATTAGCAACTAACATAATGTACACTAGCAACTGACATAATGTACACTATACTATGTTAGTTGCTAACGTAGCTAGCAATACGTTAGCAACTATGCTTTTGGGAAACGCCCCCTAAATCGATAAAAGGTACGAGGTATGGTCGCCACACGGACGCTGCCAAAAAATGCTGTCCACTGCTCCTTTACGGATGGGTCACGTTGTGGTGCACTGTGTGCTGTACTGTGGTGTGTTCACAACAACAAATAATCACTCACAAGTACTCGTCAGGTGCGCGAAACCCACAGCGTGCTCTAGTACGTCCGTGCATCGCACAGTCCCATATTAAAGTGCATCGGAATAAATCAGAAAAAAATCGGACTCCACCAGAGATAAATCCACAACAATCCACCCCGAGAGAAAGACCTTCGCTCTCACGTAAACGATGCGTCCGGGTCGGGTTTTGGCAATGGCGATGGCGACGGCAACGCAAGCGGCAAGCGGCGCGGAGAAGCAAGACGGCCCGCTTAAAGGCGCGGAAACGCAAAGGCTAAACTCTTTATGCGTCAGCCTCAACCTGCGGTCCGATAAATCAGCAAAGAGGGATAAAAAAGTTGGTCGGCAGGCCAGAGTCAAGCGGTTCGGGCTGATAACTCAGCCATATGACAGGCCTCATGACTCACACTCACGCACAAACACACACACACACACCGCGATGCATGGCGGCCGAGCGCAATCTAATTTATGCAGCCCAAAAACCCCTCGTCTCTACACGTGTTTCCACCCCCCACATCATTCCGCCTTAAATCACGAAAAATAGACCCTCCTCACCTCCATGACGCCAAAATAAAATGCAGACGCAGAGCTTTTGGGTTCATTTGGATATAAATCCGTTATTTTTTCACGGCTTTTGTCAGACGGTGCCTAGAAAAATTTGATATTAATAATCAAGAGAAATACAGGCCATTTTTAAAGATCATAGATATTTAAAATAAATAAAAGTGACTAACTTCCAGCATCACTGTAGAAACTGCTTTAGAATTTAGTTTAACGTTAAAACAGACCGACATTAACGTTTGCAGATCTTATATTTGTAAAACAATTTAAATCTCCACACAAACACAAACCAACGATCATCCACATTTGATACCGCAACCAACGGAACTAAATTACAGTTATTTAGATGAGTGTTTAAAACTATAAATAAAAAGAGATCTGAAAACAGGGCTCGGATTCATCCCAAGCGCTCGTAATGTTTGTAAGCACAAAATAAAATTAGTATAAAATTGTATCTCTCACACACACACACACACACCAACACCAAAACCAGTTACTAAACTAATATCATGTGACTCTGCACGGCAAAACCAGTCGCTTGTCGCAACGTTTTTCCAAGAAAAACGAGCGTTTATGTTGCGCGGGGTAAAATGTTGGATTTTTTGTTTTTAGTTTTAGTTTTGAAACAGTGGAAGGTCTACACTGTGCTGTTGTGAATAAATTTGGCTGAAAAACTTAGCCTTTCCATCCTAAAAACGTGACTTTCTTGAGGTGAGGAATTCAATTCCAGCAGAATGTTAAAAGTTTCTGTTTTGACCGCTCTACTTCAATATTTACGGTAAATCCACTGGTTGACTAGCGTGAAGATATTTCTCCGGAATCCATCTCCGTCTCCCGAGTTCAGTTAACCTAACGCAGGTAGGCTACCCGTGTGGCTGTGAATGCAGCGTAGGCTAGCGTAAATGCAAACATAGCCGCGACCGCACCAAGCGTCTGTGAGTGCTACGGCGATAGTCAACTTCGACGGCAGATTTCTCCGTTTCTCACTTGGCGTGACAGGAGAAACCCGACTCCTTTGAATGTTGATATCTCAGTCATATGTCGTCCCATTCATTCCATATAGGTATCATTTTGAAGCTTGATTTATGCCCTTTCATGAAAACATAACTCAATTTTGAAAATTTGCGACAAGCGATGCCGTGCCGAGTCACATATAGTTACTAACTAGTTATTGCTGCAGCCAGTTAATAGTAGGGCAGTGCTTCGTACGGACAGACAAGGAGGTGGAGTTACTTTAAAACGTTAGCAGGTGCAAACAAGCACAAATCGCCTGAATAAGGGAGATGAACATCGATGCTCTAACAGTATCCATCTTCAGTCTTCAACGTAAACATATGTCGCACACCTGGCGTCAACGCGTTTCGTTATGACGCTAAAACCAAAAACTCAGTTTTCCCCTGTCCACACAGTCACTGAAGCCGGAGGTTTCAGAAATCTCCACTTATAGTCGCTCCGTTAACGCGTGGACGACAGGAGCAACCACATAAAAAACCATCCGTTTTTATGTTAATAAAAGAGGACTAAAAATTGGACTCGAAATGATGAAACGTTGGTACATTTTATTATAATAATATAGAGATATTACTGCAGCTCTCATATCCGTAACACACAAGTTAACGCCTCCTCACACACACACACAAATCAAACGTCAACGTCTTCTAACGTTCATAAACACAACACATTCCGTCCGAAACCGCCGAACGCTTCCGTCCTTCCGTTTTTCACGAATAATGACGGAAGAGCGAGCTATTAACGTTTGCTGCCGATCTCGTCTCTCTCACACTCGAGCTCTTTCTCTTCATTTACACACACACTCCAACAGCAAACGTCTCGAAATAGGGCAATTTCGTATCCAGAGGAGCAGGAGGCTGGGGTCAAAGTTCAACGAGGAGCAGCAAAGGGAGAAAAAAGGGAGAGAGAGATGAAAACGCTTTTCCTTCGGGGACGGGACAAAACCATTACAAAACCAGACGGGGGGGTGGAATATCAGCCAGACGTGGCTGTAATGCGACGCTGTAAGGCGCTGCCGTCACCGGGGCCAACCAAGTCGGGGTGTGTGTGTGTGTGTGCGTGCTTGAGTGTGTTGGTGGGGTGACGGGGCAGAGAAATCCAGACAATCGATATCTACTGCATTTACTTAACTGCAATTATTCATGGGCCGCCATCGGAAGGTGATGGATGGCGTTATGGCGAAGGCTTTTCATTTGTCTTATTAATTTTACGAGAGAGACAAAAACAAATCAGAAAATTCGGCATCGGAAGCGGCCACGCGCGCTCGCTCTCCGCGTCTCCGACCTTCACGCAGTCCGGCGAAATGTCAAAACGCTCATTTTTACGCGACTCGCGTTGACCGTCGGCGGCTTCGTCTCCTTTTGAGGGGAAAAAAGGTTCTTTTTGTCTCTCCCCCCCCCTCCCCCAACCCCCAAAACATGAGGGTCTTTATTGCCACTAATTGAACGTTTCGCCTGCAGCAAGGTAAGAACAAAAGTGAAGATATTTTTTAGGTTCCAGCTGCTGGACAAGTCAAAGCCCGACGTCCGACAGCTCTGACCTTTTGCTGTGACTTCTGCGGAAAGGGCGACCGGCCGCCCCCCCCCCAAAATGCCCCAGAACAATTCAACTCTTTCTTTTTTGACTAACATGTAACCGGCCGACCTGCACGTACTGTACATCCGAATTTAGGCCGTTATTGGGACTGTGAAAAACGGGGATCTTCGCTCTCCCACCTTTGGGGGAGAAAAAAAGGGGGTCTCACGCCTTCCTACTTTTTTTCCCCTTAAACGCTGGCAGAGATTTTGCCAGGCAACGAGACAAGAAAATGACGGCTGCCAATCACTTCGCCGGTGCCGGCCCAGATTAAACAAGACCCCCTTTTTTTCTTTTTTTTTTTAGCTTGCGCCGAACCCCCATTGGCCGCAGTTGCTTTCGGTGGGCGGGGCCCGGCGCGGAAACTGCGCTGTTGACAGGGGAAAAAGGGGAGAGAGAGAGAGAGAGAGAGAGAGAAAGAGAGAGCTGGAGCAGGACGCGCTGAAAAGACGGCAATAGCTCAACCAAAATTTAGGCGAAAGCGTGACTAAGGCAAAAGTAAACGTACAAGTTAATCTGATGAGGAGGAAACGGATCGGTGCGAGGCATTAACGGTTGCTAGGCAGTTTTCCCACGGTGGGAATTGGTAAACCAATCGGAAGCGGGACAGGATTTGATTAGACTTAACGTAACGGAAAATGACTGAAAACCGACCGTCAGAATCTCTAATCATGACCACGACGATCTGAATCGTTTTTTCAATTCTGCTGAGACTTTCCCCGGCGTGTGGTCCTTTACTCACCCTCTGACCGTCACGTCCACTACGTCCGCATTTCCTTCTCATCCCGATATCGATATCCATCACAATGAAGTACATTTTCTGTACATTCTGTGGAACTTTCACAAGCAAAATCTTGTGTCGTTGCGCACTCAACTCGAAACACTCCACGTGCTCATGTGGAACGCCCAAGGTGCCACAAATCTGAACGTGAGTGATTATTTTGTCATTGTGAACACACCACAGCACGGCACACAGTGCACCGCGACCAAATGTGACCTCTGCATTTGACCCATCCATGAAGGAGCAGTGGGCAGCTGACATGGGCAGTGCTTGGGGACGGTACCTTGCTCATTCATGAGTAACTCAGTGGCAACTTTACCGGTCTGGGATTCGAACCCTCTGCGACGACCTTCTGATCACGGGGCGAACGCCCAACGGTTACGCCCCAAATAGCCTGTGTTTTTACGCAACTCACAGTAAAACACCGTTTTTTTGTGCCATTTTATTAGTTCCAATTGACTTTTTTTTGTGGCACTCTAATAAACCGGCATTTTCTACACAGTTGAAAACGCCACTTTTTGCGGCACTCTAGTGACTTGCAGTCAAGTGCAGTTTTTCACTCCATAAAACGTCTCTAAAAGGCGTCACTTCTTACGGCGCTCTTGTAAGGCGCTTTTAAGGCGAACTGTGGCACCTTTGGCCTTCCATAGTTCTCATCCAAGCGTTTCAAACGGCGCGTAGGCAGGGTTGAGAGACAGACACCAGATTCTGCTTGCGAAAGCTCCACTGCGCGCTCAGTTATTAAGGCACAGATACTGTATAGTGTATACTGTAGAGGATACTGTAGTGTTTCCTGTGCCTACGTCCACGCGGTGCCGTCTGTAAACCCTCACCCACAGCGCGAACGAATATTGCCGTAAACAGTGGATCCTGCGACACCGAGAGATAAACCAGCACGATAGACGTTTTACCGTACAAAGATGAGATTTACAGTACAAACCTCGTCAGCGATCTATGAGGTTCAATAAAGGTCACGTGGCCGAGTCCTAAACAGACTTTACCCCAAGTTCCGACAAACGTCCTCATCGGAGATCGTCCGGCGTGGTCCATTAACGTTGAAAAATAATATCAGTGTATAAAAAAGGAAGCCCCTTTAAAGAGAATGTCACAGCATGAGCATGACCGGCTAATTTAATTAACGGTGACTTTGAGACGGGGCAAAGAGCTCCTTTGAGGATCTCAGTCTCCTTTAAAGCGCATTCGATAGAACGAGTGGCGACTTTGAGCCGTTCCGTCTTTTTTTCTTCTTCTTCTTCTTCTTTTTGGCCGAGGTCAGGGATATTAAAGGGCGTTCAATTAAAACATGAGGCCTAATCACTTTCTGAATAGCCGGCCATTGATTAGCAGACCAAACAGTGCTAAGCACGAGCAAGCGCCAGACCTTGTTCCCTTAACGTAGCCCGGAGCGATCGATGCGTTGCAGATTCGGAACGTCCAATTTAGGGGAAAGAAAAAAAAAAAAAAAAAGACAGAAAGAAAACTCTGACGTGACTTCATAAAGCGCGCTCCCTTTATGATCGATAAAAACAGAATTAAAGCAGGGCCTCCAACGGGGCGCCGTCTGTCTTAATTGAGTCGGTGCGATTAAAACGAATTCGAACGAAGCCTGGCCTTCATTACCGGTGTTGCGTTTCAGCGTTGCCGGGGGAAAGTGGTAGGAAAGAGTCAAAAAATGCTGATTTTTTTTTAAAGGAAGAGGGTGAGGTCATGTAACCCCCCCCCAACGGAACAGGGAGACTGGATTTAATTCGCACTTAGCGGCAGTTGATAGCGTAACGGTAAGGGCGTTTGGTCCCCGGTTCGAATACAAGTACCGGTAAAGGTATCACTGAGGTACTCATGAGCAAGGTACCGTCCCCAAGCACTGCCGTTGTTAGCTGCCCGCTGCTCCTTCACAAACGGGTCAAATGCAGAGATCACATTTGGCTGCGGTGCTGTGCAGTGTTGTGGTGTGTTCACAATGACAAATAAACACTCACTTTCGCTTAGATCGAGTGTAAGAAATAAACAATAAATGCGGATCCAGGGACGGCGGGGGCATTATGGGATAATTCTATGCATCACCACGACCGCGATTAGGTGCCGTCGTGGAGGTAACGGTTTGCCGCGTTTCGAAAATGTAAATGTTTTCTTGATGAGGAGCAGTTAAGATCAACGTTTAGTAAAAGAGCGATTGCCGTTTACACTGGCGCTGCTGGAAACGTTTCGACAGTGTTGAAAGGATGTTTTGTAATCCCGTCTGCTTGTGTAGATAAACGGCAGGGCTTTTTGTTTGCAGACGACGCCATAATATAGGTAAGAAAACAAACGCTAATCCTTCAGGAAAAAAGGGGCTATACGTCTTAGCTTCCAATTAGGCTTCTCGCAAAGCGATCAGCTTTAATTAAGTTGGTTTAAAAGCGGTGGAGATTCATTCATTAATTCGTGAAAAGTAGCTTTCGCGCGACTGCTTCTCGACAAGCAGAAGGGTTTGCGAGACGGCATGGAGCTGGAAGTAAAGCACAATATGAAATGGCTACATTTGACGTTCTGGGACATGTTTTCTCCCAAAAGGCACCTAAAAAATGGAGTGAACGCCCCCCGAAAGTAATGAAGCGTAGCGCGGCCTCAGTTGGACGTCTGAGAAGAAAAGCTCTAAAGAAACAAGTCCTTCATTTCAGGCGACGACACTGACCCTGAGAAGGCCGCACTGGCAGAACGCTGGTCCAACTTTGAGAACTGGATCTGAGATTAACTGTACAAATGGGTTCTCTTCCCGGAAAGCCCAAAAGCGAGGAGGGTCCAGTTAAAGGCTGCGAAGCTTCCAACTGGACCGTCCTCAAGATCCTCAAGGTCTGGTTGAGAAATCCTACTTTGCGGAACGTGCCGTACCCTAGTGTACGTCCTCCTCATTCTCCTGGTTCCTAAATCCCCATAGCGCCGCAGCTCCAAGAAGAAACAGATTAAGTATGAAAAGCGTGGCATTTCCACCCCCCTTCGCGCCTGCAACACCGCCAACTCAGCAGAACGCCTTCGCCACAGGAACGGCGCACAAAAGCGTAATTGCGCTTCTCCTTCGCGCTCGTACAGGAAGCCAAAATTGCTCTGGATCCGTGCAGAGGAAACAAGAAAAGTGACCGCCTCGTAAACGGTCTAGGTTAGTCGACGGAGACGTAGTCGTCGTAGCAATCTTCGTCTTTGCAAAGCTCTACGTCGGTTAAGATCGCAGTCGAAACATTTCGTCCTGTCTTCATTCCTCAAGCTTATGGTAAAGTGCGAACGTAAAGCTTCCAAAAATGAGAAAAGGTGTGGTTCCGTTCGATTCGTATTCCAATGAGGAAAAGTGACCGCCTTGTCAATGGTCCATGTTATTCGACAGGAAAGGAGACATCGTCACAAAGCTTGACATCAACATTTCGTCTTCCCTTATTTCTTGCACTTTCGTTTGCTTCATATTCAAACGAGGAAATGAGGCCGCCTCGTAAACTGTCCAGGTTGGTCGACAGGGACGGAGACATCGTCGTAGAAAAGCTTTACGTCGATTAAGATCGCAGACGAAACATTTTGTCTTCCCTTATTTCACAAGCTCATGTTAAGGCACGACTGTAAACCTTTCCCCCCCAAAAGTGCAGTTTCGTGTGCTTCACCTCCGAACGAGGACAAGTCAGCAGAGGCCTTGCCATCTGTCTAGGTTATCAGATGGGGAAGGAGACTTTACATCGGGGAAGACGGCAGACGAAACACTTTGTCTCTCCTTATTTCTCGAGCTCACGTTACATTGCGACCGTAAACCTTGCAAATAACATAAAAAGGCGGTTTCATTTGCTTCGTATTTGAACAAGAAAAGTGACCGTCGCGTAAACAGACGGGGAAGGAGCCATCATTGTTGCAAAGCTTTATGGCAGGGAAGACTGCAGACAAAACATTTCGTTTTCCTTTATTTCTCAAGTTCACATTAAGGTGCGAACGTAAACCTTCCCGAAATTTAAAAAGGTGCAGTTTCGTTTGCTTCACATTTGAACGAGAAAAGTCACCCCCTCATAAACAGACAGGGAAGGAGCCATCATCGTAGCAAAGTTTTACGCGGTAGAATACCTCAGTCAAAACACTGTGTCTTCCCTTATTTCTCAAGCTGTTTCTCGAGTCGTTAAGGTGAGACCGTAAACACCCCCCACCCCCACCCCCTGCCATTTTTGTTTGCCCTGTTGATGCTCGCCACTGTAAGCAAATCAAACGGGAATTGACGGGAGTCGAGATTACGAGCTGCCTGGAGTTAGCGCCGGGGGCCCCCCTGCTGCGTTACATGTTCTCAGCTTCTTTTGTCTGGCGTTAACCCGTTAAATCCCACATAAGAGGCCATTGAGAGAAGTGTCACATACCCTGGGGGGCTATTTTGTTAGGAACAAAGATCTTAAAAGGGTTACACACCACTGCAACTGATCCCCCCCACCCCCACCGCCGCCTACACCCCCACTTCACCATGTGTTTCCTTGAGGTTTGTGTGTTCACTTTTCACTTAAGCCCAAACAAAAGCAAAAGTAGTCCAAGTTGGAGTCACCATCAAGGTTCCTGACCTAGGAACTCGCAGTGATTTTTTTACGACTGGACTCGATCTAACAAGGCCTGGGGTTGCTACAGGTGCTGCAGACGAAATCTTTGTCTCTACTTGTTCAGGAGCCTGACTCGTCTCTCGGCGAAAACGCTTTCGAAACGGCGCCCTTGACTTGAAACGAAACTCTTACTCATGAGTTGGAAAGGCTTCCAAAAGTCAAAATTCCTCAACCTGGTTAATTTCAGAAGCACTCTTTTGTATTCCAGCTCTCAGGTTTTGGACGTTTGTGGAAGTTATGTCTTTCGGGAGTAAATGCCGTTCTTACAATAAAGAATCTGACTTGTGGAAGAGTATTTTCTTCTCCGGCATCCAACTTTTTTGGGGGGCCGTGCTACATTTTATTACTTTTGGGGATGTGTTCGCTCCATATTCGATGTGTTTTCCGACTTCCGGACTTTTCTCCCAGGTTGGCTTGGAAAAAGATGAGCACCACGGATTTCATATTCTACGTCAATGCGGTTCTTACTCCACCATTTGTGCTTAAACTGATTATGGATTAAAGCTGTTCTGATGTCAACGGGAGTCGGACAAAAGGTATGATTCGGCAATTTATTGAATTAATCTCCACAGGTTTTAAATGAGCTTAATTACACTTGATCGCTTCGCAAAAAGCCTAATTAGAAGCTTACAGCTTCGTTTACCTAAATACCTATTCTTTTATTCCTCTGTCATGTCAGATTTGATAAACAGAAAGCAGTGGTGAGAAGCAGACTCCATTACAAAATGTCACGAGGCCATGCAATCGTTCTTACGCCGAAATCTGTTCATAAAACCCCCTTATGCAGTTTGCACGGAGAGCCTCTATAGGAAGGACGGTCACAACGGGGAGAAAGGAAGTCGGGGGCCCCTATGGAGAGTAAACAAAGTGGCGGTGTAATTACTGCGGCGCTGCCGCTCGGTGATGAACGATCAAGGGCTCAGAGAGCGACGGCAAATTACCACGTTAAAAATAGCCGGGGTCAAGAAAAGTCGCCACTCCAAAAATTCCCAACCTGCGTTTATATAGGAGCTGGAGCTGGGGATGGGGGTTGGGAGTTGGGGGTTGGGGGTTAGGGGGGGTTCATGGCCAGGGCTAATGAGGCCCAGTAACCCAATTAGTGCCCTTTTCCAAATGAGACCTTCATCTCCAGCGGCCAAAAAGCGACCCCCGAGGGCCTCGCCCCGCCAACGGTCGGGTTTGCCAACAGTTTGGGCAGAGCGGAAGCCTGGCCCGAGCGGTTCCCAAAAGTTTGACCAAACCACAGGCTGACTAACTTTGGGTGGAATTCCGAGAAAATGACAAGTTTCTGGCAGAGTCAGACGATAACAACAAGATGTTCTGGAGTAGGGCTGAGCTTAATTTCCGATTAACCGCCCAGCCCTGTTACGGAGGGTCGACAGCAGTTCTTGCTCTCATAAAACACTGCAGAAACCTTGCAACACGAGTCGGGTTTAAACAATTTTACACCGCGGAAGCCTTTTCCCGACATTCCCACACCGTGTAAAACTTATCAAGTCAAGCGCTATATCGTTAACCGCCATTGTACAGGCGTCCCGACGTTCGCGTTTGATCCGGAGGCCTCTCTGAAGTGCTCTTGACTCAGAGCGGCGGCACTCTTAAACCACTATCAGACGAACGCCCTCGCTTTCGGCCCCGGTTTTTGCTGCAAAAAAAAAAAAAACGCCAGGGACTTGGACTGAGTACACAAAGACGAGTTTGCCTCTCATAGCTCTCCGCTAACAAAGTCCTCTCTGTCCTCACCTTAAATCCCCTTTGGCACAAATTCCTGATTCGGTGCCAGGATTCTACCCTCTTCACAAAAGAGAGCGAGACGAGGAGCTCGCGATCAGGGCGGCTTTTTCACTGCGAGTCCACGTCCCGTTTTTTTGCCGTCTCTTTTGCTTGAAGGACACCAGAGTCGGCCAACACACCTATTCAAGCCAGAGTCTCTTTTCAGCCCCATTATCCGCCGTCACAACAAACGGGCAGCGACAACACGGTCGCCGACGACGACACCGCCGCAGGAGCCGGCGCTACGTTCGACAAGATTTACTCAGCCCTTTTACCAAGTTTAAATATTTAAAGTGTTGGCATGATGAAATATTCATCCCCATTTTTCATCCTAAATCCCATTTTTCTGTTTATGATCTCAATTTTTTACATGCAGATCATCAGTAATCAGATCTTCAGGTGACACACACACGCAGCTCCTGAAAAAGAGGAATGGGCTTAATCTAGTACTTTTCTAAACGTTTATTCGATTGCTTACTATCCAGGATTGTCATTGGGAAAAAAAAAAATATCTTCCTCGTCAGAATGTTTTCTGGCGTTTTAGTCAAAAAGAGACTAAAATTGTCCTTTTCACTAAACTGTCCTTGTCTCAATTTAGATTCACTAAAGAACTTTTTTGAACAGTGTTATCCCTTTAGACATTTTTGTCTGCTTTTGTAGGATGTAATATTTTATGCCGAAAGAATTTTTACACGTTTGGGGAAAAAGGAAGCTTTTTTCTTTCTTATTCATTAAACAATTCCCTGCACTTTTTTTTATTAAAAAAAGGAAAATTCTGGATCCTTTTTTCTCACAATGTTAGAAAATAAATTGTCATTATATACAGTATTAGACTCTATCCCATAATACTATAGACTGTAACTAGAAAAGAAGCATTTTTCTTAAAAAACAAAAAAAACAAAAACAACCCATGCTGAACGTTAGAGATGTTTATTCCTTTCTTCGTTTTAATTCAACTTAAAACCAGCAATTTCCAGCAATTACGACTAATCTAAAATCGAGTTTTGTGGTCAGTCCTAAAACTGAACTTAATTAAAGGCAAGAGGAAAACAACAGCAGCAGCTTGTCCCCATCTTCAGACTAAAAAGCCTCAATTTCTTAGACGTCCATGACGACGAAAGGCAACTAATAAACCCACGTCTAAAGATCACCGTTCCTCTCTCCTCCTTTTCACCCAAAGATCCCGCTTCAGCCACATCTACGATTCCGCCGGTGACAGCCACTACCGAAGGCGAGCAGCGGCGTTCCCGAGGTCTCGACCTCTTTGTGTGCGGCGCGGCGCTCGGTTTTCGGCTCGGCGTTAATCCTACCGCGGCTCGGCGAGCAGGTGAACTCGGGCCGAGGAGTTTTCCCACGATCCCGGGAGCAAAGCCGCTGCCCCGAGCTCCTTTTCCTAGAAGACGGCCATCTGTCCGCTCTATTTTCACTCCGGGAGGGCAAGCGTCAGCTGCACCACCAAATTCAACGTTCCAATGCTGCCCACCCCCCACCACGGTCACAACACTCCGGCGTCTTCACTCATCCGTCCACCCCACACACACACACACACACACACGCGCGCACGCTTTTCCCCCTAAATAAAATATGAAATAAAAGTGACACAACTTCCAAACGCCATGACCAAAAAAAAAAAAAAAAGACGCCTGTTTGTTTGTTTTTTCGGGGACTCAAAATTGAGTTTGGGTTGAAATCCACAAATTCAAAGTGCTGTTTACGAGAGAAAGTGAAAGTTTTACTAATAGGAGCAGCGTCATTTTTATAAGAGAAAAACAAAAGTCAAAATGGAAAAATAAAAGCTAAATTTAATCCATTAAAATATAAAAGATTTGAACCTTTTGGAGGAAAAACAAAGAGGCAACTTTGACCCCTGAGTCTCTCGAACGCAATTCATCTTCTGCAACATAAAAGAGAAGACGGCAACCCGCTCCTCAACACACACACACACACACACACACACAGCTTCACCTAACCCTAACCCTAACCTCAGAACCCAAACACAAATCATTTACCTTTTTAGGTTCTTCAGGAAATCCAACTTTTCCACATTTTCTCCTCTCAAATACAAGCCTCAACAATCAGTCACTCCATCTTTTAGAGGACACTTTTTCTGCACACACACACACACACACACACACACCCCCAGCAAACGCTTCATAACCTCTCGGCTCTGACAAACCAATCTCCCGCCTAATCTCTTCCACCTAAAACAAGAATCCGCTCTTCACACCGCATCATGTGACGCCCTCCTTTTCCCTCTCCTCTCCACCTCTCTCTTCCTTTTCTCGGCCGCGTGCCGTCGTTCTTCCCCCCTTTTACATTTTTTTTCCGCCCTCCCAATTCTGCCGGAGCGGTGCTTAAAAAAGAAAAAGAAAAAAAAAAAACACCCCAAAGAAACGTCGCCGCGGCCGGAGCATGAGAAAAACAGAGAACCCCCCCCCGGAATAGCAACGCCGACCCGTAACCATGGAATCTGGAGCCCCCCCTCTTCCCCTTTACCTCCTTACCTCTCGGCGGCAGGGGTCCGTTCCCCGTTCCCCGTTCCCCCGAAACCTCCGAGCATCCGAACTTTGCTTGCCCTTCCCCAAAAAAAAAAGGGGGTGTGTGAAAGCCATTCAGCGGGTCAGCGGTCTAGACGGGGGGACGCCCGGACGTAAACTAGCCACCCCCCTCCTCCTTCCTCTACAGCCAGAGCCGCGGGACTGCAGACTGCGAGGGGGACGGGCGAGACGCGGCTCTGAAAAGGAGCCCCGTCCGATTCGGGCCCATTGTGCCTTTTTTCATTCATCGATCGAATGAATATCGAACCTTCTGCTCGGTGCGTGTGTGAAACGGATAGCTTAGCCAGCATTTTTAACCCCCCTTCCTCATCCTCCTCCTCCTCCTCCTCCTCTACTATACTCGTCGTGGTCGTGGTCCACCCCGATCGGGTCAGAGCTTCCCCGGGAGAGGTGTTAAGAAAGGGCCCAAAATTAGTCTTATTTATAAATAATTCCTTAAAATTCGTCTTATTTAAGGTTCAGTAAATTTTATTTTTATATTTATAAGACTTTGTGTATTTTTTTTATTAATGCAGAATTTTGATTCCAACATTTATCTTTTAACACTTTTTTGTCTCTCTGTTCATCTCTCTGTTTTTTTGGATCAGATCTTTGTCACGTTTTTCTTGATGTATATTTCTTTTAATCCATTTTATACATAAATTACAACATATAAATGATCCAAATATCAGTTAAAATATATTATTTAAATTATAGATATATTATATTAAAAAATGATCAACTTCTAACATGAAAGACGTGTGTTTATAAGACAAAACAACCACAAAAAAATCTGTTTCTGGGCAGTAATTTACTTACTAAATCCTTTATTTAAAATCACATCATAAACTTCTAAAAGATCCATTTGCTCTTCATATTTTTAATGCATGTAATTAGACATTTGTAAAATGTTTATAACAAATTTTAAACACATTAAATTTCCGTTGCAATAAATAAAAAACCTAATGCAGTTTTAAAACAACTTATCCACGTCTTTCTCCTTTTCTTACATTTTCAAGGTTTTCTTATTTATCAAAATTTCGTCAGTGACACGTCGTGACATCACGTCCACGTCTCACTGACATTTCCCTTTATGAATATGAAAAGGAAAGGCTGAACACACTCACACACACACACACACACACACTGTTTCAGACAGATCTAAATATTAAAAAGTTCACACATTTACGATCAAATTGTAGAAACTGTGCTAAACATATATTTAACCTAAAATTTAGACTGAAGCATGTTAACTGTAATAAAAATCCGAGTTTATTTTGGTCAAGAAATTTGTTAAACTTGATATATTACATCTTAAAAATTAATCAACGTTTTTTGCTCATATGATGATTAAAATCCATAATAACAGCACGCATTATTTCTTACAAATCCTAAAAAAAAAAGCTAAATTTGTCTTAACATTTTAGGATTGTAAAGTGATAACTGAAGTGAGGCATCATTATTATTTTTCATCTTTGAAAATTCCAAAATAGTTTTAAATAATTTTTTTTTTAACTTGCTGTTCAATGTGATTTTCTCGTTTCCCCCCCGCAAACATTTAAAGCCTATTTAAAGGCGTGTTTGGATCCCCGCACTCCATCTGACACGTTGCCATGGAGGTCCGGAGCAAAGGGAGGACGAGGAGGACGGGGAGGGTGGGGGTGGAAACGCGGGCTGGGGACAGAAGCTCGGCTGAAAGTGAGCAAATTCAAAGGCGAAAGGGAGGAAAGCGAGCAGCCAAGTGAGAAGACAATGTCATTGTTCCCAGGATGCAGAAAACGAGCGGAGCAAAGGCCTTTAAGAGGCGCGACTCCCATCCGCCCCGATGTAAAGAGGCGACGCTGCGCTACGTCCGAACGCGGCAGACCGACAAGCCCGCCGCTCAGGAAACCAGACGCTAAAACGCCACGTTCACAGCGTGCATATTTTTGTGCTTTTTATAAACATTTAATTGTAATCATTTCTTGAGGATTGATGTTAATCTGTAATTTTAAGGAATTAAGACACCACAACAAATTGAAGCCATACAGCTGTGTGAGAAACGTAACAAACCCACCCTAAATGTTCTAACTAACGTGGAAATTATAAATACAATTACTAATTTAAAACGAATAAAAAATTAAGCAGTAAACAGTGATATTTAGGTGCTACAAAAAATGATGCTTTCTGACAAAAATGAACCGCAATAAATAAGAAAATGGTAAAACATTAGTGAAAATCTTTCAGCTCATTTAAAAAGATTTCTCTCATATTTAAATAACTGAGGATTGAATAATTTAAGTGCCAAAATAATTTTTACTTTATTTCACGTCTTTTGTAATGTAAGGATTTTATAAAATGGAACATCGAAATGTCCTCATAATTCCTTTTAATTTGGTCAACCGTTACTTTTGTTAAAATTAAGACCCTACCATAATTTTTCTGTACATTCTAGACGTCTAAATTTCATTTCAAATTCTAAGTCGAAATTCCCAAAGCTACAACACTGAGCTTCAATCTACCACAAAGAAACAATTTAGCTCAAAACGACAAAATCTCTCCTTCCCTTTCTTTTTCAGCACATTTACTCCATTCCTTCCTTGGCAGGCTGCAGGTAACTCTGCTGAGATGTGTATTCTGCACGACGCCTATTGTCGTATGCAAATGTAGGAAAAACAAGAGAAAAGGACAATTCTTAAAAGCTGCTTGGGGAAAGAATAACTGGGGGGATGAGGAGCGGCGCAGGGAGAGCCACCTGGGTGGGAACAAAGGCTGAAAATGTAGTCAGGAAGCGTGGAAGCTCAGCGCTAAGCCCTTCCTGTGAGCTCCGGCATCACACGCGGCCAAGACGTGACGCTTGTCAGCCTCGGCGAGGCAGGAACGAGGTGGGGGGAGCGGTTTAGTCTCCGGGGAAAGGCTCAGCGTACCCCCCGAAATCCTCACATCCGATACATTAAAGCAAAGAATGAATCTAAAGTGGTTTGGAGTCCAAATCTACTTTAGACTGAGTTAATGCGAGCTGCATCCAACTCGAAATTTTGGCCAAATAAATGATGAATAAAGTGTCACTGAACTGTTCTTAATAATTACAAGAAAAAATTGGTTTTCGTTCCCCCAAAAATCTAGTTCAGCTATGCCTCAACCTCGTGAATATATTGTCCATTGCGTTTTGGTACCGACATGACGACACCGTAACCTAAAATCGATTTGACAGTAACGTAAAACAGCTCTGGAGTTACGCACTCCTCAGACTCGGCCCAAACGGCATAACCCGGGGAAAAAAAAAAGATGCAGACCAAACGTGACTCGGCAGGCACGGAAGTTTTTGCGTCCCCAATGTTGCTAAAGACCAACACATTAACAGAGGCTGAGCAAAAAAATAATAATAATAAAAAGAGCAAAGAAAGTCCTCCCTCAAGGTCGGAAAAAGGGTCGGCTCGGGGTGTCGTATCCGCTAAAGCCGGGGGTGGAGGGGGTCTGATGGCCCACAACTACAGCCGAGCCTCATGGATCTGTAATGAGAGGGTCAGTGAGAATAGCCCTCCCTTCTGCATACAAACACACACACACAGAAGACACACAGAAGACACACACCCTCCACCTCGAGAAGCCGCAGGTTACAACGCCGGCCTCATTGTTCCGCCTCGTTTACCTAGCGCACGGCCGAAAAACGGGCCTCTCAGCATCCGCGACGCTCAGACAGGAAACTCAGAGTTAACCCGAGGACCGGAAAGCCCAGCAGCGCCAAGTTTCACGCGCGAATCCAACGTGCAAACATATCAGTCCCGTCTCGGCCCGAGAGCTCCATTCAGGGCCTGATGATCTTTGTGGAAAAGTAACACGGTTCAATCACAGTCGGGAAAGTGTAACTCAAAACCATAACCGCTGCGAGTGACAAAGAAAAGGTAAAAAGAAAAACGTGAGGCACACAGCGCGAGAGCTGAGGCTGTGTGTGTGTGCTGAAACAAAACACTATTCTTGTTACAACAATGCAAAGAAGCTTCGGTGGCTTCTGCACGTAAAAGCACGCACCCCAACCCCCCCCCTTTTTTTTTTAACGCCACAGGCCCTTGCCGTTCCTGCAGTGTTGATTCACCTAAATTCTTAAGAGAAAGTCCATCGACAGTCAGACTGCCCCCTTTTCGAAGACAACACAGGTTCATAAACGAGCGTGTTAACCCTCTGTTTTTCCATCTTGCTTTTTCTTTAAAAAATGAGGCTAATAGAAAAACAACAGAGTGGCCCCATTTGGAATGACTGTGAGGCAAATCCATTTACCTCATTTCGACAAATAGAGCACACAACCTCCAGATTACTGTCACGTTTAAAATGATTCATAGTCGAAAAGGGGGGGAAAAAAAGAATTAATATGGCAGCATGAGGCACCATCATTCAGATAAAATGTTCATTTTTTATCTCCATGTTATAACTAATCATTTGACGGTGTTTTGAGATTACAGAGGCGGAAAATACGATTATACAAAATATACAGAGTTCTTCAAAATATCGCTAATGCTAGTTTGTACATCAAATCGTATTCATTTTATATTATTCATCAGAACTTTAGGCCATAAGCAAATCTGCGTCACATTTTATATCACATTAAAGTAATTGTTAAAAAATGTACTCAACGAAGCGAACAACAAATGCTAAAGGATATTCAGAGCTCTATAAACAAAAGGTTTGAACATCGAGAGGCTCTGTGGCACTGAGTGAAAAACGACAATGACGGGAAAACAAAAAGAGCCACTTCTAAAGCATCTGTGGAGATGCTGATTAACACATAATCAGGAAGCGTAATGCGATGTGGCAAGGCAGAGCTAATATGAGCGTTATATCCACCAGGACAAATCTTATTTGGGGCGAGCCGTGCAAATGGACTGGCAGGAGGCTCCCAGCCCGAGGCCATGTTATGAAAAAGGTAAGCAGGAGAGAAAACGTTTAGGAGAAAGAAGAAGAGGAGGAGGAGGAGGAGGAGGAGGAGGAGACGCTTTAGCCTGAAGCAGGGCAAGTGAACTTCTTTGTAAAAGTCCACTGAACTTTTGCATTTATCTCTAAACAAATCACTATGAACAGTCATACAAAATCAACAAAAAGCACAGCACGAATTTCTCCTCATGCAACGAAAACCAGGCCGTTCAGTCATTTTAATCGTTAAACGAATGCAACATGGCACACATGCTACATTTCAGACACACAGGCTTCGATTAGCATAGCACGACCTGGGAGGCTGTGACACGTTTTCTATATAATCAGTCTAAAAATGTGACACGAGGACGAGAGGGGAAAAAAAAACCCCCTGCATTTTCATCCGGATTTGCGGTGACATATAGAGTATGGAGGAGAAAAGGAAACAAGGTATGGTTACTTCAAGACAAAGAAAAATATAAGCAAACGAAAGAAAGAGTGAAGATAGTTGTGACTGGATCTTGGAGAATGCTACGCCAGACTTTGAGAGAGAAAGTGTGTAAGTGTGTGTGTGTGTGCGAGCGAGCGAGCGAGTGAGCGAGAGAGAGAGAGAGAGAGAGAGAGAGAGAAGCCATGGAATGTGCTTGCTTTTCATTTCTTCTCAGGACCGGGGCTCGGGTGGGCAGTGTGTGAGTGTGTGTGAGTGTGTGTGTGTGTGTGCGTGTGAGGGGTCAGGCCAAACAGGCCCCTATTCATGGACAGATCAAGTTTATGTGAGAATCTGCCTCTCCTTTGCCCCCCATTACCATATGAATACTTAATAAAATCGCCGGCCCGAACGTGCAAGGTCCTGTCACTCGGGAAGTCATGCAGAGGGACTGGTGGGGGGGCTTGAAAGGACAAAAAAAAAAAAAAAAATCCTTCTTTGCTTTGTGTCCTGACACAGAATAGACCTCCCTTCTTACACACACACACACCCACACACCCCTTCCCAAACAACACAACTGTCTCTGCCATATGCACATCCAAAAAGGCACACATGCGTTCACACACATCACGCAGCCCCTCTCTAGTTCACACACACAAAAACAAGCAGCAGGTCAATCCCAATGTCAGCGAAACAGCTTGTCGGCATGTACGCATGCGTACCAACAAACACGTATACGCACATGCGCACAACGAACGTTCCGGCGACGCCCCACGACGCACGCGACTTTTTCCGGGGATGCGTCGCGCGAGCCGAACAGAGCAAAGCTTCTTCCGACGCCTTGCCGAAACCCCGGTGCCATGGAAAATAAAAGCCAGAAAGAGAAAGAGAGAAATCGGACGGAATAAAAGAAGCTAATGAATGCCTGGCGGAGAAGAGGGGAAAACACACACCTGCCTTGCTTCGTACTCCAGCCGCTTTTTCCTGCGGACGCGGCAGGCCCCAGGCGTGACGCTGTCGGCGTCGTGTGCCGTCAAACGTTCTCCTCCTTCTACCGCTGCCCGCCTCCCTTCATCCCTCCCTCCTTCCTTCCTTTCCTTCCCTTGTTGGCCAGTGTCTCACAAATTCTCTCCTTCACTCTCCAGCAATAAGCTGTGACACAATTTTGTCCCACAAAACCCAGCTGGACGTCCTTCCTGCCTCTTTGACGCGGTGGCTATCGGGTAAAGTGGGGCAGGTTGAGATATGGAGATAAGTAAGCAGTGTGAGGGTGAAGGTGAGGTGCGGGTGGACAGTTTACCACACACCTCTGAGTGGACAAGGGATAGCCCAGCCCTAGAAACACACAGCTCACACAGGATGGAGGGAATTCCACCTCTGACTACTGTATGTATAGCGTAATCTTACTGGGATCTTATGCAATGATACAAAAAAGGCATCATCATGGAAGAATCAAAGAATAAAAAGTCGATCTTTCTGTTTCAGCTGTCTGATGATTTTCTGAATTCCCATCAATAGAGCTGAAACGATTATTCGAATAACTCGAATAATCCGATTACAAAAAATGGTCGAGGCAATTTTTCTAGAATCGAAGCTTCGCTTAAGTCATTTAAATCGCTACAGCATGCGCCACTTGTGTTTCACACAGACGCTTATTAATGACGCACAATATTTTCAGTGGCACGATCAAGGCGAGAATAGATCCCTCTGTAAGTGAACGTATTTGTGAGATGCACAAAAACAGAAGTAATGCATAAAAACGCATAAATGACATTTTTTGCGATGTAAACACACACGCTGTTTGTAAGCGCCATTACTCGCTAAAACGCTCCGTTTCCGTCATTTATTACAGACGAACGCATATTTTAGCTGATAAATAACTATTAACAACCAGCTGCTCCACCCACAATGCAGCCATTTAATAAGATTTTTCCATCAATTTTTCTATAGTTCGCCCGAACGCTGAACCCTTTATTGTGACGCGTCTGCGATGCAAGGAATGTGGGAAATGCAAATTTCTTCCAGAAAGGCCAAAAGTACTCATATTTTGACACAAATTGTCTGTAATGACCCTTTTGAACTTCATGTTTTTCATTTTCTAATTGAATGCAACAACATAAAGCGTATGACTAACTTCTACTCATACCAGTAAGCCCAATAATAAATGTATTGTCTTTTTATTTATATTTTTTATCCGATACTGATTAATCGATAAAATAATCGATAGATTACCGGGACATAAAAAATAGTCATTTGTTGCAGCCTCACTCCCATCTTCTTCTACGCTCACAAAAATGTAATTTTTGGTTTGTCCTCCAGAACCAAGTAAATTATAATCACCACAACGCCAAGACATACTTTATTCGGAGGTGTGACTAATTGAGCATCAAACTACAATAGTGGGAGTAAACTAGATTTCTCGAATTTCCAGGTTCACCGATGCTAGACAAACATTAGACAGATAAACGTCGTCAACACAAATTTACAATGCATCATGGTCAAAATGAAAGAAACCACAGAAAGGTCCGCAGGGGACCTTTCCCCGCCTGCAAGCCGTGTTAATTGTCTTCAAGAGAATCTAGGAAATAAATTAACGTCATGCCATTATTACTTAATTCATTTTGCATTATCAAGTGGGCGGCTTCCTCCACCACGGTGCAGCGGATCCTACAGGCAGTGGGAAACGCAGGTCAGCTGGTGACATCAGCGCCCCGTCATCTGGACGCCACCCTGCCGGTGGCCCAAAAACCGAGGCTGACGCTGCTGAAACCCGGAGGCGGTCGATACGTGGTGCATTTTAACGTAGACACAGGGGGCGGGGAGAGGTCTCAAATAGACCCCCAGCGCCATTATGGGCCGATTCACATTGGCCCGTCTGGGGACGTGAGCCCGACTTCCCCCCTCCCCAACACACACATTTAGAGACACACGCTGCTGCCGAGGCCATGGGGTTTGTTTGCCTCATGCATACGGTCGAAAATGGACCCTATAGCCCAGAACCCACTCCACATCACCCACCAACACCGAGCCATCATGTGGGCCTGCGCCTTGTAAATTGGGCTGGCCACGCCATTCAAGACACGTGTTTGGCCTGCCAGCTGGGCGTAAGCTCAACCAATCACGCAGCCTGTAAACAGAGACACAAATCTTTTCCCCCCTAAGGAGGGCCCGAGCCCCGATTGAATTTCCTTGCGAGGAGAATACTTTATATCGGCGCTTCTTCTATTACATCGCATCAATGCTCGGGCTCTCTTCTTCTCTGACTTTTTTCCTTCTCTGAACGAGACGCGGGGAGAGGGGAGAGAAACGCTCTCGGAAAAAACAAAACAAAACAAAAAAGACACCATCTCTTTCAGTGGAGATAAATCATTCATGTAATGGCGCAACCTCGTTCCCAACAAAACACTCGAAAATGGAGCAGGGGAAAAAAACGCTAATATGCTAAACGCAAACAAGAGAATAATGGCTGGCGCTGATATCGCAAAACGAGCTGAATAAAAACAGTTTCTTCCAGCAAGCCAACAGTTTCAACAAACAATTGACTTAATATTTTCGGTGAATACATTCATTCAGTTCCATTACATAACTGTAAAAATGAGACCTGCAGCAGCGTCTCGTCCCTTTCTAAATGAATAAAAGGAGAGTCTGAACATTTCCTTTTTGGTCACGATTAAAACGGCATTTTACCCTACAAAAGAGACCTTTCTATCCAACATTTCAATTCCTCAGACACTTTTCTCTAGCCTAAAACACCCCGAAGCTGAAGAAAAAGAGAAAAGCGTCCATCTTGGCTCCGCCGAGATCAAAGCGGTTATCTGATTAGCAGGTAGGCGGAGAGGCAGGAGACCCTGCTTTCCATCTATTCATTGCCGGGCGTTAATTTATTTTGGGTATAATCCTTTTCACTCAATAGCAAATTTAGTAGCCCCGTGACCACAGCACCAGACCGGTCAATATAAAACCAGACAACTCATTACTTCACGCGCTGCTATCTCCAGCAGCTGGAGACTTGATGTACACACTAGCAGCAGCCAGGCAGTATTAAGTTTCCTCTTCCCAGATCCCTCTTTATTGCCTCTAAACCTGTCTCACAAGAGCCCTTTAGCAACACACACACACACATATACACACACACCGTGAGGCGGAGACTCCACAGTGTCTGGTCTGGCAGGGTCAAGACCTTCCCCATATTAGAGTCAGCCTTATCTGCTAAAGCATATGCATGCAAACTTTTACCACATGTTCAGACAGAGCTGTAAGGTCTAGCCGCTGCACTGACAAATCAGCAAGAGACCTACAGAGGAAATGAAGAGGTCAAGTCTTTCAAAAGGTTTAATCATTTTTGGGATATAAGGGGGAATCCCGTATAATTAAGTAGTAACATATTAGCAAATAAGTCCAGGGTTTTGTACTCTAACTGTCCAATAAATCTGAAGCTCTCCCAAGGACGCTCACGTGGTTAAAAATGAATTAAAGATAATAATGAAAAAAGAGACTCTTTAAAATACCAGAAGAAACTGCTTCTCAACGAACGTAAAGAACTACCAGTTATACACACAATCAAATTTAAGACGTATATATTATCGACTATAATAGAAGATAGAATTTACATCAAGAATATCATCAGATCCCGCCATCATTTTGGAGTTTTAAGTAGTGCAAAAATTATTCTTAAATACTAGCATTAATTTCTAATAATACAATATAATTTTCTACTACATGTACACACAAAATACTCATTCCTAAAGGCTAATACTATAATGAAAAACATTAATATATACTCAAGTACACAAACATACACCAATCTTAAATACTAAAGCTGCAAAAATACTATTTGAAATATTATTCATTCTAATTACTTATTAAACATAATATACTAAATACTGTGGTTTTTGTCTTAATGTTATATATATTCTGAAGTCGGCGTTTATTTTATTTATACGATTATGTTGATAAACACTAAAAATATCGCATTTTTCTTTTTTTGGTCTTATATGAAAGAAAAGGCCTCAAATTTATCTGGGTCTTCAAAGAAAAAATTATTTTGTGATTGTTTTTCAAATATAATCGGCCGATCTAAATAAACAGAACGCCGACTTCCACTCATTACGCAGATCGGTCACATATACTTACGTAATTCCTTAGTATTAAAAAATCCTTATTTTAATATGTATTAAATGCAATTCACACACCACATGTACACTGCTACATTTGAACTAATTCTATATTAGTAATATTCATATAATAACATTAATATATAACTACATAATACCCTGTATAACACAAAGATTTAGAAGCAAAGGGCACAACTGACAAGTCACGTGACTGACATATTTACGAGGCCCTTCGGCTTTAGCGATTCCAAAGCGATGCCAACCGGCGCCTCCCTCCTCATATGGGATCCTCCAATTAGGGCCAGACAACAGGAGAAGAACCCCATGGTGGGCTTCGGAGTGTTTCCATTGTCTCATACTAAATATTTGCCTCTTGCCTTTGTGCCTTGGACGCACTTTTTCTCCTCATATACTCTTTCTCAGGCCCCGCCTGGTCCCCCGCCACCTCCTGCCAAGACATCTCTAATGAAGCTGGTGCAATCATATACACCCCCATCCCAATCTCTCCCACAACCCTGCCAGCCTCCTAGACCCCAACCACCCCTAATCAAAAAAAAAGGGCAGTAGCGAAGGTAGCGACCATGGAGACACATCTGCAGCTAATACATGAGAAGATAGTTTTCTTTTGGCTTTTGAGGGGTCATTAAGCAGCTCGAGTCTGCATCGCTGTTGCCGCTAAACTGCACTTCTACATACACACACAAGTCGGCCAAAAGGAAATTCACAAACCTCAGTTGCCGTGACTTTTTCCCGAAATCGCTAACCCGAATAAACTATTGTTTTTTTAAACATTTTGCTCCATCAAACCCTAGAGCCGGTTGACGAATGAGGCCCAGCACCGTCGATTTTCTGCTCTCCTTTTTCCAACGAGCCCCACAATTTCCCCAGAGCCAGACTGAGGACTAGCCAGTGGCGCTTACCGAGGTGAGGGGCACTAAATCTTTTTTCGCCCCCTTTTCACCCGGCCATTCAGCGGGCCTGAATGAAGAACGCCGGGGCGAATGGCCACACGGTCTCCGGCTCAGACATGACATCATCTCTTTCACGGCTTCTGGGCGAGGGACCGAGTGGAGAGGAGAAAGCGCCTTATTGCTATTTCTCCGACAACAAAACCTGTGTGTGTGTGTGTGTGTAGAATAGAGAAAAGAAACTATGAACAGGGGGACCTCAATACTACTCATTTGGCAAGTGTAGAAGATTGAAACGTTGTCAAATTGTTCCGGAGACGCCGTACCGAGACGAATAAAGACAGATTAAAAGCTACATAGGAGGCGTTATTTATTGGGCATCATTCCCTGCTCATGAAAAGATTAAAAAAACGCGGAAAACGCTGCTCTCGTGAATGGAAACACAAAGTTAGCTTTAAGGACGACAGGTAATCGAGAAGGAAAAGCGGTAAAAACTTTAAACAGCACTAAATATAAAACGCCTTCCAACAATAAGAGAATAGCTGCTGAAGCGTCACACTTTGCATTTCTATAGCACCAGGTTCAAAGATCGCAGGGGAGCCAAAGCTGGATACAATAAAACAAACAAAAAAAATCTTAAAGTATTTACTTTCGATTTGATAAGATTAGGGCCTCGCCCGTTTCTGTCGAGGTTTCAAAAAATATTTCGCAGGGAGTCCCTCCAAATATAGTGCGGCAGCAGAATAACATTTCAAAGCTTCCCTCGAAGAACCTTTTTTCGACTTCAAAAGTTCACACCTTTTTATTTGTTTTACGACGTGAGCAGGTGATTGTGAGGAAACGTAATACCTGGAAAAGCACGTCGGGGTCGCGGCTCCAGCTCCACGGAGCACCTGGAAAGCTAACGGCTCGTAAAACGCCGCGGCTAATTATGGTTTTCCTGCAAAAACGGCTACGCTCCACCTTTTTTTTTTTACGACCTGCCAGGCAGTTAGGACGGAGCTACGCCTGTCAGCGGGTAGTTTTGATGGATGTGTGTGTGTGTGTGTGGATGCGGTGGTGGTGGTTGGCATTGCCCACATCCACCTGACTATCCGTTAGATGTACACACACACACACTGCCTTGACAAAAGCTTGAAGAGTGTGTATGTGTGTGTGGAAAGAAAAAAAAAATCTGGACCCAACACCCAGCCTTGGGGGACTCCAAAGGAAAGTGGCTTTCTTATTAGAAAATAAATGGGTCAAATCGGTCAGCGTGGCACTACGACCATGACGGAAGTCCGGCACTATGCGACGCTCTTCGCTTTTTTGAGTCCAAGGCTAAGTGCTGCTTGTTGAGGTGGCTGCGAGGACCCCAAGACTGTGACAGGCCTTAGATTTTAGTCCCATTTTTTGGAGAATGTTTATATGTGAGGACTTGAGAAACTAAAAGAGGCAGAAGAGCGTCAATATTACGAGCTGTAGCATTATTTGGTGCTCCAGCACATGGACGCTCCAAGAAAGGCAAGACGTGATTATTTTGTGTGTACGTGTGTGTATATATGAGGTGAGGGAGGAGGAAAAGTCCGGGTAACAACTCGCTCCACGGCCTGGAGCAGCTCTAAAAAAATTTTTTTTTTTTTTAAACGAGGCCGGCAAAGGCCCGTGCCAAAAATAAACCCTTTCGCCACAATGACTTCACAAGCCCTCAATAACGAAAGGTGTGCGAATCTGCTACTTCAGAAGAAAGTGACCCATATACCCAAAATAGAGAACTAGATCTAGCTGGGGCCGTTTGTCGGGGAGAAGTTATAAGCTGAAAATTACAGCCAAAGCTTAAAAACACACTTCAATTAAATTAAAAAAGTCAGTTTTGGACTAAAATCATATATATATATATATATATATATATATATATATTTATCTCTTTTTCCCCTTCTGAAATACTGGTATGGAAAAGAAAAGCTGGTAAAATAAACGTCTGTCAAAACATCTCATTCCAGTGTCGCAAGGGTTTTGGAGTGACGAAGAGAGAAAGAGAGAGACAAAAGGTCAATTTCTTTAGGTTTCTCTGAACAAAAACGGGGTGGAAAAGAAAAAAGAAATCTGGACACAGCACTCAGCCTTGCGGGACTCCGAAGCGAAATGGCTTTTTTTTTATTTGGCAAAAAAAATCGGTCCGATCAGTCAGCGTGGCACTCCGACGACGACAAGAGTCCGGCACTTACTTACTTACTTACTCACTCTTTGCTTGATTTCGGGGTCCGTTATGCGGCCGTTCTCAAAAAGTGTGAACGTGTTCCCTTTCTAGAATCTGAAAGCCAAAATGCAATCAAAACTCCCTTCAGACGAGAAGTGGAAAAAAAATGATAAGAGGAAATAAAATGTTATGACTCGACCCGAAATGGATTAAGGATAAAGTCAATATTTTGTAAAGTTTGACGCAATAAGCTGTATTTAAAAAATGTAAAATATTGAATAAAAAAATAGCTTGTCCTCGATGACTAATTTTAGCACGGATAGTACGAATGCAAATGGTACGAACCAACTCATTTTTGCCTTCTCGAGTGAGTGGTGATGGATGAGGACATTAAAGTGCTGTTCACGTACACCCCGGACAACCACACATTCATTCTTTCTTTTGTTTACTTGCTAAGCCCAGGAGACCGCAGGGACTAAAAAGAAAAAAATTCAACACTGAACATTTTGGTAACTCGAAAATGCCATCGTCCAACTATCACCCAGGGCCTTTCCTTCTTTCAAACAAATTTGAGAGACAAGTCGAGAAACTTTAACTCTGCACTCGACATGCCTAAACGCACCTTTCCGCCCTGATAAATTATAGTCAAGTTCAACCGCATTTCCTTTTAGAGAAGAAAAAAAAAACCGAATCAGTTCTCTACTGGAACACTGCAAACACTCGACCGCATAGTTTTGCAACTTCTGAGGCAGCGCCGTGCGCTCGCTGTTTTTTAAAAAAGAGAGGGAGAGTCAGAAAGAAGTTTCCGAAAAAGTCCCTTATCCTTTGCCAAGTTGGAGCCGAGCGCTCAGAAGTTGCGAAATTCGCCAGACGCGAAAGACAAAAATACGGCAAGGTGCGAGCGCCAGTGGCACCTTGTGCGGGACGCCAGGCCTCGAGCAGATTTAACCGTCGGCCGTGATCTGACCGAATTCCGTATTTCGGTATATACAAACACGCACGGCCACCCTTCCAGGGCCGTGACCCTCCTCCACCGCCCGCCCCAACCCGTGGCAGAGCTGGAATCCCAAAAAAACACAAAGCCCTCTTTTTTTAAAAAAAATAATCTCGGTTCAACACGACCCGGCGAAAAGCGATAAGGCAGCTCGAGGTTAAAAAGAGAAGGTGGGGGGGGGAGGTAGAACTCGCTCCGCGTCCACGGGAAGAGTACGCGAGCTGACGCGCGGCACGGCATCTCGACGGAGAACACGAGTGGAAAAGAACGCGCCTTCGAACAACTTTAACAGCGCGAGAGGCAAAAGTCAGAGAGTTGTACTCACTGTTTTCGTGGTGCAAAAAAAGCCGGCTCAGGGAAGAACGAAGCAAAAAAAAGAATCCTTCCTTTCTCTCAGATCCATTCCGTGTTTCTGCGCGTCCGTTTAAAAAAAAAAAAAAAAAAAAAAAAAAAAAGCTCCCTCCTGGACGGAGCTCCGCCGGCCGGTGCGAAACGAGGGAGGGCGGGAGGAAAAGAGGCAGCGAGGGAGGGAGGGAGGGCCCCCCAGGAGAACGGTGCAGGGCGCCGGGCGCTCGTTCTCTCCCTCTCACTGCCTCGCTTGTCAGCCTGGGAAACCGGCTTCTGTTCACCGTGCAGCTGTGCTCCTCCGGCACCCTCCTCCTCCTCCTCCTCCTCCCTCGCTTTCCCTCCCTCCCTCGTTCCCTCCCTCTCTTGCCTATTCCAGTCCCAAACACAATGCACTTCTGTACGCCCGAGCACAAAACGCGAAAAACGTGGCCGTCCTTCCCTCCTGGAAAACTACCCCCCCATCCCCTCCCCAAAAAAAGAGAGGAAGAGGAGGAGGCACAGATCGCCAGGTGGAGAGACGAGCTTTTATTTTGGTACGCTCTAGTTTGTGGAATCGCTGCTTGCTTTTTCTGAAAGAGAGAGAGAGAGACAGCGAGAGAGAGAGAAAGAGCGAGAGAGTGGGAGGGAACGCGAGTCCAAAGCGGCCGGTCGAGGAAACTGCGTATAATCCCTGCCGGCAAAAACTTCCTCCCCGGCGCTGGTAATAAGCGCGGCGCAGGAATGCGAGAGGCTGCACTCGCGAGAGGCCCGGTTAGACCAGGCTCAAAGTCACTTCAGCGCGACCCCGGGGTCAGACGCAGCAAGTGTGTGTGTGGTGTGAGAGACAGAGAGAGCGAGTCGAAGGGGGAAGGGGATAAGTTTAGCCGAGCGAAACCTCTCGCGTCTCAAGTGAAGTGGGACGGCTCCTGAAATGTGAGAAGAGCGGGTAAAAGGAAAAGAATCCCTCCCTCGTCCCTCAATTTTTCTTCTTCTTCCTCTTCTCTCCCTCGAGCGAGGTTCGAAATGAAATTATATTTAATTGCTAACTAGGTCTGAAGCCACTCGAAGCTGAATTACGAGAAGAAGAAACAGTTTGGAGATGAAAACAGTTGAGGCTTTTACAACTATAATAAAAATCGAGCAGGAGGTGGAAACGCGTGACGAGGTTCCGACAGCAAGACGCACATTTGCCTTTCGAGCAGAATCGGCCGTGATAAGTATGGAAATTTTGCAGCTGATAAACCCGCCGGGACGGGTGTAAATGCGTGACTTTTTTTACTCTTCGTTTAGGAGGGCGTTTGCTGGAAATCCTTTTACTGTTAATTACAACTTAGGTACAGATTATTACGTTTATTCACATAAAAAGCGGCCATCGTAAAGAGACTGGACTCAACAAAGCCAAGCTTCTCAGCTTTCCGCGTTTCTTACTTAAAAAGCGCTTTCCAAACCTACGCTCATACCATCACCTCGTCTTCTCCCATGATGTTGGTTATCAATAGAACTGTGCGATATGATCAAAACCCTCATATCCCGATAAACGACTTCCGAATACGGCTTTAATCGAATCGTTGGAAAGTGAATTTAAGGGAATGATTTTTTTTGTCATTGTGAACACACCCCAGCATACCACATCACAACAGAAAGTGACCGCCACATCTGACCCATCTGTGAAGGAGCAGTGGGCAGCTTTTGGGAGCAGTGCTTGGGGACGCTACCTCGCTACCTCAGAGTTCTGGTGCTCTTGAACTGGTGACCCTCCGATCACGGGGCCAACTCCCTTATCGTTACAGTACCGACTGATGGAGCAACTGCCGCTTCTCACAAAGATTCTCAAACTTCATGGCATCGTCGCAGCAGCTTTCCACATTTTTACTCAGAAGCTCATCACTATCTTCTACCGATTAGCTAGAAGCCTTAAAAGCCCCACTTCCAAAAACTGCTGTTAATCGAACCGTTCGAAAGCTCAGACGTCCAAACCAGGCTGTTTCCGTGTGATCTCGTCTCCTGCGGGGCCTAAATCGAGACACCGAGCCCAAACTCCGCCCGAGCGGATCTTCCAAGAAGGGGCGAAGGAACAACGTTGGAAAACAGTCCATAAATGACAGCGACGAGTTAAAACAAAATCCCGACCCCCCCCCTTTTTTTAAAAAAAAAGCTCATAATTAATACATTCACAGCGGTGGCTTGGCAAGAGGAGGCGGCTCGTTATTCACGGCGACGTGTTCGTAAAAACCGTCTCCAGGCCTGAGATTTGTGTCGTTTGCATCAGCCAGTCTGTGGGATTTTTAAAGGAAGGTTGCTTGAGGACGACATCGTAAACACCTTTGGTGCGAGCGCTCGGCCGAACCTCGCCAAGTCGCTCACGGGTTACATAAAACAAAGTGTGTAGAGAGTTGGCAGCGTGAACAATGCGTTTCAAAGATTTACACGGCGATCAATAAGGGAGGGATGAAAGACGGGCGGAGAGAGAAAAAGAAAGGGAGTATTTAAGGACGCAATTTATAGCGTGTGGTTTGGAAAATAATATTTCTTCATATGTTAAACACATCACATTTTTTTTCCCTTCCAGGGACTTTTTCGTTTTTGGATCGGTCGTTTTTTGGGTTCGGTTCAGCAACTAATGGCGTGTTTGAGGTTTAAAGCGAGGACTTGCTCTAAGCCGGCGTGTAACATGGCCCTCGAACTCGAACTACAACCCCTAAGAAGCACATAGGCGATGACAAAAATAGTGAAGCCCAAAGTTAATAAAGGCAAAAATGTTTTCCACTTCTTTACACGTTAAAAAGCGAACAAAAACCAACGTAAGCAGAATAGAAGTCCTCAAGGTCATTTAATACCAGGGGCGTCATACGGCTACCTCAAATTATGATACACAGCTGGGAAGTTATGAAAATTAAAGAGTCCGAGCTTGTGCCTCTACCCCAGAAACACATCAAGAAGAAAATTTATAGCCTCAACGGACGGAGCTTTCCTGCGCGTTTCATTAGAGGCTGACGAGAGCTTTCAAAAAAGCCCACTTCCGATTGTACAGTCGGAAAAACCTCCAGCTCAGACTGTACGACTAAATTGCACGCGCTGAAAAGCCGAACCTCCCGATTTACGTGCGCACCTTATACGGCCCGATGCTCGGATGCGACCTGACTGTTCACGCTACACGACACGTCGGACTCCCGTACTCCGGAACTGTAAAGTCGAGCCGGCAATACGTCTGTCCAGACTACACGCTGCGTTGCCATGTTTGTACTCTGTACTCTGTTGCATTTCACTTCCAGCTCTGTGTTTTGGCGCCGACGCACCGAGGGAAAACCCACCGAGGTTCAGGCGAGTCGACTCGTGAGTCTGCTTCAACAGTGGCTTGATATTCATCCGACCATGCGACTGCCGGTCAGAAGATGGTCGTGAGGGGTTAATCGGTGCTGGTCGTTACCCCATGAAAACTACACGATACTACACGAAAAATAGACTGAAAATGGGTGGAAAATCGCAGGGTTTAAAAAGCCCAGCTTAACAGAACTCCAAAGTCAAAGAGAGACAGAGAAAGGAAAGAAGAACGAATGAATGAAGTTGAGCCAGAGTCGGTGTCGTTGTGGTAGAAAAAAAAAAAAAAAAACGAGGCGAGCGCCCCAGCTGTGCAAACAAGACAAGAAATAAACGGAAACGATGAGAAGGAATGGATCGGCCGTCGAGGTGGCAGTGGCGCCCCTGTCGGGGGGATAACGAAATTTGATAAGGCCTAATTGCAAGGAGAAGAAATTCTCGTCAGCCGAGTCGGCGATTGGAAGAGAGGCCACGTTTTGGGGGCCCGTGATTGGCCGTCGAGCTCCCCGGTAACGACGGTGGTGAAGCAGGAGAGCCTCTTGTTTGTCGGCTGATGGGAATCTCGTCCGGACCAGCTGCGTCTCCATGGAAGAGGCACCTTGAGAGGCTCTCGGCCCATTCGTTCACCGCCTCCCCCCGCTTTCCCCTTCCTCTCCCGCTTTAACCTGATCCGTCTCTTAAAACCCACCCTCCAAAAACAGGGACAGACCATTTCGGCTTCCCTGTTTCATCCCGTCAAGCCCCTGTCACAAATCCTGACCCTGCGTGTTTTAGGGAGGTTTTTTCGGGGGGTTCTTCTAAATCCCGCACGAACTTTTATCCCTCCATAAAACATCAGCCCAAACTAGAGCGGCTCTTAGAAAGCACCATTAAGCGTTAAGTGAACTGAGCAATTTGAGACGATTCTTTCCCCCCTCCCCTTCCCCGTCCTCCCCACTTTTCTGCCCGAGGTGGTGGCAGGGGTGGGGAGGCGCTTTTCTGGGGCTTTAGGGGACTAAAGAGGCGTCTGTTGATTGATATTCAATTCAGAAGGGGGGGGGTGAAAAAAGGCACTCAGACAAAAAAAAAGAAAAAAAGAAGAAATCTGTTCAATGGCTTTAAACGGAATGTCCTCCGAGGCTTTTGGGTTTTTTTGGTGAGATTTTTAGCAGACT
The DNA here is from genome assembly GCA_032718565.1 of Distichodus sexfasciatus. Classification (NCBI taxonomy): domain Eukaryota; kingdom Metazoa; phylum Chordata; class Actinopteri; order Characiformes; family Distichodontidae; genus Distichodus; species Distichodus sexfasciatus. The sequence continues at coordinate 584,472 of JAVGVS010000194.1, read as the reverse complement.
GCCTTAGGCAGGCACAAGGGATTCTGGATATTCGAGCTGGCACGAATTTTTCTCATACCGGTCGCCGCTAGACGCACTTATCGTCCGGGAACGGCGTAATGATCTTAATGCAGATGAAGGGATGAGCCGCTTTCTGTGAAATCAGCCGCACGGAAATAATAGATTTCCCTCGTGAAAAGCCAGATCTTAACTTCCCAAAGCTGGGGATCACGGAGAGATACCTACAGTAAGAATAAAAGAATCTGAGCACAAATGAACGACAATGAATTCACAGTAAACTCAACAAATGTGCTGTTTTTAGGACTCTTTTTCACCTTCTCCATCAACTTTACTCCCCAAGATCCTGACCAAATACGGCAGCGTCAAAGCCTTTCGGACGTCAAAGCGCTTAAAAGGCACACACAAATCAGAAGCAAAGGGCATTGATTTTGACACACCTCGGCTCGCAGGGACGCAGTGTCGGGTGTCATGGGGTGTCTAGACAGCGAGACAATGAAATATGGTCGTGCTAACGGCTGGCTGTTATCGCTGGAGTGTGGCAGTCAACAAGCAGGAGAAGTCGTGTTTAACAGATACTCCGTCTGACCTTTCTGAGCCAGACTAATAAAAAATAAGAGCCCTGAAAGGCATCAAAGGCGACGATTCATTGAAGCGGGGAATGACGGATTGCCACCCAAACTCAATTACAAGGTCGCAATTCTGCTACGTCGGACGCAATTAGGACTGCGGGTTGGGACATTCAGGTGCAAATCTGACTAAATACTCAGAGGGTCCACCGCAGGAGACTAAAGCAGAGCTTCTTAACCCTTTTCATGATTAATTCATAAATATAAGCTCAGGAAATATCAGCAATCACATTCAGAGATGAGTTCTCGAAATGTCGAATATAGGTTTTAGCTCTAAAATCGCAAAAATTATGAAAGTCAATATCATTGTTGCCAGTCAGTTACATTACTGCATAATTAATGTTACAAAGTTGTCCAATTTGGCTTTCAGTGTATAGTCTCACCGTCTGCCAAGCTTTTAAAGTTTTTAGAGACCAATTAAAGCTCCTAATATGCTCCATTGAATACAGACAGTTTAACCAAAAGATATCCTGCTCAATTATTGTAATTCACTGCTTCCCACCAACATTTTTTTAGCATTTATTTTCATTTTCACAATTGTTCCAAGTCTTTCATGCCTACCAAGGTAGATCTCTGAGCACATCTACAGGGCCTTTACCCCTAGTTAAGAACCTCAGGTTAGTAAAAAATTCTCAGTTTCAATTTTCCAGACTATGATTGATCTTTTTGGGGCAATTGGTGACGTAACCGTTGGGCGTTTGCCCCCGTGATCAGAAGGTCGCCGGTTCAAATCCCAGACTGGTAAAGTTACCACTGAGGTGCTCATGAGCAAGGTACTGTCCCCAAGCGCTGCCCGTGTTAGCTGCCCACTGCTCCTTCAAGGACGGGTCAAATGCAGAGGTCACATTTCGTTGTGGTGCACTGTGTGGTGTGCTGTTGTGTGTTCACTTCATTATATGCCTGAAATAACTTTGAGCTTCAGTGGTAAATCTCCATTGGTTCTGCACTTTAGTCCAAGACTAGGCTTAATCCATGTTCTGGAAACCAGCCCTAAAAGACTTAACTTAAAGAACAGCCTAAATTTATAGGGCCAATTTCCCGGTTGAGAATTAAGCCTAGTCCTAGACTAGTTCTGAGTTTGAATGGAGAATCTCCATTGGTACTACAAATTAGTCCAAGACTAGGCTTAATCCATCAGCGAGAAACCAGCCCTTAGGGCCAATTTCCCAGCTGAGGATTAAGCCTAGTCCTAGACTAGTTCTGAGTTTGAATGGAGAATCTCCATTGGTACTACAAATTAGTCCAAGACTAGGCTTAATCCATGAGCGAGAAACCAGCCCATAAATAATAACACTGCCACTTAAAACCGACTTGAACTTGTAGCACTTGGTGCTTGGACCGCTAATTTCCACAAAAGTAGCTAGCGTGTGAGCTAGCACTAACCAACTTACCTCTTGTCGTTTTTTACTCCACAATTTTAAGCAGAATTCCAGACTAGAACAAGTTAAAACAGATAAACATGACTATAACCGTTTTGAACGAAAATGTTCAATAAATTATCTTTTTTTCCAACGTCTTCTACTTCTCAGCCTCGCGTTGTGAAGAAACAAAGATGGCGGTTGTGGCTTAACTGTTACTTACGAAGCCCATTAACATGAGCAAAGTTCAAATATTTATATGTATATTGGATTTGGACTGCCAGAAAGTAACTTTCCCTTCCATTTGGGACAGATTTCCCCTCAGAAGTTTTGACAATGTGGCATCTTTGCGTAAATACATTAAAGTTACAGTTCTCCAGCATCACCAGAGTAATATATGCTAACTAGCATGTCAGCTAGCGTTACCGAACTTCATTTATTTTACCTCACAAACACCTTTAAGTAGCATCTAAGAATCGCAGGTGATATAACCTCAGTGATTAAAAAAAAAACCCAACTACCACCATAAAACCATTTTGAACGATATTATTTTGTTATAAATTGTCATACGCTGCTAACGCCGGCTAACGTTAGCTACTCGTGCTTAATATAAGCGCCACAGCGGGTAACGTGTCGGCGGCGCTTAATTATTAAAATAGACTGATAAATAAAAAGAATCTTCAGGGATTTACATCCAATTTAAATTGAACAAAATTAATTTTCAATTCCACTCGTGTCAGACTCACCGTGACATATTTGCCTTGTGAAAGACGGCTGAAGTTTAGGCAAGAGTTCACTCCGGGCTGAGAATCCTGGTGAAAATGAATTCATAACATACAGTACAAATACAAAGACTAACTCTACACTCAAAAAACACCCTGCTCGTCCAAAAAAAATGAAATAAAATCTGAGGAGCTTTGCCCAAATATTTAATTAACAACGTTGTCAGGATGAAACTTTCTGAGGCGCCAACAGCACAGGGTCTTCACTCCCTCTATTCACCTCAATTAGTCAGGAGCAGACGGAGAGACTCCCTGAGAAAACGCCATTTTAAGTCATTTCTCTTAACTTTAACTTAAGGAGTACTTCTGAATATCATTAGTGGATTTTTAATGTGTGAAAAGTTAATTAACTTTAAAAGGTGAAGGTTGGGATGATGGTAAAATATATATATTTTTTTAATCAGCTTTGGTGACTCTGGTACTTCGTTTGTGAAGCTGACAGAGATGGAGCTCTAAAATGGAGCCTGATTAAAAATCTAATATTTTATCCAGTTTTATAAGTAGGAACTCCGTATTGTACCATAGAGTTCAAATTAGTTAGAATATTTATACAGCAAATATTTTTTGGCAGTGCTCCATAACAGTTAACGAGACCTGGAACAGTAGTAAGTCACTGATATTAACTAAACCCAGCAGTTGGTTAGTAACGGTTAGGGAGTCGGCCCGTGATCGGAAGGAGGCTGATTTGAATCCTGGACCGGTAAAAGTACCGTCCCCAAGCGCTGTTCCCCGGCCTCCTTCATGGATGCGTCAAATGTAGAGGTCACATTTGGTTGTGGTGCGCTGTGAGTGGTGCTGTGGTGTGTTAACAATGAAAATCATCACTCACTTTCAGTTTTACCCTGTAGAAAAATGAATGACAACTTGACGCAGACTTCTAAGATGAGAATGGTTCCATCCTGATGTCATGAGAGCTAACAAAAGTTTTGGAAGATAATTCGATTTGCCACTGAAGTTGACACTTAAGCAGATTATGAAATTAATACCCCAAGCCGGAAACCAACAGAGCAAAAGTAATTCACTCTCAGACCTGCGGACTGCATAGTTCAGCAGAAGCATTAGAGGTTTCCACTGAAACGTCCAAAGTGTTTTATAAAATAGTCAACAGAATTTTCACCGGTCAAGAAATATGGACACTTCTTTTCCTGCAGGTAATAGAGCAACCCAAAGACCCCAATTTTACTCAGGCCTTGTTTACACTTGGTTTTAAAATACACCCGTGGCATTTTTTGTTTAGCATGGACTGGATAAATGTTTTAAGACTTAATATACATGTACATTTGGACGCAGTTTTGTCAGGGATGCATCAGGGTGTTCACCCCGTGATCCATAGGTCGCATGTTCGAATCCAGGATATGGTAAAGTTACCACTGAGGTGCAAGGTACCGTCCCCAAGCACTGGTCTCCGGGCCCTGTCCTTGTTAGCTGCCCATTGCTCCTTCACGAATAGGTCAAATGCAGAGGTCACATTTGGTTGTGGTGCACTATGTGCTGTGCTGTGTTCACAATGACAATCACTCACTCACTTCAAATGTTAGACTTATCGGTTCAACGCGTGTCTTGGTGGTTTAAGATCCAAGACTTGTCTATGTAACAAAGGATCTTGGATTTTGGTTGTTCACACTTGCATTTTGCTTTCCACTTATGATCTGATTGCCCAGAACCCATTTTACATCTTAGATATAAAGTAAAGGAACTTCTTGACAGTAACATTGACTAAGAAAGTCCATCAGAGCATGTGTGAAGTATAAAAAAATGCTCATGTCCCTTTCTTGAAAGGAAGGGTCTATCTGGCACCTTCAACTGAAGAAACACCGAACTTTGGTTTGATACCCACTTAAATCAAAATACCAGCCTTTAATTGAGAAAACAGGTTATCTGGCCTAAAAAGAGCCATAAATAAAACTTTATTCTCTCAATTTATTAACAAGCCACAGGGTGTCCGTGGCCGCCTACCACAGCAGTTAAAACCTTTCGAGAGCTGCAGTCCTCACAAACCAACTTTATACATTACGAGCCATCCGTGAATCTCAGTCCATCCTTAAAAAAAAACAACAAAAAAAAACCCAAATGCGCTGACGTCATAAGAAAGAGGGTGAAAGAGCAGCACGTTATTCCTTTACGCTCCCAAAGGGCCGACTGAGAAAAAAAGAAAATGGGCAAAAACAATTTTGGGGGGAAAATGAAAGAAATCTTAAATTAACCAAAACAAATCCTTAACCTCGCTTGACAAAGCTTCAGCAGCATGCGGCAAACTCTTAAGCTGTGCAAAGGACTTATTTTTGGGTTTGTTTAACGCTCTTCCTTCTTCTCTCGTGCCATCAGCTTTTTTGTGTCGCCTTAAACCTCAAAAAAAAAAAATGCAACTGAAATCTCCAAATAATACTAGTGAATAATGACCATAAAACCCATAGCAGCAAAAGAGAGAACAAAAAAAAAGGCGTAACAGCTGAAGCAACCCTGGTTTGAAGGAAGGCTTGGGTTAAAACAGGTCCATAGGTGAGAGGGCGGGGCGTAGTTGAGGGGGGTGCAATAAGGAGGGGAAGGGGGCCGACTCATCTGCCGTCGGCGGGGGTGCGGCTGGGGGTGATGGAGGCCATGACGCGGCCGAAGCGCTCGCACAGCTCCAGCGTGGAGTACGACGGCAGCTTGGGCGGCTCGGCGAAGCTCTTGATCTCTGTCGAGCAGTCGAGCAGCTTGGGGAGGAAGTCGGTCAGTTTCTCCTGAAGATGGGCTGGACGGGGGAAGAGGTGGACACACACAAGCTTTAGACTGTATCATGAAGTATAAATACAATAAAGCATACACTCGGTTTTCACATTTTTTAAATGTAGATCCACAACCATGCAGAGACTGGATCCAAGCCTTATCTAACACACCTGACTCCAATATTCCTAATTCTGGAACGCATTTTGGCATGGTGGCAGACCTCCAGGAGCAGCCGCATTTTATTTAAACAGTATTTAAACCCACTTCTATATGCATAATTACACACACACACCCCGAGTAACGTTTTTCTATTTTTGTGATGTCTTTCCCATAATGGCTTGATGTAAATAATATTACAGTTACACCTGTAATACAGTCCTAACCTCAGCTTGACCAAAAGCAAATCTTTTAGTGTTTTATGTAAAACCTAAAACGTTTCTACAAAAGCTAAGCAAGTTTATTTTTACAGCACATCATACCTAGAGGTCTTTCAGTGAGCTTTACAGAAGTGCATTAAAAGTGCAATAAAAACTGAGAAGTTATTAAAGCAGTTTATCCTCAATAAACTTTTTCTAAAGTAACTGTGCGACTGCTGTGTGTTAAAAACTTGGTGAAAGGGACACGGTGAAAATATAAAAGTTGCTAAAACTTTTTATATATTAGATGATATAGTTGTATATCATAAATGCTGTTTAAATTTGGTTTATAGGTGTTTCTGCTGATTAACCTGTAAGCTGTTGAATTAATGTTAAGCTCACATCAGGAATGGGATAAACACAAGAAAATTAATAGCACCTATTATTGCTCCTTGCTCCTTAATGCCGCTCTCTTGTGGCTAAAACATGGAATAACAACCTTGAGTGCCCTCTTGTGGCCAAAACAGTGAATGACAGCCTTAATGGTGGCGCCCCCTTTTGGCCAAAATAGGGAATAACAACTTTCATGGTGGCGTCCCCTTGTGGGCAAAATGGGGGCCAACTAACTTGTTGGTTAAAAAAATGCAATACTCAGGATCTCCACATTGAACCGAGTCTCAACAACAACAACCGTTCCCGCGCTTACGCTCCATCTCCTGTCCCAGGTAGGAGCACCAGCGGTTCCTCATGTCCTCCACGGCCACCATGTCCTTCTCCTCCAGCTCGTCGACCAGCAGCAGCGGGATGCAGGGCACCACCAGCTCGTTCATGATGCTCAGGCCGCTGTTCACCTCCAGCTCCTCGCCGGTTTCAAACAGGGCCGCCGCGTGCTCGTTCAGCTTCTGCGAAAACACAAACATGCGCGCACACACACACACACACTCACTCAGTAACGTCCACTTCGACCCCCGTCATTCAGGACGTCACTACGCGGATAACGTAAAAGCGGAAACCGACGTGCGCAATGGTCTTCGCCTCCTCCCCGAAGAGAGAGAACGTTCCGGAGCGCTTTTAACTTCCTGACGCAAGGGGTGACGCTGCAGCCGACCTCGACAACCTCCGAGGCCGAAGCGGGCCGGCAAATCACGTTTATTAAAAAAAAAAAGAAAAAAAAAGGGACGGTGGAATGAAAACATCCGTACTGCAGTATATTAGCTGTGTCACCGTTAGCTGCATTTTCAATTAGAGGCGAGCGAGGAGGTAAAAAGCTGAGGCTTGAGCGGTCAAGGGCCGAGGAAGGAGGGGGTGAAACGAGGACAGGCGCGCCGGGCCCAGCAGTAATGTGTTTACACTCGCGGCGGTGCCTGCTTCCTATTTGGGGCCGGCTGATTACATTACGAGCACAATGGCGGTGTAGGAGTTACTGAGTGCAGGCGACCCCACCTCTAAAAATCGCCTCGTCAAGAGAGAGAGAGAGAGAGAGCGAAAGTTGTGATTTGGAAAACATTAATTTGTTTGTCTTTATTCAAAGTATATACATTTAGTGTAGAGTTGGTTTTGTGTTGAGTGCCAAGATAGAAAGAAATGAGAACAAAATGAGAAAGAAGTCATAGAAAAACTAAATGACAAAGAAAGATATGAGAGGGAATGAAGGAAAAGAGAATGAAATGAATAAGAAATCACAAAAAAATTAGTAAGAAAGGAATGAAAAAACGGAATGAAAGAAGGGAGGGAGACAGAAAGAATGAAAGGAAGGAAGGAAGGAAGGGCAAGAAATATATGAGGAGGGAAGGTAAAAATAAGAGAGAAATAAATGAAATTAAATAAATGAGATCAAAATTAAGAAATCAGAGAACAAATAACAGAGAAAGAAAGAAATGAGAGGGAAAGAAAAAAAGGCAATAAAGGAGAAATGAAAGAGAAGGGGGAAAAAAATCATTTAACGAGGAAGGAAAGAAAAAAGAAATCAAGGAAACAAGGAGTGAAAGAAAGATTTAAAGAATAAAAGAAAGAGGGGAGAGAAATAAAAAACGAAAAAAGAAAGAACTAAAGGAGAGAAATGAAGCAAGAAAAAAGAAAGAAGGGAAATGAAGCGAGAAAAAAAGGAAAAAAGAAGGAAATGAAGCAAGAAGAAAGAAAGAAAGAAAGAAAGAAAAGGAGGGTGGAAGGAAGAAAGGACTTGCGAAGCAAGAAATAAAGGAGGTAATGGTAGAGGGAAATAAGGAGAAATGAAAGAGAGAAGAAATGAGAAAGAACAAAAAAGAAATTAGGAACAATGAGAAAAGAAATGAGAGGGAAAGAAAAAGGCTTATAAAAAGAGAAAGAAATGAAAAGAAAAGGAAAAAAGAGGAATTTAACAAGGAAGGAAAGGAAAAAAGAAATCAAGGAAATATGGAGGAAAGAAAGATTTAAAGTTAGCAAGAAGAAAAGAAAGAAAGGAGGAAAAGGAAGAAAGAAATAAAGGAGGCAAATGGTAGAGGAAAAAAAGGGAGAAATGAAAGAGAGAGAAGAAAATGAGAAAGAAACAAAAAGAAATCCTCAGTGAACAAATAACAGAGAAAAGAAAAGAAATGAGAGGAAAAGGAAAAAAGGCTATAAAAAGAGAAAGAAATTAAAGAGAAGGAAAAAAAGAAATGGAGGAAATAAGAAGCGAAAGGAAAAGACGGAAGAATAAAAGAATAAAAAGAATAAAAGAAAGAAAGAAAGAAAGAAAAAAAAGAAAGAAAGAAAGAAAGAAAGGAGGAAATAAAAAAATGAAAAAAGAAAGAAAGAAAGAAAGGAGGAAAAATGAAGAAAGAAAAGGACTGAAAGGAAGAAAGAAATAAAGGAGGAGGGCAAAGAAATAAAGGGGAGAAATGAGGAGAGAGAGAGAGAGAGAGAAGAAATGAGAAAGAAACAAAAAGAAATAAAACAGGAAGGAAAAAAATAAACGAGTGAAAGAAAACCCAAAGAAAGAAACAGAGAAGGGAAAGGAACGAGGGAGAAGCAAAACGAGAAAGAAAGAGAAGAGAAGTAAAGAGAGGGTTGAAAGGAGGACGGCCTGGTTGAAGCTTTTAAAGCCAGTGTGGAGCTGAAGTGGAGCCTCACTCACCAGCAGGCAGTCTCTACGGTGGTGGGCGATCAGCTCCTCGTCGTGTCCGCGGCACGGCCCTTTACATACAGCAGCTCTTGTTGTACCGGTACGAGTAGATCAGGCACATCAGGGGCTTCCACGAAGGTAAAACAGAGAAGACGTAAGTATCACGCGCTTCGTTCCTGGGGTGACGGAAAAACGCGTCCGCGTTAGAGATACGGACGACTGCGAACGCGCTCTTCGGTTCCATGGTTTCGCGGCGTTGTGCTGACCCCTGGTGGACGTTATGCAGACCGCGGCCCCCTTCAACACGGCAGTACAGCGAGCTCTAGCTGAGTCACAAAAAAGCGAGACGCAAAATGCTCTTAATTTCTGAAACAGTCAGCCGAGCATCAGGAAAACGGGTGTCCTGCGAAGTCTTGTAGTCTTGATGTGCCACGTCTGCTCGAGAAGACATGGTAAGTCGATTGCACCCCATTTCCATTTCTGTCATTTTAACGTGGTGTGAGTTTACACAAAACAGTATTATTTTTTCCAAACTGACCTCATACTCCTCCATGTTGACTTCGTCTGGCTTAATGAGGTCCAGTTTTGCACGGGCCACTTTCATGATGTTCTTACATCTAACGAGAGAGAGAGAGAGAGAGAGAGAGAGAAAGAGAGAGAACATCAGCATCGGTGCGACTGACTAAAGATGGACCCAGGGACTGGGAGAAGGTTGGGGAGGATGTGTGGTAATCTGAAAAGAAAGAGGGGACAAAAAAGTGAAGAAAAAAGGGAAAAAGAAGTGAAAGAGAGAGAGAATAGAAGACAGAAATTAGGGAGAAAGGAAAAGTGGGAGAGAGAAAAGGGAAATAAAACGCAGAAGAAATAAAACAAGGAAAGAAAGAAAAAGGGTCAGGAAAAGAAAGAAGTGAAGATTTAAGTGGAAAAGGCAGGAACGAAGGAAGGAAAAAAGGAAGGAAATGAAATAAGAAAAAAGAAAGAAGGGAAATGTAGCGAGGAAAAAAAGGAAAAAAGAAGGGAATGAAGCATGAAAAAAGAAAGAAAGAAAGGAGGGAAAGGAAGGAAGAAAAGGACTTGGAAAGGAAGCAAGAAATAAAGGAGGCAATGGTAGAGGGAACAAAGGGGGAGAAATGAGAGAGAGAAGAACAGAGAAAGAACAAAAAAGAAACGAGAATAAATAACAGAGAAAGGAAAAGAAATGAGAAGGAAAGGGAAAAAAGGCGATAAAAGAGAGAAATGAAAAGATATGAAAAAAAGGAATAACTTAGGAAGGAAAGAAAAAGAGATAAAAAATGTGAAGGAAAAGTGGGAAAAGAAGCGAAAAGAGAGAGAGAGAGAATAGAAGACAGAAATTAGGGAGACAGAAAAGTGGGAGAGAGAAAAGAGAAACAAAATGCAGAAGAAATAAAACAAGAAAGAAAGACAAAAGAGTCAGAAAGAAAGAAGTGAAGAAAAGATGGAAAAGGCAGGAATGAAGGAAAGAAGACAGGAAGGAAGCATGGAATAAAGGAAGGAGAGAAGGGCAAGGAAGGAAAAGGAAATGTGTGTGTGTGGGGAGGGAGGTCGGGAATGAAGGAAGGAAGGAAGGAGGGAGGGAAGGAATGAAGAAAGGCAGAGTGACAAACCATGCTAATGAACGCCACAAAAGATAAAAACAAAGAAGCAAGGAAAATGAACCATAAAGAAAATGAAAAAAGGCAAGAAAGAGAAAATAAGAGAGTGTGAGAGGTCAACAACAAACAGCATGGACGGGGGAACGGAGGGATGTGGGTGACTCATGATGTAACGTGCGGAATGAGATGACCAGTCCGGTCCCAAGGTCTCACTTCAGGAGCATGAATCATTCTTTATTTCCGGAAATAAACGAAATGACAAACAGATCTCAGGGGTCGTGCGTTTGGGCTGACATAAATCGACCTCTATTCCTCCAATCAGAGGAGGACGAGGAGGAGGAGGAAACTGACTGGCTGATGAAGAAGCAGCAGAGGGGAGATGGAGGAGAAAAGGGTAAGAAAGGAGAAGAAGCTGAGAGGACGAGTCTGCCTCTATATACCCTGCACTGCTCCCTGATGATGATGATGTCGCTAACTATTTTAAAATGTTTCAATATTTTTTAAAATGCTCCTATTAATCCTTCCAGTGTAGGGAAGAAAGAATGAACAAAAAAGAGAGAAGAAGCCATTAAGAAAAGAAAAAGAATAGAAAAAAAGAGACAAAGAAAAAACAACTAAAAAGAAAAAGAGAGAGAGAGAGAAAGATAAGAAAAAAGAAAGAAAGAATAGGAAAAGACAAGGAGAACAAAACAAGCGAAAATGTAAGAGAAAAGACAGAAAAACAGCTTTAATGAAGAGAAAGAAAGAAAGAAAAGAAAGAAAGAGGACAAGAGAACAAAAAAGAAATGTAAGAGAAAAAAGACAGAAAAAAGAAATGTAATGAAGAGAAAGAAAGGAAAAAAGAAAGAAAAGAAAGAAAGAAAGAAAAGAAAAGAGACAAGAGAGAACAAAAAAGAAAATGTAAGAGAAAAGACAGAAAAACAGCTTTAATGAAGAAAGAAAGAAAAAAGAAAGAAAGAAAAAGAATAGAAAAAGACAAGGGAGAACAAACAAGGAACAAAGAGAGAAAAGACAGAAAACAGCCGTAATGAAGAGAAAGAAAGAAAAAGGAAAGAAAGAAAGAAAGAGACAAGAGAGAACAAAAAAGAAATGTAAGAGAAAAAGACAGAAAAAAGAAATAATGAAGAAAGAAAGAAAAAGAAAGGAAAAGAAAGAATAGAAAAAGACAGGAGAACAAAACAAGGAAATGTAAGAGAAAAGACAGAAAAAACAGCCAAATAAAGAAAGAGAAAGAAAGAAAGAAAGAAAGAAAGAAGACAAAAAATAAAAAAAGGTGCAAGGAATAAAGGTTTGAGAAAAAAAAGAAAGAAACAATGCAGAATGATACAAGTAAGAAAGAAAGAAAGAAAGAAAAGAAAAGAAAAGAAAAGAAAAAGAAAAGAAAAGAAAGAAAAAAATTGGAAAAAGGATAGAATGGTGTAAGAAAGAGAAGAGAGGAAAAAGAAAAAAGGGAGAAAAAGAAAAAGCTTGAAAAAAATATAAAAATATAAAAAAAGAAGTAGAGAAAGAAAGAAAAAGAAAGAAAGAAAGTCAAGAAAAAGACAAATGAGAAAAGACAGAAAAGAGAAAAGGAAAAGAAACAGACAAACTGAAGAAGAAGAAGAAAGGCGTGAGAAAGGTAAGAGTGATGTGAATGGATTGTCCCTGCTCTCACTGAGGTGCTTTATTGACCGCTGTGCGTGTGAGCGGTGAACTCTGCGGGTTGTTCACAAGGGTCACATGCAGAGGGCGGTACCTCTCGTCGAAGCTCAGGTTGCGGTCGGCGAACTGCGTGAGCAGCGTCCTCTCCAGGATCTTCTTGGGCGCTTGGTTCTGGATGAAGTAGACGAGGATTTAAGGGCTGAAGCATGCCGCCAAGGAGAGACACGCCCTCCTGAGCTAATCAAGAAATAAGCAAGGCAGGCCCCACCTTAATCGGCCACACACATTGAAGCGGGACAGACAGAGAGAGAGACAAGAAAGAGGGGAAATGAACAGCAAAGAAAAGCAGACAAGATGGAGATGGGAAGAATAGAAAAAAGAGAAAAGACAAGTAAAAGGAACGTACAAGTGTGTGAAGGGGGAAAGAAAGAAAGAAAGAAAGAAAGAAAAAATAAAATGTAAGTCAGAAAGGAAAAAAAGAAAAAATTAGGGAATATAAAAGCAAGATAGAGGGAATGAATGCGGAAAGATGCAAGATGAAAAAGAGAGAGAGAAAGAGAGGAGGAGAAGATTAGTTGAACTGCTGCAGCCTCTTTAACACACACAGCAGCCGGTGACACACACTGACCGATTAAACCCCCTGATCCTGTTCCCCAAACCAGTGGAATATCCTCCATCCTCCATCCCTCTCTCTTTCACTGTCCCTCTTTCCCTCCATCTCCCTCCATCCTCCCCATCCCTCCATATCCCTCTCCATTCTCCCCCACTCCCTCTTCATCCCTCCTCCCACCCTCCATCCCTCTCCATCCCTCCACTCCCTCCCCCATCCCCCATCCCCTCCATCATCCTCCATATCCCCCCATCCCCCATCCCTCCATCCCCTCTCATCCCTCCTCCACCCCCTCCATCCCCCCTCCACCTCTCTTTCATCCCCTCCCCCGACCCATCCATCCCTCTTCATCCCCCCACTCCCTCCATCCCTCTTCATCCCCTCCCCAACTCCCCCTCCATCCCTCCCCGACTCTCCATCCCCTCTCCATCTCCCAGAACTCCCTCTCCACCCTCTTCCCACTCCCTCTCCATCCCCTCTTTTATCCTCTCTGACTCCTCCATCCCTCTTCATCCCCTCCCCCACTCTCCATCCCTCCCCCACCCCTCCATCCCCCTCATCCCTCCCCTGACCCTCCATCCCTCTCCATCCTCCCAACTCTCCATCTCCCACAACCTCCACCCCTCCCGACTCCCCCTCCATCTCTAAGCATCTCTCCCCCACCTCCCTCCATCCCTCTTCATCCCTCCCCCACTCCCTCCATCCCTCTTCATCCCTCCCCCACTCCCTCCATCCTCCCCACCTCCTCCATCCCTCTCCATCCTCCCCACTCCCTCCATCCCTCCCCATCCTCCCCCACTCCCTCCATCCTCTCCATCCTCACCACTCCCCATCCCCACCCCGGACCCTCCATCCCTCCATCCCTCCTCCCCCACCCCCTCCATCCTCCCACCCCACTCCCTCCATCCCTCCCCACCCCCACCCCTCCATCCCCTCCCCCACTCCCCCTCTTCATCCCTCCCCACCCTCCATCCCCTCCCCACCCCCCACTCCCCTCCATCCCTCCCCCACCCTCTTCATCCCTCCCCCACCCCTCTATCCTCCATCCCCTCCCCCACCCCTCTCCATCCTCCTCCCCCACTCCCTCCATCCCTCCCGACTCCCTCCATCCCTCTCATCCCTCCCCCACTCCCCTCTATCCCTCCATCCCTCCCCCCACCCCCTCCATCCCTCTCCCACTCCTTCCATCCCTCCCCCACCCTCCATCCCTCTCCACCTTCCCCCAACTCTCTCCATCTCCCCACAACTCGCCCACTTTCCCGACTCCTTCCATCCCCTTTCCACCCTCCATCTCCCCAACCTCTTCCATCCTTCTCTCTCCCCACAACTCCCTCCACCCCTCCATCTCTCTCCATCTCTCTTCATCCCTCCCTGACTCCCTCCACCATTCCATCTCTCTCCATCCCCCCCCAACTCACTCCATCTCTCCTCAAGTCCCTCCATCCCTCCCCAGCTCCCTCCATCTCCCTCCATCCCTCCCCGACTCCCTCCATCTCTCTTCATTCTTCCCCGACTCCCTCATCTCCCACTCCTCCCTAACTCCACTCTCTCTCCCTCCCTCCCTCTCACATCCACTCTTTATCTCTCAGCTGTGTGAACATAAGCTCGTCTCAATGGCGCCACATTTCCCCCCAAAACTGCACACACTTCATTAACACTGGGGCGGGAGGTAATGAATAGAGAGCAGACATTAGAGATGGAGGGATGATGAAAAAGGCAGACGACGCCCCCCACTGGGACCTACAACCTACTGCAGACACGGTGCGGGGAGGATAATGGGAGCACACACACACACACACGTGGAGAGTGGTCCGTGTATAAAATGCTTGTGACAGTGCTGATCAACACAGACGCAGCAGAAGCTCGCGGGAAGGTCAGGGCAAAGGGGGAGGGGTTTTAGTCGGCCACGCCCAGCAGGCAACTTAATATGACATCATAAACAAACAAACAAACAAACAAACAAAAACACCAGCAAACGAAGTGGAGGTGCAGACACAACACCGGGTGCTTATTCACTGCAGGCGTGTGGGGCTGGACTACTGGAAAACCTTCTAGAGCTGAACGATTTTCTACCATTGCAATTGAAAATATTTTTGGATATTTTTAAGACAATACTGCATTCCCAAAAAATTCACAAAAATCGGCCTTCACAAATCCACAAAAGCCTCTTTCACACATGGACCTGAGAATGGCTCGTGTCCTAGAATACCGTTCCTGTTGAATAATGAAGGTAAATCCAACCATCTTTAAAAATAACACAGAGCATATTTTTGCATCACGTCCAGCTTCAGGAAAGAAAGAAATAAAAGAAAGTTAACGGCCGAAAGAAAGGAAAGAAGAAAGAAAGCTTTTACAGCAGAAAGAAAGAAATAAGGTAAGAGTTTATAGCAGAAAGAAAGGAAGAAGGAAAGGGTTTACAGCGGAAGGAAAGAAGGTTAATTAACGGCAGAAAGAAAGAAAGGCAGAAAGAAAGAGTTTACAGCAGAAAGAAAGGAAAAAAGAATGAAAGTTTACAGTAGAAAGAAAAAGAAAATTTACAGTAGAAAGAAAGTTTACAGTAGAAAGACGAAAGAAAGAGTTTACAGCAGAAAGAAAGAAAGGAAAAAAGAAAGAAAGGGTTTACAGTAGAAAGAAGAGAAGAAAGAAATAATGAAAGATTACAGTAGAAAGAAGAGAAGAAAGAAAGAAAGAAACAAACAAAGCTAGTTCACAGTAGAAAGAAGAAAGTTGACAAGAGAAGAAAGGAAGAAAGAAAGTTTACAGTAGAAGAACTAAATAAATAAATAAAGAAAGAAAGTTTACAGTAGAAAGAAGAAAGTTTACAGTAGAAAGAAAGTTTACAGTAGAAAGATGAAAAAGTTTACAGTAGAAAGAAAGTTTACAGTAGAAAGAAGAAAAAGTTTACAGTAGAAAGAAAGAAAGTTTACAGTAGAAAGAAGAAAGAAAGAAAGAAAGTTTACAGTAGAAAGAAGAAAGAAAGAAAGAAAGTTCACAGTAGAACGAAAGAAAGAAAGTTTACAGTAGAAAGAAAGTTAATTAACGGCAGAAAGAAAAACAAAGAAAGTTAGGATAGAAAATAAATTACAAAGAAAAACAGAGGCAAAAAAAAAGAGATAAAATAAATAGACAAATGAGAGAAAAACTAGAGAGAAAAAGAAAAGGAGTGAGAGGACGTTAAGAGAAAAGAGCGAGCGACAGGAAGCCCTGACCACATCACTACTCTACTGTGGGGGTTTAGAGAGAGGCGGTGATCAGCCCTACACTGTGCTGCAGCACACACACACACACACACACACAGACGGGTGGAGCAGGCAAGAGGAGGTGAGGGTCATGCGGAGGGCAGCGAGGGTCACCAGGGGCTGCAGTCGGCACGGCGACGCGGGGTTGTGTGTGTGGTGGGGGGGATGCGGGCCGAGTGGAGGTGGTACCTTGAAGAAGGCGGCTTCAGGCCCGCACTTGTCATACACACTCCGGGATTTGCCAATGGCGATTATTATACCCTGCATGTTTGGCGTCATCATGGTCTGCCCAAGGAAGGAAGCACGTTACTACCAAACACACACACACACACACACACACACACACGCTCGCCAGTCGCCATGCCAGCCAGCAGCCCAGAAACACAAAACACACCAGCTCAAAGAACTACAGACTACGTGCTTGTGTGCGATGCTGCATGCAAAAATAAATAAATTAACAACATAAATCTTACATGTATTCGCAGCTACTTAATCCCAATCCCAGGCCTAACTTTACAGTCTAAGCGCCTAAACAGGGCTAAGCTCGAGTGTAAATGACTACGCGTGGGATAAATACTGACCCCTGCTGGTTGGATGTGGGAGTGCGACTTGCTCCGAGACTCGGTTACTAAAGGTGTTTTCACACTTTGTCCGTTTCAGCCCTCAAAGCGAACTCAGATCGATTAGTCAGCGTTTTTTACGTACATGTGAACACGCCGAACGAACTCAAACCCCTCGGAAACAAACCGAACTGAGACCACATCGGGAGGTGGTCTCAGTCCGGGTCGCTTTAAGTCCGCGGCGCGGTTCGTTTAACTCGCGCCTTATGAACACAAAGCGCTCCTGGTTCGCTTCGACAGTTTTCGTCCGAAGTGAAACTACCCAGAATGCAAAGCAGTAAAGGTCTGAGAGCTCCATAAGAATTAAATATGACCAGAAAAAGGACTGAGACCCCATCTGAGCTGAAGTGGAGCAGGAAGAGAACCGAGTCCCCTTTCAGACGAACTCACAGTGTGAACATAAAGAGAACCGAGTTCCACTTTTTGGACCACTTCTAGAGGACTGGGTTCGGTTCCTTTAAAGGGGACTATATGTGAAAACACCCTAAGACGCTACAGAAAGTGACTGAAGACGTTACTTTTCTTCGTCCTCTCACGATCAAGAGTTATCTTCCTCAGGAACTCAACATGAAAGTTCTTTTCTTGTCGCAGGATCACGGGCAAAAATACGCCAAAACAAGACAACGAGATCACTAGAAATGTAACTTGTGATCACAAAATAACAGGAAGAAAAATGACAAGTCCTCGATGACTTCATGAATCCACGGCATTCAAAATGTCATGTTTGTTTCATAGATTTTTTCAGTTTTTAGTATTTTTAGGATATTACAATTACACTTTAAGATCAAGTTTTCCTTTTTTGTTGTTTCTACAACGACAATAATGTCAAGTCTCAAATTCTGACGCTGGACTTCCCTTAGTATTGCTGATGAAAACAGGGCCTCTGTTACAACATTGGGTTCTAATCCCGTTTAATCCCATCTATAAATGCTGATGTTATATGCAATAACAGTCTTCTTTTTGGCTTTAAAGGGCCAGTTTTTCAGACAATGATAAGCCTAGCCCCAGGCTATTTTTGAATTTCAGTCGTGAATCTCCACTGTCCCTACAATTTAGTCCAAGACGAGGCTTAATCCATGTTCAAAAAACCAGCACTAAGGGGCGGTTTCCCAGACAGGGATTAAGACTAGTTCAGAACTATATTTCTTTTTCAAAGGAAAATCTCCATTCAAAACACTCCGTAATCCAGGACTAGTCTTAATCTCTTTCTGGGAAACCGCCCCAAAATGTTTGAAATTTCTCTCTAAATTAATAGTTATGCGGCATCAGATTCAAAACGGTGCATTTTTCATTTGTTCTTTAATCAGCATATTGACTCAAAAATTGCCAGTACTAGGGCTGGGTATCGTTGCTGATTTCCTGAATCGATTCGATTCCGATTCACAGGGTCATGATCCGATTCAATGTCAATTTATTTAGAGATTTCTTTGCGTCAATACTAGTTCTGCTTAGTTCTAAAATTAGGCCAGACGGTGATTTGAGCGGAGCAGCTTCAGCCACGGCCCTATTTGTTTTCGCCGGTCTCACGTTTTTATGGCTCTCCTTGCGCGGTCGCGAGAAGTAGTGCATAGCCGCAGGAAAAGATCGATCCGGGAATTTTTGAATCAATAACGTATTTTTCGAACGAGAATCGATATTGATCGGTGAATCGATTTTTTGAACCCAGCCCTAGCCAATACTGATATCCTCAAAAACGCTAAATATGGGTTGCGATAATCAATTATCCCCTGATCGCAATGTAGCGTTATCGTTGTGCAATATGAACGAAACATATCGGATCAGTAAATTAAGACGTCTACCTTTTCATATTATACTCTATCGTTTAGTTGGTGGTGGCGTATTTCTGAGTCCCAAAACTTCAACATATGGACAAAGCCACTGGAGCAAAAATTGAAAAAATAAAAAAGCTGCTAAAAACAGCTAGCTATCCTTATCCTAACTCCACAAAAGAAGAGGAAAAGCAGAGCCAAGCGCTAAAGCCTGCTGCCTCATTAAAGCCACAGCGGAACAACCGAACTGATATGAGGGACACAAAACGAAGAAAAGCTGGAGTGAGGTCATGAGATGCTCAAAGCACGAAAAAAAGGAAAAAAAAATAAAAAAAGGATGCGGGAAGAATGGGTTCGGATGCTAGAGCTGCCGTTGCCGCGGCGACAAAGCGCTACCTCGTCATCGTAACCGCCCTCGCGCGACTGGATGACGAAGGTTCCCACGTGAGGGATGGCAACCTCCACCACCCGAGGGGGCGGGGCGGGGGATGGGGCTGGGGTGGGGGCGGAGCCATCCTGGGCAGGCTCAGGG
Source organism: Distichodus sexfasciatus (assembly GCA_032718565.1). Lineage (NCBI taxonomy): Eukaryota > Metazoa > Chordata > Actinopteri > Characiformes > Distichodontidae > Distichodus > Distichodus sexfasciatus. The sequence goes on along the minus strand of JAVGVS010000194.1, from coordinate 565,538 downwards.
GGCGGGGTTTTGGCCAGAGTCACATTAGACTCCGCCTGCGGGGGCGGAGGCGAGGAGATGGAGCGCACTGCCTGAACGGAGACACACACACACATACATACACACATACAGGAAAAGAGAAAACGACTAGGGCTGGGCGATATGAGCTCAAATCAGTATCACGATTTACTACAGATTTTTACCTCGATTATGATTAACAAACGATTATTTTGGTTTGGGACAAAATTTTTCTTTTAACGGAAGTGTACAAAATACTAGCGATGGCCGACATGTCGATTCCAAGTTGCCGGTTTCGATTCATTGCCCAGCCCTAACTGCGACGCAGACGGAGAAATGGAAGGCGCAAAAACACGATGAATGAATGAAAACACACCCCATTTACGATCTGCTTTCTGACTGGCTCTCTCTCTCTTTACGACCGACCTGCGGTGCGTTTCCCAAGAGCATACGTTACGTTAGCAACACTATATTAGCTGTTATGTACACTACGTTAGTTGCTAGCATAGTTAGCAACTACGCTTTTAGGAAACGCACCCCTGATAAATAGGCAAACTTTAACCTCACGAACTTACTATCTCGAGAGCACAATGTAGAAAAAGAAAAATCTAAAATGTTTTGTCCAGATTTTTTGTTTAAATCTTCTCAGGAATAATTCAAAACAAAAGAAGAACATCAGCTGTTTTTTTTTTTAGCTATATATTCTGGTCTCCAGTGACCAAAACCTAAAAGTTTGTGATTTAACGCATGATTTGAGATGATCTGAAACGGCAATGAAATCCGTGGGAACCATGAAGGAAAACTGCAATGTTTAAGTGTAACTCCCTGCTGTTTATATACATATATATCACTAAAAGTATAGAAGCAAAAAAAATCAAACGTTGATAATGAAACGGAGGAAGCATTTTTGCGTTTCTGTCGTACAAAGTGGTTATTTAACAATATGTGTTGTGTGAATACAAATTTTAAAAGATGCAGCACACCTGCAACTCTGCCAACTGTTGTATATTATGTTGTTACTATTTATACTGTTACTGTTACTACAATATACTGTTAATCTGCCCACGCTTTGAATTGTGCACCAGTCTGAACAGCGTTGTAGTCATGTATGAGCTGCTAATAGCGGCAAAAATGGCATTTGTTAATGGCAGATAAATGATACTTTAAAGAAAGAAACAGAGAGAGAGAGAGAACGGATCTTGTTAGCATGTTATGGGTGCTGCTGTTATATAGTTAATCCACTAGAGGGCAACAACTGCTCGTTTTTCTGTTTTTATACGCATAGCTCTGTTAAAAATATATATTTATGGCAGTATTTCTTGCTGCGTCATGCCACAGTATCACTAAGAAACCACAATAAGTTTTTATCATATATATATAAACTGCATTACGTGGAATTTTATAAAGGCTGAACATAAACATTTGGAATATTGTTATTGCATTTTTTAATTACTGAAGTCGGTACTGGTTTTAAATCCTAAATCTAGATCTAATCAGGCTTTAGAACGGATCTACGTTAACATTTACAACATTTAGAGGACGTTCTTATCCTGAGCGACTTCCGTTTGCTTCAGAGCAACTCGGGTCCTGCTCAGGGACCCAGTGTTGGTAGCGCTGTAGGCAGGATTCGTAGCCACGAACTTGTGGTCCAGAGGCGAGTAGCTACTCGAGATTACAACAGGGATTAAATTGGAAAGAGTGGCACTGTGTCATCTGTAGGAGGCAAAACTTGTGCAGAAAGTGCGGGGGGAAAAAAATGTTTGCCATGCTCATTAAAAACTATGGCTTGAAATAAGTAAAAAAAAAAATTAAAAAAAAAAAGTATGAAAGTGTGAAAAGTACACTCAAGATTTTAATAAAGGAATCCAGAAAAGGTGACATCATGCCACAGAACAGACATACTGTGTTTCGATAAGAGACAGTTAATACCTCCACTTTAAACGGCTAAAAATAAGCGTAAAGCAAGTATTTTAAACGGACTAAAGCAGCCTCTCCAAGCCGGAATTCAACGCCTGCGTCCCGTCAACCGCGATCTAACGGCGAGTCCCATTAGGATCGTTAATGAATAAAGAACAAACAAACTTAACGGCCTCGCAGGAGCCGACCCAGACGGCCCTCGTCTGGCTCATTGGCGTCAAATGAGACGGAAGTGTGAGTGTGTTTGTCTTACAGCGTTGAGCAGCACTTCGGGACTCTTCTCGACGTGCTCGGCGGCCGCCTGCGAGATGGCCCTCTCTGTGTCCTCCTGCAGATGTTTGGAGTCGTCGGTAGGCGAAGGCTGCTCCATGTACTCCGGGTCCTGCATGGGAACTGAGAGACGACACAAGAAACGTACGAGTCACACACTCTTCGGGGAAACAAATATTCTCTCTCGGGTCTCGGTGTCTCTTATTCCGCTGAGATCAGGTTGAACCAAAAAGAGCAAACTTCACAGTCTCCAAGGGGGAAAAACACGGTAGAAATATGGTCTGAGCAAAATATATAGTCTAAAGATGTTTTCACACACATGAAAACCGTAAAAAGGAAGTTTCCGGAACCGAGGGTACGCTGCATGTTACGCCTTGATCCTTTCACATTTGTGACCCTCCACGGCAAAACCAGTCGCTTGTCGCAAATTTTCAAAATTGAGTTATGTTTTCATGAAAGGGCATAAATCAAGCTTCAAAACGATACCTATATGGAATGAATGGGACGACATATGACTGAGATATCAACATTCAAAGGAGTCGGGTTTCTCCTGTCACGCCAAGTGAGAAACGGAGAAATCTGCCTTTGAAGTTGACTATCGACGTAGCACTCACAGACGCTTGGTGCGGTCGCGGCTACGTTTGCATTTACGCTAGCCTACGCTGCATTCACAGCCACACGGATAGTCTACCTGCGTTAGGTTAACTGAACTCGGGAGACGGAGATCGATTCCGGAGAAATATCTTCACGCTAGTCAACCAGTGGATTTACCGTAAATATTGGAGTAGAGCGGTCAAAACACAAACTTTTAACATTCTGCTGGAATTGAATTCCTCACCTCAAGAAAGTCACGTTTTTAGGATGGAAAGGGTAAGTTTTTCAGCCAAATTTATTCACAACAGTACAGTATAGACCTTCCACTGTTTCAAACCACTAAAACAAAAAAAAATCCAAATTTTTACCCCACGCAACATAAACGCTCGTTTTTCTCGGAAACCTCCGTTACGACAAGCCACTCGTTTTGCCGTGCAGAGTCACATTTGGAAAAAGAACCAGTCACAAACATCACAATGACAGCTTTAATGACACCTCCTTGTGGCCAAAATAGGGAATGACAGCTTTAAAGGTGGCGGCCCCTTGTGGCCAAAATGTGGAATGACGGCCTTAAGGTGAAAACAGGGAACTACGTTGTTTGTTGCCGTTGACAAGAAACACAATACCCACAATCACCTCAACGACTGAAAACGTTACGTCCTGAACAGTGCTTCTATGATCAAAATAGTGATGAGTCACATTTGGGCTCACTGGTGGTAGTGCTGGAGGACTGACCTCTTAGAATGCTACAACTAGGCCACGGACCTCTAACTAACCTACACACTCGACCGAAGTTTCATGTACGTTGCTGGTAGTCTCACCCGTGTTGTCCGCAGGGCTAGGCTCGGTGCTCATGGGTCGAGGTGTGGCTGCGGACGCGGATGCGGCTGCTGCTGCTGCTGCTGCTGCCGCTGCGGCCAGCGCCATCTTCTCCTGCTGCGCCTTCCTGGCCTGCATGGCGTCCCACTCCTCCAGCTCGCGCTCGAACAGCTGGTTGTCCTCCTTCACATACTCCTTCAGGTCGGGCGGGAGCTTGTCCAGGCCGCTCAGTACCTGGCCCGTCTCTTTGTCGAACTCCTCTGACAAGGACAAGGCAGCAGAGATCAGGATGAAAACCGTGTACACAAGCGCGTGCACACAAACTGAGGCATGCCAAAGGCCCTGCGTTCACTCGGTCGGCCGTCGTTCAAGATTGCGTAACCGTCTTATGCAAGATCCTGCCTCCCGGATGCAGCGCAAAGTGTAATAACCAAACACGGTACGCGAAACAAAAGCTTTTTATTTGAGAAGCGGGTGAAGGAAAGGGGCAGAGGTAGAGCTGCGCAACATGAATAAAAACAAAAATATTCGACAATTTCTCCAGCACAAGTTGGCCGTACTGCCAGAAGAAGGTACCTGCGATGAGGAAGGACTTCTTGTCGTTGATGTACATGAGGCAGTAGGCGCTGGCGTTCCTGTAGCCCCCGAATGAGTCCCTGACCAGCTCCTCCCAGGAAGACTTGGAGACCGAGATGTCGTTGTACTTCATCCAGCAGCGGTGGTGCGGGTCGTAGATGTACGCCCAGTAGTGTCCCGCGTTGGCCTGGCCCTCGTGCACCAGGACGGCGTGCAGCCGGTACGGCACCTGCGGCGGATGGGAGGGTCTGTTTAAATCTGGTATTCGCCTTTGGACTTGCAGGAAACACATGCGTTCAGCTGCTCACCTGCATCATTGTCTTGTCAGAGTACATGAGCTCGATGGTTCTGTGGATTCTAGAAATACTGCCTTGTAGATCTGGAGATTTAAAAACAAAACACACAGTTTAATTCACATCATAGCATTTCTAATGGGTTCCACATTTACAGTAACATTTAGCAGACGACCAGGGACGGGCTCCGTACAGCAACCTGGGATTAAGGGTCTCACTCAGGGTCTCAATGGTGATTTTAGCTTCTCTTGGTATTCTGACCCCCTCAGTCTTAGGGGCATGATCAGATAATGGAACTTCGTTAGTTCTTGAAGTGGTGGCTGACCTCTGGTGTCGTTCTCCACCTCGTTCCTCCAGCGGTGCAGGCATCCCTCCAGCACGTGCAGCTCCTCCTCCGTGATGTGGCGAGGAGCGGGGTGCATGGGCAGGTCCGGGGGCACGCGGGACTGGGTGAAGGGCTTGTGGATGGGGACGCGCTGCTGCTGCTGCTGCTGCTGCTGCTGTTGTTGTTGTTGTTGTTGTTGTTGTTGCTGCTGCTGCTGCTGCTGCTGCTGCTGCTGTTGCGTTTGTGGCTGTGTCTGTGGTTGTTGCTGCTGCTGCTGGGGCTGTGTCGGAGCACTAGGACCATCCGCAGGGACAGAGGAACCCTGCTCCATCGCACTGAGGGAAGAAAGAAAGGGGAACATGATTAAACTTTCCAAAATTTTGTGGGTCAACAGTCTTGGAAACGGTACCTTTCGTAACGGTACTTCAGTGGTACCTTTACTGGTCTGGGATTAATACAGGGATCATTTCAAATCCCAGACCCTTAAAAGCTACTAGGGATTTTTTAATATTGTGGTGGGTTAAAGGACCAATCCTCGCCTTGGCACAGGTGGCACTTGCGCAGTCGTGCCACCGGGTGGCGCCGACGTGTCGATGTCCTCAACGGGCGAGGTGCACACCGGCTTGCTGGAGGCGAACTCCATGGCGTACTGAAGGACGTCGGCAAGAGGAAACCTTTTGGGCCCGGATCCATAGCTCAGATACCTTCAACGGTAGCAGAGAACATTCTGGTCAAGGCTTATCTCCCTCAGGGGAGAGGGTGAGAAAGAGAGAGAGACAGAACGAGCGAAAGTGTGTGTGTGTGTGTCACATCTAGATTTCAAGCTCTATAAATGGCAGCTGAACAAACCATGTTGTTGCCCCGTCTGCCGCACCGACAGCCAGACTCCACTCAGGCATCCGTGAGCCGTATTCCTGCCAAACTCCCTGACAAATATTTACAGTGTGACAGCTTTCGTCTGCGCGGCTGAAAACACGGCAGAGGGTTGCGGCACTGGCCAAGGTTTCTGGCTCTTTTTTTCTTTGTCTCCAAAGAAAAAGGCCGTGCGTGTCGTTCTCACCTCTCCAGTCGCTGCTGGAGGACAGTCAGGTGCTCCTTCAGCCTCCTGATCTCCTCTCGCTTGATCCGTGTGACCTCTCGGTTCCTGTCCATGTACCTGAGGAAGAACGTTGAGAGGGATTTTTTAAAAACACATTCTTTCTTTTGTCTTTGTGTGTTATTTATTTTGTACAGTTCCTCTGCGGCGGATTAGAAGTGGCATTGAGGCTGCGCACCGGTCCATGTAGAGCATCGGGGGAAACTCCAGCTTGTTGTGGATCTTCTCAGGCCTCCCCAAGGCCTGGTTGAACTCGAACCTTGATAGCTCGAAGGTCAAAACAGGAGGGAGTTCTGTGAACCAGTGCTGAGACAAAACAAACGGACACAAACATGAACAATGGGAAATTACTTTAACGTAAAAATTTAAGGACTACTTTAAGCGACATTCACAATCCCTGTAAACACTAGTGTTTTGAACAGCGTCTTGCTACATTCAGGCAGCTGATGAACAACAGCTGTAGTGTTACAAATCACTACTTAGGCACCTGTGCCAAAAAAGGAGCTCGGATTTCACCAAACCCTTGATTATGGCGTGCGAGGACGTGACCCAAGACAGATTTGAGTTTCTCTTGCGTCCATATCTGTCCATCCTTATTGTTACAGAAGGTTACGGGAAAAGCGTGCAAATGTAGCAAGAAACACATTTTTATCTGAAGTGAAAACGCAACATTTGCAAACGAAACACGAATCTCGCATTCCAGGGCGTGGAGCGTCGCTGTCCGAAAAATCTCAAGGCTGACCTCCTGTCCGGATTTGGCTGAGTTTTCGGCTGAATGCAGAGATTCGATCTCGCCCTCCACCATGGCCGCCTCCAAACACTCGTGCAGGTCCTTGAAGCCGTTCACCTGCAGCGGGTACTGGCCGAACGTCTCTGTGTTCTCGAACTTCTTGCCTGTGGATAAAATCACTATTAAAACCACTACATTTTTATGTCATAACATTACTGAGGTAACAGCTGCTTTTTATGACTCATCAAAGACAGAAAGTCCCGGAACCCTTCAGCTGTTAAGGCTGTTTCTGAGTCGTCTGCAAAAGCCATTAATCGGACGCAACTCCAAGTTTGATCGGTGCTCAAAATTGCTGTGTCAGCACTATAAAGAGGCGATGTGATCAAACAAACGCAGTGATTAGTCCACGTCGACGACCGGAGCCAACGGAGTTGACGTTGTCGACCAGGGACCTCAGCAAGCAAAAAAAACAATGACTATTAATTTCTTTTCACATTTTTTTCCCCAGAAGTAACCGTCACAGTTTCGTGAAACTGTGTGTAAGGTTATCATAAGGTTATCAGAATCTCATATCGGCCCACACCTAGTCCCTCAGAGACCTTGTTTACGTTCACACACTCGGCCCCGACCGCAGCACAGAAGTGGGTCAAGGCTTCATGGAGAAGCGCTGGAGAGGTGTGTGTTTATTCGGCGGCGAGCCAGAATTCGCGTTGGACTGTGGCCAAGACTGACCCCACCGCCCAAACTCGTCTCCCCCAAACCCAACCCAACACACAGGAGAGCGAGCAAAGCAAGACTCTGAACAAGCTTTATGAGTCAGCTGTGTGGAGCCTGGGGCAAGGAAACGTGACTATTGGGGGTGTAACGATACACTGCTCTTCATCGATACATCGATTCAACGATTGCAGTTTTGATCCAACGGTCATATTATATAGAACCGGAGATCTATTTTGTAACTTAGAAGTCAAAAATTTGCAGTTTTGACTATAAAAAACAGTTTTGACTATAATCTCAGGTTTGGAAAGTACCAAAGCTGAACAGGACACTTTCAAACAAGAACTGGAACCTTTGGTCGGTCGGTCAGTCAGTCAGTCAGTCAGTCAGTCAGTCAGTCATTATCTGAACCACTTAATCCCAACTGGGGTCCGGAGGAAACCCACGCGAACACGGGGAGAGCATGCAAACTCCACACAGAAAGGCCCTACGGCCGACCCCGGGGTTCGAACCCAGGACCTTCGTGCTGTGAGGCGGCAGCGCTAACCACTGCGCCGCCCCGAACAGGATTTTATTTTTATTTTTTTTAAACCTTCTGACTTGCATTTTTATTGGAAAACCGCCCTGAATTTTTCGTCAAGACTCAAGTGAGGCTGGGTGTGGTTTGGAATCAGGCTGGGCTGTTAACTTCCACAGTGCAGGCACATCGCCCAACTCTAACGGAGATCTGAATTTAAAAAACGGAGAACTCCCAACTGACAAGGTCACGCATCCGGCCGGTCAAACACTTCCTGCTTTAAACCAACTAGCAGCACAGCTCTCGAGTCAGACCGTAATTCAGTCAGCCTCACCTTCAAGAACTCCTACGGCCAGGAAACGCCCGTAGAACAGCTCCACCATCGGGTTCTTTGGCTTCTCTCCCTCTCTAACCAAGAGGACAGGAAAATAAAAAGAACACAAGGAGTCATGCAATCGTCTGCAGTCATTCAACATAACTATTTGGAGTGATTTATTAATTTTTATTTATTTGGAGTAGAGATTGCATGATGGTTGTATTTCAACGTGTCTGATAAGGGAGGAACGTGTTGGGGTGGGAACATGTTTTTGTGATTTACTTTTCCTACAGTCTTGTCCTGGAGGATCTTACCTGTCTTCCTCTGCTTTCATCTGGAAGGCGTCCTCCAGCCAATCCAGCAGTTTATGAGTGAACTCGCTTACATCCTGCTGTTAAAGCACAAAGATAAGACACGGAAAGAGCCCCATTAACGGCAATCGATGTCTAGTTATTTCCCGTTGTCTGATGCATTACGAAACACACTTAACGTGGCTCAATTCCATCCAAGCACTTTTGATGAATGCCATCAGAACGATTGGAAATTGTGTTCAGGTATTACGGTCAAGACACAAAGCAGTTTGAGTTTGGCTGCAGCGATGAGAGCGACGCGTGATGCTTACCTGCTGCGACTCGCTGGACTTAAACGCGTCTTTGAGGATCTCCACGGCCTTGGAGGGGTCCACGTACTTTCTCCTGGAGCCCACCATCAAGGAGAAGAGGTTCCTCAACTCCTGCATGAAGGGCAGGTTGCGGTGCTCCTGAGCAGAGAGGTGGAGAAGACCCTTAAAATCAACTAACAGATCGTTAATAACCCAACATTAAAGATTTACATATTTGCACTAAAATATGAGAGACGGTGAAGATTAAAGTGGAAGTCTTTGGGAGTGGCAGAAAGAGCGTTTTCCGACAGCTACGGCTAAATTGCTCCTCCACTTCCTCCACAAACACTTCTGGTGATGAGAGATTACAGATTTAACCCCCGACCCGGAGCGCAGGGCAGAATTGAAGGACTCGGTGGTCCGCTGGCAGGGGAAGTGGCTTAGCACAGATTAGAGGCCACAGGGGACAATCTGAAGCAGGCTCCACAGCCCGGGATGGAGGGGTTTAAATACGCCAGCTGGTCCGATGAGGTCAATTCCACAACTGGGCACTATAGCAAAGTGGGACGGCCGGTCAGAGCTTATGGGCTCGTCGACGACGTAAAGACGCTGTAAAAATGGTGGTCCTCTTTTTCTGTTCTTGTTGCGGGAAAAAATGCCCTAAACAATCATCAAAACGTAAAAAGTTTGCCTCAGAGACTCAGTCTGGTTTGGGCCACTCTAATCCGGTTTGCACTGACTTGTTTAAACCATTTTGGACTGGTTCTAACCAGTTGAAACTAGTATGAGGCGGTTCAATCCAGTTTAGGTCACTCTAAACCGGTCTGAACCTGTGCAAACTGGTATGAGTCGCCAGTCAGTGGTTTAAACCAGTCAGCGCAAACCAGTCTAGAGTGAGCCAAACCAGAACTGAATTAAACCAGTCCGAACTGCAATCAGCCGGTTAAATATGGTTTGGGTCACTCTAAACCGGCTAATACCAGTTTGCACTAATCAGAACCAGTCCAAACTGGTATCAGCCAGTCAAATATGAATTAGACTGATCCACACTGGATTAAACAAGTTTAAACCAAACCAAACTGGCTTAAACCAGATATTAGTTGGGTAGAATATTTGTGTAACTGCAACCGAGAAGGTGTGAGTGTTTGCCATGGAATTCTAGTGCGTGAGCGTGTGTGTGTGTCTGTTTGGGACTGAAAGAACACACCTTCTGGTTTCGGGGTAAGTCCTGGACCCTGGCAGGGGGAGCGTAGTGCAGCACCAATCTCTGGAACTCTCGCAAGTTAAACAGGGACTGAAATGATAGACAAACACCAAGAAAAACATTAGCATCACAACAAAAAGGCTGGGCCTTAATCGCCAATACGCGTCCCAATGTCGGTCCCGGCTGATCATTTCTACGTGTCGTGTCTCATTTTGGTCACTTCTACTGGACTTCATTTGGATTTTCGGAGCTCGTTCCGACACGAGGCCGCTACAAGAGCAGGATTAAGTCACGCCGCTTTGTTGACTCTTGCATAACAGAGGCCACGAGGCTCGGCTGCATCAGCGACTCTCCCTCTCCCTGCCATCGCTAAGAGCCGAGAGCTGCTTCTTCGGGAGTCCGATTACACACAGCGGGCAAACACCATGTGATCTCGAGTCCTGTGACCCCGAAAACACACGCCGACGCCACGGTTCAGGTTTACACCGCGAGCTGGAGTTTTGAGCTCAGTCCAATTAGGAATCAACCTGCAGGCTACGAGGGTCTGGGTACTTCTTTAACCAGTTCACAGATTCACACTTTCTGTTCTGACTCGACGTTTTAAAGCCGTGTTTGAGGCTTGGTTTTTTACCCTGAGAGAGTAGTTTATAGTTTAATTTAATACCAGTGTAATATTTATAACAGTTTTACACCATTTAAATGGGCTTAAAAACCACAGATCCGCCACACAGGGCTGTGCTAATGATCAAACTCTCACATCCCGATAACGATATGCATCACCATTTTGTACATTTTCTGTAAATTCGGTGGAATTGTCACAAGCAAAATCTTGTGCCTGTGCACGCTCAACTCTGCCTAAAAACCCGTTTTTTGCAGTGCCAGCTTTATACTGGCGCTTTGTACGCCGTTGAAATTGCGTATTGCAATGTTAATTTTATATATGTGATCCTCCACGGCAAAACCAGTCTCAAATTTCCAAAATTGAGTTTTCATGAAGAGGCATAAATCAAGCTTCAAAATGATACCTATATGGAATGAATCAGACGACATATGACTGAGATATCAACATTCAAAGGAGTCAGGTTTCTCCTGTCACGCCAAGTGAGAAACGGAGAAATCTGCCTTTGAAGTTGACTATCGCCGTAGCACTCACAGACGCTTGGTGCAGTCGCGGCTACGTTTGCATTTACGCTAGCCTACGCTGCATTCACAGCCACACGGATAGCCTACCTGCGTTAGGTTAACTGAACTCGGGAGACGGAGATGGATTCCGGACAAATATCTTCACGCTAGTCAACCAGTGGATTTACCGTAAATATTGAAGTAGAGCGGTCAAAACAGAAACTTTTAACATTCTGCTGGAATTCACCTCACCTCAAGAAAGTCACGTTTTTAGGATGGAAATTTATTCACAGCAGTACAGTATAGACTTTCCACTGTTTCAAAACACTAAAAACAAAAAATCCAAAATTTTACCCCACGCAACATAAACGCTTGTTTTTCTCGGAAACCTCCGTTGCGACAAGTGACTGGTTTCGTCGTGCAGAGTCACATATATTATATATACAGCATTACATACTCTGCTGTAACTAAAAATGAGATTTGGAAGAATAACAAACCCCTTAACCTTTAAAGAATAAAGCAATATGAGACCATTTATTAGATACTTAATCATTTAATTGAATTCATTTAAACAATTTTTAAATCCATCATAAATTTTCAGTCGGATTTAATGGTCATCGATTTGAATTATTTTATAACTTGCGGCTCACCTGTATGACGGCACTGAACCAGCAGGTGTTTCCCACATTCTTGAGGCCCACGGGGCAGTTCTCCTGCCTCTTCCTCTCGTGAGGGTTGGGCGAGTCGCTCCACACCTCGGTGTGTGTTCGCTTTAGACTCGCCTTGTTCTCCGCGATGCTGGCCTCCAGCACCCTGGTGGCCGTATTTTTTATTTTTTATTTGTTTTAGAAAATTTCAAATCAAAACTCCAATAATGAGGTAAAACAAACAGTTCATGGTGAATAATAATAATAATAACAACAACAACAACAACAACAACAATAATAATAATAAAGTTAATTTTAGTCTTAATAATTCCTCTTATTTATAGGCATCTTTCAGATCACTCAAGGACGCCAATAAAATAAAAAGTAGAAATATAATGAAATAAATAAAACGACCAGTTGGAAATAATTCTTTTTTAAATATATATTTTTATTTATTTATTTATTTATTTATATATTTTTAAGTTGAAATAATTCTAACCTCTGGCTTGTTCTACCTAACACAGGATTCGCCAGTTTAGCAAGATGAGCCTTAAGAGGAGATGCATAAACCAGGCAGAGAGTTAGCACCTGACCCACCTGCTGATGGCCTGCTCCTCGTCGGTGATGCCCGTCTCCCTGGAAGGCGCCGAGTTAGAGCTCACGCCTCCCAGGCTGAGGGCGATGGCTCTCTGGAGGTCATCTTTATCGTCTCCGGTCAGGTCGATCACGTCTGAAACAACACCAAGCTCTTGTCATTATGTGTTTAAAAAAATAAAATAAAATAAAGCTGGAAGTGTGTAGTGTGTTAAATTCAAATATTAAATCCTAAAATAAATACTTCTGGAATATTAATACTTCTCCGTTCCACTGATATTTTTGTATATATATATATATATTTTTTACATCGTTTAGGTCTGTAACCCTCTATTCTTTTTGTTATATTGTCTTATTATTGATTTTCAATCCTTTATATCTTCTTTTGGAATGGCTTCCTTGAAGAATTGGCGCTAATTGATTTATTTTCTATACAGCGCCAGATCACAACAGAACTCATACCTCGTCCTTTTATTAAACAAATTAAAATTAACATGTATTAAACTTCTCTTATTTACTAGCATACGTCGTTTATGTCTCTACGTGGTCGCGCGTTTACAACTTTCCTCTGTTCTCGCATGGCGGAGTTCCGCCCCGAGTTTGGAGATTTTAAGACCTCCACATCTCCGCGAAAACCCAAGTTCTCCTAGGGTCCCCTCAAAGCGCTGACGAGCGGCATCATTAAAGCGCTTTACGCCACTGCGGCGGTAAACATGCAGAAAGCGACGTCTCTGCAGAACCTCTTTACGTTACTAACACGGTCAATCGTTTTGAGTTAAACGTGTGATAAGATCCTGCAGAGCTGGGAAAGGTTGCGGCATACGAAAGGACGTCACGAAGAAGGGATTAACGAACTGCAAAAATATGTGTTTTTAAGCGGGTAGATTTCAGTTATAAACATCCTGGCAAACAGAAACATGGGGGAAAGACACTATGTTTTATGGTGGAATGTTTATATCATACTACAAAGCCATGTGGTCAGTGGGGTGTCCCTCTCTGGTGAGGTGTGGGTTTAAAGTGTTCACTACCGGTCAAAAGTTTGGACACACCTTCCCATTCAGTGTTTTCTTTATTTTCATTACTATTTACATTGTAGATTCTCACTAAAGGCATCAAAACTATGAATGAACCGTGTAAAGGCTATATGACCCAGAAGGAGAGTGATGGAGTGCTGCGTCACATGGCCTGGCCTCCACAGTCACCTGACCTAAACTCATCCCGGTGGTTTGGGATGAGATGGACCGCCAGAGTGAGGCAAAGGGCCAACAAGTGCTCAGCATCTGTGGGAACTCCTTCAAGACTGTTGGAAAACCATTTCAGGTGACTACCAGCAGTGATCAAAGCAAAGGCTGGTTATTTTCAAGAATCTAAGATATGAAAACATGTTTTGGGTTATTTCACACTTTTTGTTTACTACATAATTCCATATGTGACTCGGGGCCAGCCGAGCGATCGCTTGGCCTTATGAGGAAGTTTCTGAGAAAAAAGCGGCGTTTATGTTCGCGTGGGAGTAAAATGTTGGATTTTTGTTTTAGTGTTTTGAAACAGTGCATGGAAGGTCTATACTGTGCTGTTGTGTGAATAAATTTGGCTGAAAAAAGCGTATCTTTCCCATCAAAAACGTGACTTTCTTGAGGTGAGAATTCAATTCAAGCTAGGATGTTAAAAGTTTGTGTTTTGACGGCTCTACTCAATATTTACGGTAAATCCACTGGTTGACTAAGCGTGAAGATATTTCTCGAATCCATCTCCGTCTCCGACTTCCAGTTAATGCCCTAACGCCAGGTAGGCTATCGATGTGGCATGAATGCAGCGTAGGCTACCGTAAATGCAAGCGTAGCATGACTGCAAAGCGTCTGTAGGTGCTTCTGGCCGATGATCAACTTCAAAAGGCGAATTTCTCTGTTTCTCACTTGGCGTGACAGGAGGAAACCCGACTCCTTTGAATGTTGATATCTCTCCGGTAGTCATAATAGTCCCATTCATTCCATACCAGAGTATCGTTTTGAAGCTTGATTTATGCCCTTTCATGAAAACATCACTCAATTTTAAAATTTGCGACAAGCGACTGGTTTTGCGTGGAGGGTGCATATGTGTGTTCATTAGTGCCTTCAGTGAATCTACAGTGTAAATAGTCATGATAATAAAGAATAAAACACTGAATGGGAAGGTGTGTCCAAACTCTTGACTGGTAGTGTATGTGAAAATAATATTGTTATTGAAAAATGAATAAAAAATGCAAGTTAAAAAAAAGAAGAATCAGCAGTAGCTGTTGTGACAGGAAAACATCTCCATTTATTATTACTATTACATTGATTCCTCCGACCTGAAAAGCGCATGAAAATCCGACACACCGTTTTAAATCGCGCATCGCTATCTGGCACGAACCAGGCGTGTGACTTTTCACTAAAGGTTGCGAATCTGAGCCAGAAGGTTCGCGTTTGTGGCGTGGCGTCGTGTTATGAGACATTTCTGGAGAGATTCGGTTCCGTGGGGCTCAAAATATAAGCTATTTTGCTTGGAATTATTCTGCAGACTTAAAACTCAAAACTCTACGAGCCGTCGAGCAATTTAGCACTTCATTTTTAGATTCATCAAAGTGCCACAACGAGTCGACAAAGAGGATGACTCATGGGTGTGTGCTGTTATGCATTTGTGAATCATTTTACCCATGGAACGACTCACAAATACTCTCATACGTGGTGATGTCACTAAGGAAGCGTGTATTCCTGCACGTCAAAGGCTTGAGATAATAAAAACCAAACAAGAGGGATTCCAAAGTGCAAAAATTTAAAAACAAAAACGAGCAAAATATTGTGACACAGAGCATGCTGCGCCCTGGAGCTCTTCTCCCGAGTTAGGGGTCATGAGCTGATCCGAGACGGACAATACGTACTGGTGTCGGCCTGGCTGCCCACGCTGATGTATCTGTCATTGGCGACCTGTCTGGGTCTGGTGGTAAATTGGCCTACGTCCTGCTGAGGACTTTGGCGTTCTTCTCGGTGAGAAGGCTGACCGCCTCATTGAGTGGCGTTGCTGACAAATGAAAAACAATTGGGGAAAAATACTGCCTAACAACCCTGCAGCTTTGTGCAGATAATCTCTGCAATGAATAAGTTTAGGACGGACGGCCTTTACCCTGCAGAAGGGCCTGCTGTAGAGCTGAACATCTGTAGTTCCAGTCACTTCCCTCAGTTGATTCAGTAGCGTCTGTTGATGCTGCAGAAACAAAACATGGCAAAGCGTTATTAATAAGCGGAACGGCGTGGTCGAAATGTCAGAATTTTTTATTTTTCCTCAATATTCACTGCGGTTCGCCCTGAGAACCGAAGCGCGCCTGTTCGAATCCCGGACGGGTAAAGGTACCACCGTGGTACTCGTGAGCACCCGTTACGCTGTTTGGCTACGTTATACTCAGCTAAACTTAGTCTTGGGTTCTGTTTGTCTTTTTAAAATGTCAGAATTTGGGAATTACGTTTCCTTTAAGCTCCAAGCAGGCCACGTTGGTGGTTGTGTGCGTCCTTGAAATAACTCGGAAACTCCAGCCCACAACTTTCTCACAGCTCGTGGAGCCAAAGGAAGGGTGTGCGCAAATCCCTGAAAATTGTTGATTTCACGAGTTGCGAAGTTGACACGAAACTCCTCCGACTAAACGGAACAGGTCAGAAAGAGACAAGCTCTCCCAGCGTCTGACCAGCTCCGCCTCCTTTTTCCAAGAGATGGAGCAATAAATAATGCAGCCGCCCTCTTGCCCCGCTCCGTGTTGCGTGCTCGAGCAGGGCACGGCTCTTAAGCGATACAAGCGCATGAAGATACACACACACACACTCCTCCCCAGACTGGAACCTAAGGTAAATATTAATATTAAGACATCGGCATACAGTGCCTCACCCTCCATAGGGCAGTGCGATATGGCGAAATATACTGGATGATGAAATTAAAACTGTTTCATTAATTTGCTCATCTTGCAAAATACACTGTTTACAGCAGCAAGATTTGTTAGCGGTTTGGATGAGGTTTGCAGTGGACACTGCGTGGATGAAGGCGCAGAGAAGACTACAGCGTTACATTTAGAGGTCGACCGATATATCGGGCCGATATTTAGCATTTTTCCCCGATATCGGCATCGGCCGACATCGAGTTTAATCTTGCCCACGATATTCAGGCATCTCTGTGGACAACCCGTGATCCATGCTGCCGCCTCGGCAGAGACCTTAATAAGAAAGTTTTGCACTCTCCTTTAAATAACTTGCACTCTCCTTTTTGTATTGTTGTTTACAATTTTATCTTCCCTCAGGAATAGTTTGTAACTTGAAAACTTTGTTTTGTTTACAAATTATTAAAGTTCAAATGTTATATATTTCTTTTTGTTTAGACATTTACAGTTTTATTCATGTTATTTTATGTTTTATATTTATGTTTAGTCAGTGTTAAATAAATGTTCGTTGAAATTTCGTATATCCTTTGTTATTATTAGTGTGATGTTTTACTACACAAACAGAGGAAATGTCTAATTATTGGCCAAAAAAATATCGGCAGCATACATCAGCCATCGGCATCGGCTTTAGAAAAACCCTTAACGGTCGACCTCTAGTTACATTTTGTGCCTTAATTCTGAGCGTGCGGTGGAACTTTCACGAGCAAAATCTGGTGTCTGTGTGCGGTCAACTCGAAACGCCGCGCGCAGATTTACGGAACGCCAGAGGTGCCGCAATTTGCCGTAAAGGCACCCTTACTAAATGATAAAACCACAAGTCACCAGAAACGTCGTTAAGCCTCTTCAGCCAACTCGTAAAATCTCTGGGCGGTGTGGCACCTTTGGCGCTCCATATGGTAGCGCAGGTGTTTAAGCGTCTTGATGTCAAACGAACGAGCATGCACATCGTGAAACTTTGTGAAGGCGTTCCACTGATTTCGAAATCGGCGCAGCCCTAGTACAAAAAGTTGGTAAGCGTAACAATTAGGAAGAATTAAATGGGTTTAAGGCCGGATCGGTAAAGAGGTACCACTAAGTACTCATGAGCAAGTGCAGATCCCAAACCGTCTCCCGGGTGCTGATGGGGAGGCTGCCCACTGGGTCAAACACAGAGGTCACATTTTGTTCTGGTGCTGTGCTGTGTTCACAATGACAAATAAAGACTCACTAAAATACTGGGTCTAGTTCAGTTCCAGTTCCATATGCACTTGGACAACACCCATATGAGAACTTAGCAACTTTCCACTCCGTTTCCACGCTATTATGACATTCTTGTCTCTTGGAGAAGTCAGTAGTTTTTGTTTTCTGCTCCAACACTCCCACCTCTACTCCTTGAGGGCTTGGTAAAGTGAGGAATTAATCAGCAAGTGTTGGAAAAGTTTACACCCTTATGCTCACACACACACACACACACACACACAATATCGCTATGAAGTCAGATTTGCCTGGCTGAAGAAAAAACAAGCCCTAGACACTTCAGCCACTTAATCGTGAAGTGTAACGAACCACGTTCCACATAAAAATACTTCAGAAGAGAGCTCCTGTAATTCTTTTCTTCAAGCGTTATTAAGGTATTACGTCTTTCCCTTAGGTCAGTAGTTCTCCGAGACCGTCCGTCACAAATAACATGGAAAAGACCCCCCACACACAAACACACATGTGTAACCAATCGAGCCACGTGTCCCTCATCTAGTCTATTTCGCTGCCTAGCGGACTTGTAAACAAACATTTCACAACAGTGACACAACTCCAAAATCCCCCAGAACCCTCCCTGGTCGAGTTTACTGGAAGACGCCTCAAAGTAGTCCCACACTTATCCGAACCATTACACGCGTCCGGCCTAGACTGAGGACCTCTGTGTGCTTCACACTGGACAAGTGTTTGTCCTCGTTCTGGCGTGGAACGGGGTTCCAATCGGGAACTGGCTCACGTTTCCGCCAGTATGTATCCACGTCATTTGCCTGGTTGACTGTTTGTTGGTGCGCTAGGAACGTTGTCAAGTCAAAAGGCAATTCTAAAAATATAACCAGCTCTTTCCTGTGGCACTTTCAGACTAAAGCTAAGTCTGGTGTCCCACACAATACATCATTTCCTTTGCAGGCCAGAGCCCTACTGACTTCACCTCCATCATCTCTTTTTCTTTCGTAGATGGAAATCCTTGCAGCCAGTTTTATGTTATGTGTTGTGGTTGTGGCTTAGTAGTAGGGTTGTGGATTGTGGGTTGAAATGTAACCAAGACTATCACCACTGAGGCAAATAAGTAATAGCCTTAACCCATGAAACCCTTTGGCCTGTTTTTTTTTTTTTTTTGTAACACAGATTAAGCCTAAGACTAACGCCTTGGACTGAACTTCTTTTACAATGACTTGCATAGACTTAGGAACCAAAACCAAGGCTTACATCCATGGTCACACTCGCAGAACTCTGTATATGACAAGTAAAGGATCTGAGAACATCCACACGAACATGGGGAGAGCACACAGAAACTCCACACAGAAAGGCCCAGGACCTTCTCACTGTGTGGCAGCAGGGCTAACTACTGCGCCACCGTGCCGCCCAATATCTGATTAGGATTTAGCATGTTATTGTTAGACTTTTAAGGGTTTGAAGCAGTCGGCAAACTTTAGCCTAAAAAGAGCAATAAGAGGAGAAAGAAGAAGAAGAAGAGGAACGTTTCATTCCCAAAGATAAGGGTCCAAAATATGAATCCAAAACTTAAGGTTTGAAGCAGTTTGCAAACATTAAGACGGCTAGAAACAACTTTAATAATAATTATTATATACACACACACATATAATATATTAACAATATAATTTACTAATAATATAATAATTATACAGTAATATTTTTTCTTTTTCAGAGATAAGAGTGTTCTTGCAAACCTTTAATACCAAAACCTGTATTGGAAACCATGGTAAAAAACTTGACCATGCCAACAAAAGCAGGCAGTAAGGTTTATGTATTAAAAGAAATGCAACGCACAATTACTAATGTTCCCAATAAAGACAACAGGATCTGTGGATGATTTTGCCATCTAGAAAAAAGGAAATAAATCACCACATTTTGTCAAATACAAATGTTCGGAACGATTCTTCCCTCACGACACTTCTGATCTAGATTTAATTTTTCAAGGCGATTAACATCTGTAGCATTTTTGTTTATACTGATATCTTTTGCCAACTGAAGCATTTTCACCCCACCTTAACATTTCTGTATTCATATTGTAACAATAAAAGCGAAGATGAAAAGTAGTAAAAAATGACAAAACTAAGGAATTAAAAAAAGGAGGAATAATAAAACATGGAAAGATTTAAATGCAGCAACAACATTTGCAAAAGCACAAATAAGATTACAAGGATTTGAAGTGGTCTTTTTTAATTACTGCACACCTTTTCTATTTTTTATCTGGCAGATTTGAGAAAACCCGAATGATTTAGTCATTATAAACACACTTAATAACAAGCTTATTTTGTCAGGCACACGAGAGCGACTTTTAAAAACTACATATCCTGCTATTAACATCGGGACTTCAGCTGTGAAAACACCTCGTCTCGGAATAAATAAATAAAAGCATTAACTCTATTTATAACCCCCTAAAATAGACTCTTTACGTCCTCAAGCCGAGCAGTAAAAGTAACTAACAAGCTGCGCATTTAAAACCTATTTAACGCCAGCTCCAACGGTTTAGGACGCGGCCTTAAGGCGTGTCGACCAGCCAGTGTCCCCGTTCCAAACCGCATCCCCTGCCCTAGAAAGTCGCTCCCTAACGTGCGCACTACGTCATGCAGCGGAGCGCTATTCCCACGCACCACTTAGCAAGCGGATACGCGGATTGGGACGCACCCAAGACAGCCTTAGCTTTTGGGCTAAGGCTAACTTTTTTTTTTTTTTTTTTAAGCGCTAGCGTCAACGCGAGTTTAAGGCAAAAGTTTGGTCGGGGATACGTTTTAACAGGCACCTTAAATGAGAGCCCGAGAATACCGAGGGTGAACGAGGGAGAGAAGTCGGTTTAACGCGTGAAATAACGACACATTTGTGCGACCATTTGTCTCACTCGCTAGCTAGCTAACTTTCCCCAAGCCTGGCGCAGAGCAAAACATTGGGAAGCTATGGGAGGAAGCTTGCTAGCGGCTTACCTTCTGAGAATGCTGCTGGAGGACATTCTGCTCCACGGTCATGGCCGGTTGAGATGTGAAATTTAAAAGAGGGTAAAAACGTTCGGAGGCGAGTAAAGAGCGCAGCTTTAAAAGCGTTAAAACGTCCCCGCGCTTCTCAACGCAGTCGCGGGCGCCATGAGAACCGCAGGCGCGAAGCGAACACAAACCGAGCCGCTGCTCGGAGCTCCATTAGTTTAGGCTCGATAAGTTGCGCTTTGACGTCACCACTCGATTAATAGCAAAAGCGACCAGAACTGAAACTAAGAGCCAAGCTACACATATATTCATGAAGCAAGATATAAACCATATGCAATTCACAGCATCAAAAATGGGCAGAAATACAAAATAAACAATAATAATAATGCTAAAAAAAATCCAGACGTTACGTTCTCCCTCGATTAATATGGGGAAAAAAAGCGGCCAGAACTGAAGCCTAAAGCAAAATAAATCTTAATAACGAAAAATGTTGCGTAATCGGTATAAATCATATAATGTGCGTCATTTAATTCTGCATAAATACTACATACAGTATCCCATTAGTTTGGGCTCCATAAGTTGCGTTTTGACGTCACGATTCGATAAACGAGAAGAGCGTCCACAAATGAAACCTAGTGCCGAGCTATATATACTGTATAATATATATTTCTATAAATGTAGATAAATAGACATAAATCACATAATCTAGAGCATTTTAAATTTGCAGACGTTACATATTTCCTTGACTAATGGGAGTGCAGAACGTAAATATTAATACGTATAACGTTACGTAATGGATATAAATCATATAATATACAGCATGTACATCGGCAGAAATACAGTACTAAATATTATGCCTAATAAAAGTTTATGCCAGTAAAAATGTGCCTAATAGACATAAATCAGATAGTTAAGAGCATATTGCAAAAATAATGTTTTCCCCATGCATATGGGCTTCATTTAATTCTGCAGAAATATTAAATATTTCCAGACTCTACATATTCCAATAGTTTGGGCTCAGTATGTTTGAGCTTTGACATCACGACGTGGATGTAAATCATTATTTAGAGCATTTAAATTTGCAGATATCTTCAATATTTCTTCATGCTACATTTTTTTTTCATTTACTTTGTATTTTAGATTTATTATTTTTGTCTGCTTTTTATTTGACTTGTGCAACAGTACTTTTTAAAAAAGTATTTACTTAATGTAGCTTGATTTAGTTTGGAACAGAGTTTTGTTTGTATGCTGTTAAGTATTGTTGATAAATGTATCTCTGTGAATGAAAAATAATGCAAGCCTCAACATATAATTATGATATATAATATAAAATATAATTAAACAATAGTAATATAAAAAACAGTAATTGTATGACCTATACCCAAAAAAAGCAGAATTATCATGCAGGGGAAAAAAGCGAACATATTTATTGTAAATTAAGTCCAAACATGCATGACACGGAGACTAAATCCAGATAACGCCAAACAACTGGAAAATGATGTTAAAAATATAATATGAAAAGATAATGATGGGAGGATGATGTGTCAAGAACCTCACTGGGGTTATTACATGCAATGGAAATGATTTTGCTATGCTTCTTCCCACACTGAATTTACATTGTGGGCTAGAAAACTGTTGTGAGCATGCATAAGGAAGACCATATCATTTTCCTCTTAAATGCATGCTGCCCGAGCAGCCAAGAGCCAAACTAAAGCACTTTGACTCTTCCTGACCCAAAACTTACTGCTGTGACTCAATGGGAGATGAATCACAGCTGAGGTCATGGAGGATTTCTCCTCAGAGACTGTGTGCGGAATGCTGCTTGGATGTGGTCTTATGTTTTTCACACACACAACCTTTACAAGTACATATACATAACAGTAATTAATACTATACTTAATTATTCACTTATGGTGGAATTAAAAAACAGAGTTGATTTCCAAGTTGTTAAACTCTACTCACTCTGCTATTTGCTTTAGATATTGAGTGTGTTACAATGAGAAGTGGAAGACTGCCTCCGCAAAGTTGTGTGTCTGTTTTGTACGTGAGATAGAGAGACCTTTTGTGTGGGATGAAGGTCACATCACAGACAGACTAGAGAGAAAGCATTTCAGATGATGCAATGTGTCCAGTGTGAAAATTCCATTAATTATACTGTAAAAGGGAACATACTAATTAGTTTGAAATCTTTCTTATGGAATGATAACGATTTCTGCGTTGCACATCATCTCAGCTTCGCATTGAGGATTTGATCTCACAGGTCTGTGTGTCATATGCAGTGTAATAATAAAGGCATAACGTTAAATATGCCACATTCAGCACTCCTAATGTTCTGGAAAAGACTTCTATAAGCGAGTAGTTGGAGAATAAAAAGGTTTGATCCTCTATCATGTGCAAAAGTGACCTTGGAATATAAAGGCCCAACCTGAGTGAGTAGAGTCTTTGTATTACAAGAGCCCACCATTAGATGTACCCATCAAGTATGTAACCTTTGTAAATTTTATTGTAACTTTTGTGCCCAACATATTAAAAATGTGTGTCATAATGTAAGAGGAATTTCTGACTGCGTACAACTTATGTTATATAGTCATCAATCCACAAAAACGTTACTGAGCAATGATCTCCACCAGGACGTATTTGTATGTGGAAACATATAAAAGTTTTATAATCATCATATACATACTATGCATTAAAAATATGTGTTAGATCGTGCACTGTCTCGCGAAGTTCTATGCCACTGCATGTCAATGTTTAATTTACTAGAATTTTAGTTTGGAGACTTAAAAGTGTCACTAAGACAGTAATCAAATTCATGTTTAACTATTAAAAGTATATTTTAAATATAGAATTTTCGTGGCAAGTACATTCAGTAAATTCACATTCACCAGTAGAGGGAGACATCCACCTTCATCTCAGTTTATTTTTATTATCCCTCACGTTGTGTTTCTAATATATTTGAACGAAAGTTCATACTTAGGTAAAAGTAAAAAATCTAATAGTTTGGTAAATATACTATAAGTGTCTGAATAGATTGTGACATCGATTTTCCAGGTATTTTGTATATCTATGAACGTTGCAGTACAACACCAGTGTTAATTTGATTCCGTTAACAAAACGTAGGACGGACAAAAGTTCGTCAACAAGACTGGATGAGATGCTGTGACAAAATTTAGATTTGTTAACGAAACAGAACTAAAATGTTAACTCGTAGACTGTCGAACATCTTTACAGTTTGTCATTCGTAAAGTTGGCCAGTTTGTCTGTCAGAATATAAGGTTGAAGGATGTGTATAGATGGAAGAAGTCCCTGTCATACTGATGCTAATGTCTTAAACTGTTAACCAAGTAATAAAATATAAACAGTAATAAATATATATAGTGAACAGAAACATGGCCTCAGTGCAAACATGGTCGTTTTGGGTGAAAAAGGCAGTCAGAATTATAGACACACTATTTATAATTCGTCTCACAAAATGCACTGTGTTCACCGAAGACAGAGAGACGCCATAATGACTACAAGTCGACTTATAAACTATGTTTATAAAGTCTACTGAGTTTAGAAATGACTGAAATAATATCCAATTTTCATCTAAAGTATAAGATTAATCTAAAGAAGCTACTGAGGAAAATTGGGCCTCTAGTCATCAACCCGTTTTAAGGAGAAATTTGTTCCTAGAGCTCATAGGTTTCACGAAGATCTCTGACATTCACCAATGTTTTCTAAATTGAGATGCTGTTTTCTAAACTGATAACCAAGTGGTAAAATATAAAAAGCGAACAGAAACATGGCCTCAGTGCAAACATGGTAACTTGGGCGAAAAAGGCAGTCAGATTTAGACATACTTTATTCATAATTCAGCTGAACTTACAAAATGCACTGTGTTCTGAAGACGGAGAGACAACATAATAACTAAAAGTCGACCAAAATGAACTTACTTCATGTTGACTAAAACTAAAGTCTGCCAAGTTTAGGAATGACTGAAATGTGACTAAAACTAATACATTTCAACTCAAGATTAAGACTACGAGTAAATCTAAAGAACCCTCCAAAATTACTGAGGAACATTGAGACTCATTGACCAACTGGGCTTAAAGGAGAAATGCAGTTTTTACAAAGATCTTTGACATTTACCAACTGAAGACGGAGAGACGCCATAATGACTAAAAGTCGAACACAATGATCTTACTTCTCATTGACTACAACTATGAACTAAGACTAAGACTAAATCTCAATAAGTCGCCAAATTGGCTGAAGAACATTGCGTGTCAAGTCACCAATCGGAGAAATTCGTTCTTAAAACCTACTTACACAGTTTTCACAAAGATCTTGGTCATTTATCAATGTTTTACTTATTTAAGATTTGTTCTTAAGAACAGAATGCTTACTAAGGAGAAATTTTCATTGCATCCCTGTTTGTGTGAAACATTAGCTTATGGGGTTTTACATGTCCACTTAACTCTGTTAAGATCAAGAAATATTGCAGTATGAGGCAAATTAATCAGACTGTTATTAAAGGCCAAAAATGAAGCAAAAAGACCAGCAGATGGCAATCTAGTACCAAGGTTTTCTCCAAAGAGAACGCTTGCATAACCCTGTTATTTGTACGCCACCATATAGGGGACATGTAAGAGCATATTGTTTCTAAGTAAGGTCATGTCCTTTGAGTCAAGAGGGAAGCTACTATTCACACACTGCCATGCAGTGACCTTCATTCGGGTTCGTGCGAAGCGTAAACACGTCTGCCTGCTCTACACTTTGTTTAACGCACAAATAAGACTGCCTCTGATTTATTGACGTCTGTATTTCATTCGTTCGGGCCCGAATTACAGCTGTATATTACATCTCTTAATAAGCAGACTGTCTGAAAGGAAATATTACACGCAGGGTGTGAAGGTCACCTTTAAAGTGTCGTTTGGAGCTAATGATCGTTTGAGAGGTCTGATTGACGCGACACCGAGTCTGTCTATATTCCATTGTCAGGTTTTTTTCTCCCCACATGTCCTTGCAAAACACCTTGAAAACGGCAATTCAGTTACTGCTGACTGCATTACTCAATCGGTTCAAGGCTCGTGTCAGCGCCTCTTCACTTGTAAAGGGGAAAATCACAAGTTTCGTCACCATATAATGTTACATACAGTAGGTTCAACTGACAACCATACTGCGGTGATCCGATTTCGATTCGATTCTGGTCAGTCGAAAGTGACGTTACAATATGTACGATGTCTGATCGATGTTTTCATTTTGGATCAACGCTATAGACTCGTTGATTGCTGAATTGATGTATCAATGTATGCTGATTGTATCATTACACCCCTACTCACTTGTGCTTCAAAGATGTCTGCTCCAATTGGCCCAGACACATTTAAAAACCAAGTCTAAACAGTTCCAATGTTGCTGTTCTCATTGCTAAATGGGTACCAATAGGCCACACTGTAAAAATGTGCAGGAACACAAACGTAACATACACTCAGATGCAGAAATGCATGCGCATCATAATTCCAAAGACAGCTTTATCAAAGTGCTTGAATAACAAATGCCATAATATTCTACATTAAAACCTATCATTTAAAATAAATACTTGAGTATTTTTACTTCACTACTATATTATTTCTTCTAGCACTTTCTACTAGAACTGAGTATGATTAATAGTAACACTTTCAGTCTCTACTCAACTACTTATGGTGAAAGGTATATACTTTTTACTACATTTCTACTGAAAACAGTCATAACTGGTTACATCTTTGCACTCTAAAAAGCGCATTATTTCATTGCTTTTGTGGAAATGCTTTGGTGTAAGGCTAAATCATAGATCAAACCTGTTCCTGTTACTCCTTTCTAATGTGATGGTGATTTGTACCACTGTCTGGCCTTTGATTTTTGGAATTAAACAAATTTAAGAATTGACCTGTTTTGACAACTAGAAGCACTTAATTTTAAGAGTTTTAAGAGTCAAGCATTTTGTGTAATGACTAATCTTTACAAATACGAGAAATACTTTTTATTCTTAAGGTCTGTTCATATTGGATTCTTAAGACTTTTACTCAAGAAGTTTTCAAAAGGGTTTTTTTTTCTTTTGATTCTTTTATTTAACTGCAGGACTTTGGGGGGTCAATACACCAATGTTAAAGTAAATTTTCAGGTGAGTTTCTACAATGACCTGAACCTTGAGAAATGTGACTTTTCTCTCTTCTCGTCCACTCTTTTAATCAGAGCCTCCAGGATTTCACAATGTTGCGAGCGCAACTATTAATGCAAATTCAGCCAATCCCTGCAAATTCAAAGTGACCTAGCAAATTTGGTCAATTATCGCAACTTTTCTGCAATTTTTGACTAATCATTTTTGTTTCGCACGAAACGTTGAGCCATACGTCAGCCAGCTCACTTCCTTGTTAGGTTTAGAAGACGCAGGAAACGTGTGTGATGAAGACAGCTCATATTTACCTCGAAAATGGTTCATAAAAATAGTAGTGGTTTTGTTCCCTTTGTTTTAATTCATTGTTAACAAATAATTGTAATTATAAAGGGGAGAAAATCACAACTTTTTTCTGCAACTTAGACTCACTCTGCAACCTCATTGCAACCAATAAACACCTAAAACACTATGACATTCATCACAATTTTTTTAGAAAAGCTGCCGCAAAATCAGGCATTTTAGGCCGCAACAATCTCAAAAAAGGCCCATGAAATCCTGGAGGGACTGATTAATCACAATAAAGCACTACAGACAACTACCTGAGGAGTGAAATCAGGTGTGTTACATTACACCTGATGCTAAAATCTACAACGCCGGTGGCCTCGAGGAGTCTGACGCCCTTAACCTCGGCGGAGGTTGCAACAAAACACAGAGAAATTCAATTTACAAACGACACGTGCCACAACGTCCACCCACATCAGGAGAACGAGAAATTCCCGTCCGTCGAAAAAAGGCTCAGCCTTCTCCCCGAGACTTGTTTTAACTCGACGACGTCTCTGTCTTCATTTCGACGTTGGCCGCGAAGCCACTATCGATTTTGTGACTGCCCGAACAAATGAAGCGGTCCTAAGCGAGATGGATTTGGATAAAGGACGTTCTTATTTATTCGCCGGGTCTCGCCACACACAAGCCCCTCAAATGTTGCCTGGCCGAAGCCGTAAAACCTCACGCTCTTTCTTCCGTCCGTCCCCGATGTCAGAGCCTTTCGGGCGAAACGAGTAACCGCTGTCAAAACAACTGAATCATTAGGGCCATTTCGCCACGAAGAGTCGAGCCGTCCATCTAAAAAAGTATCTAAAAGGTCCGAGTCGCCCCCCTCCCCACCACCACCACCACTCTTACATCCCATAATGTCTCCTGTTGTCGCGGTGACATATATCCAGACCGTTATACAAAGGTTATTCCAGGGTCATTCTGATGTATTGGGCTAGAGAGGAAGTCTGGCTGCTCTTACCGGTGGGAATAGAAATGAATCTCGCAGAAGAGAGAACACAAATCTGTTTGCCGTGAACCCTCGCTGACCTTCTGGCCCACAGTCACTGAGTTCTAATCTCAATCCGGCCTCCAAGAGATTGCTTGACACTGGGAAAAAAAACCTTTCAGGTTTGAGAGTGGGGTCGGAGAACAATTCCAGCCGCGATCTTTGAAGTTTTGCTCAAGGTTGTGCTTACCTAGAGGGATTGTGGGAAAATAAAAAAGGATCCTGAAATTAATTCTGAAAATTAGGTCGAATCGGAATCAATAAACAAAGTCTAACGCAATGTCCACTTTCATGATATAAATTTATATCCAGGTAGTGGACGACTTATAGCAGAGATGCCTTCCGATTACTCCATCGTAACTTGGAAATAGCGTAAATTGAGACATGGCTACCAGCAGGAGACGTACTTTTAACACTGAAATTTGGCTTTGAAACACCAAAAACACAAAACTTAATGCGCTCTTACACCAACACAACTGAACCCTGTCGATTGCCGGCAGGAGTGAGGCATGTCAAAGGCGGGAGATGTGTACATCATGGCAGCGACATGATGGAAACATCAGCGTCGTCAACGAACCTTAGTCACTTGGAGACCGTCTGTATGGACAATAAATAAATAGATAGATATATGGATGGATGGATTGATAAATATTTGATAGATATTTGATATAAAATCATTGTTTAAAAACATTTTTAACATAAACTCAGTGAGGTAACTTGGAGAACACATGCTCGAACTGTCACCTTCATGTGGTCAATGCAAAAAATTAAAAAGAATGAATCGCTTGGTTTTGTTCATTGGCAATAACAGAGTTGCTGTTCTTCAGTCTATGAGTTTGTGTTTTCCTTATTTTTCATTTTTTATTTGAGTGCAAAATGAGAAATCGGAAACGAGTCATTAATGATTAGTTTCATTTAGGTTTTGGAAACGACTATATATATTTTTTAATTGTGTTTTTTGGTTTTATTTGAATAATAACTAAACCAGTATCACATTCTACCATTATTCTTTCCTTGACCCCAATTCCACCCTGTTTTCCTCCAGAAAAGGTTTTCGGTTTTCACTTCTTTAACTATTCATGTTTAACACGTCCCGGTTTGAAAGCTGAAAGCCGGAAGCTGTCTCCGCTGAGCTCTCAGCGCCTAAAGGCCTTGTAATGCTAATAAAAAAGTAAAGTAGATTACTTCTGTCTCCTGTCAAACCGGTGCTGGCCTTTGTAAAGTGTCCTGCTGGGAAGCCGAGGCCGCGGGGCAACTGACGGGGCGACGAGGGTCATGACCCGCCAGGATCAGACGTCAGCTTTAGAGAAGGCAGATACCTGGGAGGAGCTGCAGGGGGAACTTGGAGGGTAAAAATAAAAGCTTGATTCCCTCACATTCTGCAGTACATTCACTAAAGAAGCATCTCATATTTACAAGACCTTTTCTCATATGAACACAAGGCCACATTATCTCGTAATTATGACAAACTGCTTCCAGATTCCGAGAAAAAAAATTGTCCCTCATTACGCCCAATTACGAGATCTTTCCCTTTTAATTACAAGATCTCATAATTACTGTATCGTAAATCGTGAGATTTTTCTTGTAATTACAAAAATCATGTCATAAATTATATTCTCAGAACTACACGTTCCTTTTCGTTTAATTACAAGACCTTTTCCTCATAAATACAAGATCTTTTGGGGTAATGGGGTGTAAGGGTTGGGAAGGTCACTGGTTGGAATCCCAAAGCATTAAAGTTACCACTGAGGTACTCATGAGCAAGGTACCGTCCCTAAGCACTGCTTGTGACCACACCACAGAAGAAGGAGAAGCAGCTCTGGACAGCTTGTTTCACCAGCAGGGAACCACAAAGGAGAACAGTCTGGACTTAGTGTGGCTTGCGCGTAGGGACAGCACGGTCAGACGGAGCAGCAGAGGGAGCTGGTTGGGACGTGAGCCCGTATGAGAGTTGAAGTAGCTGGGATCGGACCCAGACCTCACTCTGTAAGCCAGTGCCAGGAGTTGGGCGGCAATATTGCGTCAGGTAAGGCCTGATTTTTCCGGTTATAGAGGGCAAAGCGGCAGGACCGAGAGAGCGATGGTCAGAGAGAGGGCTTCTGTCAACACAGGGGTTGACCTTTCGTGTAAATCTGTTTAAAATCATTTTACTCTTAACGTCTTAGTACCAACCGGCAAAGCAAATTCCATGTTATGTGACAACGTACTTCATTCTAATTCCGTTTCCTAGGTTCGAGTCGCAACCTTCGCTGAACCGCTGCTCTAATTTCAAATGAAAACGTGCGACATTCCGTAATTTTAGCGTTAACCGCCAGTGAACCTCCGTACTGCTTTCAAACCCCTCTGTCTAGCAGGCGGACATTGAGGAAATCAAAGCGGCAGACGCGACTGCAGGGGTTTTCGGGAAGCCGACCTCGACTGAAACTTGTGACTCGGCCCTTTGTTTCTTCCCTCTGTTGCGCCACCAAAAGAAACACGGGGTTAGCGGCAGTTCAGGCACAATAAGAATCTGAGGAACGGAGAAGTTGACGAAGAGGAGAGGTCATTTGAAGTTGAGGGGAAGGGAACTCGTTAGAGGATTAAGTAAAGAGCTTGAAGTCCCGCTACTGCAGAGCAGTGGGCGAGATTACGCCGTCTGAAGGGAGCACGGAGAGGACCACGGGTCAGATAAAGCTGCAAAATACTGCTATCTCTGTTTTTTTTTAAATCCTCCATAAAAAAGGACAGTAACAACAAACGAATGCTGATTGCTGCTGTTGCTGCGCTGGCGTCTCTTCTCTCTGTGCCGTTTGCTCTCGACTCGCTGCTTCATTTTATGCCCCGCCCACAACAGTCTCTGATTGGCTACGTCACACAAGATCCGGTTGAAACCAACTTTGCTTTCTTCTCCACGACCTGCTTGCTGCTGCCTAATTTGGAAACTAAAACGTCTATGTTTCTAATTTAAGTTTCACATGTTTACTTAATATTATACATTCATTTATTCATTTTTCTAAGAGCTGAATCCCAACTGGGGTCGCAGGGGGACCGGAGCCTATCCCGGGAACTTAAGGGCAACAACCCTGGGCACATGCTCACACACTCACACACACATTCACACCCTACGGGACCAATTCAGAGTTGCCAATTAACCTACATTAAATGCCTTTGGACTGTGTGAGGAAACCAGAGCCCACCCACGCAAACACGGGGAGAACATGCAAACTCCACACAGAAAGGCTCGAACCCAGGACCTTCTCGCTGTGAGGCGGCAGCTCTAGCCACTGCGCCAACGTGCTGCCCGTTACTTAATATTATTTAAAGTTACATTAAAATAATGTAAAAAGTTTAAGTATTTATAAACAGTCGTTATTTAAATAAAGCTGTCAGTGTTTGTAAAATTCAAATTTTTGACATTTTCTTTTTCATATCGGTACCAAATATCGGTTATCGGCTTCGTTTACTAATAATAATCGATGTCGATATCTGCCCTGAAAAAACTGTTAAAAACACTAATTTTCGTAGCTATCTACTAAAAACAAACTATTTTGTGCCACTTTTTGCTTTGCATAAGTCACTCTAATATAGACCAGCTATTTATTTCCTTATTATCGGGAGTCTTCCTGGAGAAAGTTGGAGTTAAGGGCCTTGCTCAAGGGCGCAACGGTGCTTTTTAAAGGTCTTCTGGAATTGGAATCTTCTAATCACCAACACTTCATCTCAATCGATGAAGAGGATGGCACCAGAGGAGTTCAGAAAGCATTAAACAAACAAACAATTGAATGAACAGCTTTGTGTAAACGTGTCCAACATAATAACATTGTTTTGTCACTTTAGAACTCTTTCAATCATTAGCATAAATTAAAGAATTAAAAAACAAATGTATTAAATATGGTTATTTTTAAAAACAGTTCCTTGGGAACAGATTTGATGGAACAGCTGTCGGGTCCGACTTCATCGCATCAAACAATTTAATCCACCTCCAAAAGGAAGCACATATGGTAAATCAGTGTTTGCTACTCATTAAACAATCCACTTCTGATTACAGATGCCAAAATGTTTTCTCGTGAAACTTTGAAATCAATGCCAACCGTCCTCCTGCCACCTCTTTCCTGCCATTGTTGGGACTTGGCAGAGGACCTAACATTGTAACTTGAGCGACCTCGGGTTTAAGCCGTCGTATGCACACTCACACGGCTCAAGGACACGGAGTTAATTTGCGTGATTTAGGGTGGACGTGACAGACGGTGATCCGAACTCTTGTGGAGTCGGTCAGACGGTGGGGAGAAGAAAGAGAACGAGGCGACTCTGTGTCTGCCTGAATTATGGTGATTTACGTAATGATGATTTAAAGTGAATAACTGAAGGTTCGTATTAAAGTCCGACTGATATAGGATTATTAAGAACGATATTGATTACAGTAATGGGAGAATTCACTTTTTAAAAAAATGAACCACACATCAGCTGAATTTCACAAAAACACAGATTTTCTCTGATAATCACATAATCAATGTACTGCGATGCAGACATGGACGCCCTATGTTAGCTGCTAATGTGCCCTATGTTAGTTACTAATGTACACTATGTTAGTTGCTAATGTACAATGTTAGTTGCTAATGTACATGCAGTACTATGTTAGTTGCTAATGTACACTGGCGTTAGTTGCTAATGCACAATGTTAGTTGCTAATGTACACTGTTGTGCTGCTAATGGCCAACGTTAGTTGCTAATGTACACTGTTAGTTACATGCACAATGTTAGTTGCCACGTACACTTGGCAAGTTGGGGTTGCTAATGTGCCCTATGTTAGCTGCTAATGTACACTATGTTAGTTGCTAATGCACAATGTTAGTTGCTAATGTACACTGTTAGTCAAGTTAATGTACAATGTTAGTTGCTAATGCACACTATGTTAGTCAGTTAATGCATTAATTATGTTAGCTGCTAATGCACAATGTTAGCTGCTAATGCACACCATGTTAGCCGTTAATGCACACTGTTAGTTGCCACGTACACTGGTGTTAAGGTTGCTGGCAATGTACAATTGCGTTAGTTGCCACGCACACTGTTGAAGTTAATAATGTACATCTGCGTTAGCGGTAATGTACACCGTTAGCTGCTAATGTACACTGTTAGTTGCCAATGTACACCTGGCGTTAGTTGGTACGTACAATGTTAGTTACAATGTATACTATGTTAGTTGGTAATGTACACCATGTTATTAAGTTACGCACACTGTTATTGCTATCGTACAATGTTAGTTGCTAATGCACACTGGTGTTAGTTGCTAATGTGCCCTATGTTATCTGCTAATGTACACTATGTTAGTTGCTAATGTGCCCTATGTTAGCTGCTAATGTACACTATGTTAGTTGCTACCGTACAATGTTAGTTGCTAATGCACATTATGTTAGTTGCTAATGTGCACTATGTTAGTTGCTAATGTACACTATGTTAGTTGCTAATGTGCCCTATGTTAGCTGCTAATGTACACTATAAAGAAGGTTAATGTACAATGTTAGTTGCTAATGCACATTGTTATTGCCATTGTACAATGTTAGTTGCTAATGCACAATGTTAGTTGCTAATGTACACTATGTTAAGGTTAATGTGCCCTATGTTAGCTGCTAATGTAATAATTATGTTAGTTAAGTTAATGGCCAATGTTAGTTGCTAATGTACACTGTTAGTTGTTAATGTAATAATGTTGGCTAAGTTAATGTATTAATTATGTTATGCTAACAGGTTAATTGTTAGTTACTAACGTACACTATGTCAGTTGCTGATGTACACTGTTAGTTGCTAATGTACACTATGTTAGTTGCTAATGCATACCTTATGTTAGCTGCCACGTACACTGTTAGTTACTAATGCACACTATGTTAAAGGTTGATGTACACCGCGGTTGCTAATGTACTATGAGCTAATGCACAATTATGTTAAGCCGTTAATGTACACTATGTTACGCTAATGCATACCGTTAGTTGCTAATGCACACTATGTTGTCGTTAGTCGCGTAATAATTGTTAGTCGTTAATGCACACTCATGTTAGTTGCTAATGCGGCCACCGTTAGCTGTTAATGTACACCCTTGTTAAGCATTGGCAAGCACCTTGCGTTAGTTGCAATGTACACTGTTATTGCCAATGTAATAATTGTTATTGCCAATTGCACACTATGTTAGTTATGCAATGCACAAATGTTAGTTGCTAATGTGCATACTATGTGTTAGTTGGTAATGTGTACACTATGTTAGTTGCTAATGCATAATTGTTAGTTGCTAATGTACAATGTTATTGCTAATGTACACTATGTTAGCTGCTAATGCACACGCGTTAGTTGTTAATGTACACTATGTTAGCGTTAATGCACACTGCAAAAGAGTTGTTAATGTGCCCTATGTTAGCTGCTAATGTACTTAGCGTTAGTTGCTAATGTGCCCCATGTTAGCTGCCACGTACACCATAAAGTTAGTTGCTAATGTATGCTAATGTACACTATGTTAGTTGCTAATGTACAATGTTAGTTGCTAATGTACACTGTTAGTTGCTAATGTACAATGTTAGTTGCTAATGTACACTATGTTAGCTGCCAATGTACACTGTTAGTTACTAATGTACACTATGTTAGTTGCTGATGTACACTGTTAGTTGCTAATGTACACTGTTAGTTGCTAATGTACACTATATTAGTTGCTAATGTACAATGTTAGTTGCTAATGTACACTGTTAGTTACTAATGTACACTATGTTAGTTGGTAATGTACACTATGTTAGTTGCTAATGTACACTGTTAGTTGCTAATGTACACTATGTTAGTTGCTAATGTTCACTGTTAGTTACTAATGTACACTATGTTAGTTGGTAATGTTCACTGTTAGTTGCTAATGTACACTATGTTAGTTGCTAATGTACAATGTTAGTTGCTAATGTACACTGTTAGTTACTAATGTACACTATGTTAGTTGGTAATGTACACTATGTTAGTTGCTAATGTACAATGTTAGTTGCTAATGTACACTATGTTAGTTGCTGATGTACACTGTTAGTTGCTAATGTACACTATGAGTTGCTAATGTACACTATGTTAGTTGCTAATGTACACTATGTTAGTTGCTAATGTACAATGTTAGTTGCTAATGTACACTATGTTAGTTGCTAATGTACAATGTTAGTTGCAAATGTACACTATGTTAGTTGCTAATGTGCCCTATGTTAGCTGCTAATGTACACTATGTTAGTTGCTAATGTGCCCTATGTTAGCTGCTAATGTACACTATGTTAGTTGCTAATGTACAATGTTAGTTGCTAATGTACACTGTTAGTTGCTAATGTACAATGTTAGTTGCTAATGTACACTGTTAGTTACTAATGTACACTATGTTAGTTGCTAATGTACACTGTTAGCTGCTAATGTACACTATGTTAGTTGGTAATGTTCACTGTTAGTCGCTAATGTACACTATGTTAGCCCCTAATATACATTACGTTAGCTGCTAATGTACACTGTTACTAATGTACACTATGTTAGCTGCTAATGTACACTATGTTAGTTGCTAATGTATACAACATTAGCTGTTACTGTACACTATGTTAGCAACTATGTTTTAGGGAAACGCACCCTATATTGGGGGTTTTCAACCAGCTGTTCGCTGGTCCGCTGCACCCTAGTGGTCCACGGCAGCATTGGAGGTGGTTTGTGACATGCAATCCACTTTCATTATGGAAATCACTTTTGAAAATTATTTCATTTTATTTCAAAACATTTTCAGATGATTTGGCCATTGTTATGAATAATGAATGTAAGGCAAATGTCAAAACAGTAATGGAAATGGCTTAGTCTGAGTGGTGGTTCCTGGCACAGAAGCCGTGGAAAATCACTGGACTATATCATAATGACATTTTTTGGTGATTTTCTGGCTACGGCATAAAAATTCTAGTTAAAAAGAACATCCCGGTAGTAACTATCGCTGACCGCTCTGCGATCCATGCCCAATCTGCAACAAAATAAGGAGGACAACACACTTCCAAACCTTGTGCATTTTGATATTTTATTCATATCAGTGCAAATAAAGAGCAGAAAAACAAAAAATATATAAATGTAAAACATTGTTATTGTGTATATATAGAAATGATTTTTTTTTAATCACACGCTACAAATGGATTAAATTGATGCCTAAGTCGGCTCTAAATTCAACTCAGAGCCGCTGATGACCAGTAACAGAAGAAATAAAAAATTAAAGTGGAGGGGAAAAGAAATTGATAAGCCAACATTTGCTCCCTGACGGCGTTTGGCCGGGCCGATGATGCTTTAAACAACCATATTTATCCGTGATTAAAACATTTATTTTAAGACGCCCCTCCCCATTCCAAGTACTGATACACAGGCGCTTCTGTCCGCCCCCCCCCATGCATTTGCATGCAACAGGTAGCAGTGTAGAGGTCACACAAAGTACAAAGTGTTAAACGAAGATTATCATCAGCTCACAACATAGAGACACATGCAAAAAAACCTGAAAAATAACAGGAAGGAAAACAAAAAGTTAAGTCGTCCTCTGTAATTTTATGTACAATTATTACACATATGTACAAACCAGGGCAATAAAAACTATTATTTTAACAATACAAAATAGTCTCTTTCATCATGAGAGCACTATTTACACAAACGTATCTACCCACCGTCAAAATGTAGCCATTACACAGAGGAAAAGGAGGATTTAATTCGTTAAATTTAAATCATATGCAAGACCAAAATCAGTCTTATATCAGGTAAAAAGGGGATATTGGGGGGAAAAAATAATCTCATCACTCTTACGTTACAGAAATCTCTTCACAGTTAAGCGTGCCAGTTTCGCACAAGTTTCCTTTAATGACTGACCACAAAGAATCCACACACACACACACACCTGTACCAGAAATTCTTTTTGTTGTACATAAACACGTAGTCACATCTTTGGGAGGTGGGGGAGAGAAAAGATACCAAACTTTTTTTGACACTATAAGCTCCCGGGGAAACGTATTGAAAGTACAAAATGACGAATGATACAAAAACGGTATAAAGATACTCAGACAGTCGCAAAAATATGACACTCAACTTTTCTATTTTATATATTTTTGCCCCATGCCATAAACACCGAAACAACACCGAAAGATTCATTCTCGATGAAAAGTATTAAAGCACTGGAAATTTGACGTAGCTTTACAAGGTCGAGACGGTGTATAAAATCGCATCGCGTCGTATACTTTGTGGGGGACGGTTTAGTTTAGATATTTCAAATGAGGTTGAGTTGAAGTTTTTACATTTTATTTCTATGTACATGACTTTTAATGCCACTAATGCATCGCATAGCTTGTGCTTATCTCGGTGCTGTTGATTCTTTCAGAAAACAGGGAAGCGACCATATTGAAAAGGGGAGAAATTTTAAATAGTTGGAGCAATGCTCAAAGAATTTCCAAAACGTAAAAGGAAAAAAATAGGTGGCGTAAGTGACGGAAAAAAGAAGCTGAACAAAAATTTTAGACAAAGAAAGTATTCACACAAACCAGACAGAAGAGTCAGAAATATGTAAACATTACCATGAACCAATTTGGTTTGGAATAATTTGGAATCCAGGGGAAACACAATTGTATAATGTTATCATTTTTTAGAATTTTGCACTGAAATTGCAATTCAGCCCCTCCAGGATTTCACGGGCCTTTTTTGATATTGTTGCTGCTTAAAATACTAATTTTGCGGCAGCTTTTCTAACAAATTGTGTTGAAAGTTGCAGTGTTTTAGGCGTTTTGTTGCAATAAAGTGTGTGCAAGTGAAAGTCAAAAAGAATTTCCGCCTTCATAATTGAATAATTAATTAAAATGAAGGGAACAAAACCACTATGCGCCAGCTCAGGGTTGGTCCCCACCTCGCACCCGCAGTTCCGGGATATGTTCCGGTCTCACCCGTGACCCCGATAGGGATTAAAAGTTTCAGAAAATGACTGACTGACAAAGCCACCATTAAGCATTTAGTTATTTTTGAAGGTAAATCTGAGGCATAACGTAACAAGGAAGTGAGTTAGCTGACATATGGCTCAACGCTTTGCAGGAAACGACAATGATTGGTCAAAAAAATTGCACAAAAGTTGTGGTAATTAGTCAAAATTGTTAGGTCGTGCTGATTTTGCGGGGCTTGGCTGAATTTGCGTTAATAACTGCGATCGCCACATTGCGAAATCCTGAAGGTTCTGGAAATCTCTTTTGGGGGCGGTGGGGCATCAAAAGATTAAAGAAAAGTTAAACAAGCAGAAGAGATACTACATCATTATCTGGTCGGTTTCATACTGGAACTACATGGTAACTACCCTAAACTTTCTGATAAAAAATTTGGCGTGGGGAAAACAGAAATATAAACAGTTTCAGATCTTCGCTTTGGATTGAATCGAATGGTCGAAAACACATCACATTGTCTGCTTTTATTTTATCAGTCTTCAGCAAGACAAATCTACAAGTTCTGCAAGGAGCCGTTGCGATAATCGCCTCCATGGTCTAGTCTTTCGCCTCGGACTGGGGAACATTCCATAGCGCTCGGTCTGTGCTCGTAGTACCTGGTCTCGGTACCGGGCTCTTCCTTAACTGTCACCCCATAGATAGTCCTCAGATCAGTCCCCGGATCTGGCATATCCTTTCGGAGCTGACCGTTGCCCCTTTGCAGCATGTAGTACAGAATGGGATTCGACCTCGAAAATGGCGGAGAATCGACCCCCGATTCGTGTTTGACCTCGCCTCCGAGCGTCCACCTCGGCGAGCTCGGGGTCTCTCTTTTCACAGATGTGGGGCTCACTTTAGGTGGGGAGCATTGCGCCCACGGAGACCCCAGGGCGCTGTTTTTTCTCGGAGGGGGCGAGGACGTGACGACAGCGCCGGGTCCTGAGTGATGAGACTGCGGGAACCACTGCAAGTTCGGGAGCTGGGGACTACGAGTGAAGTTGCCATTGGCTTTGTAGTTTGCCTGAGGGAGGAAGGGGCTGGATGTCCCCCGAGGAGGGGGCTGAGCGAGCTCTTTGAGACAGTTGTCTGACAAAAGAAGCTGCTTCAGAACATTGAAGCCTTGGCAATCTCTCGAGGGAGGTTTACTTACAGGACTCTTGACGAAAGAGTCCTCCTCCTCTTTGGGGCTCGGCAGCCTCGCCCGATCCTCTGGGGTTCGGGATGCCAGATGTTCAGTCACAGTGTCAAGTGGTCTCTGACAGAGTTCATTGCTTAGGTGCTCAGCTAGCTCTAAGCAGACCTTTCTCTTTTTAAGAAGTGGCCCCTGATAATCCCACCGCTCCTCCTCCTTCTTCACTGTGCGGACAGGTGCTTTCAGATGTGGACTTGAAGGATAGGTAGTGGTCTGCTGTTTCAGCAGCTGGCTGAGAAGGCCATATGTAGCGCTGGCTTCGGCAGGACAGTGTTCTGTTTTAACACGGTCATGTGCTTCGGCAAGGGGGCTGCTACCCTCGTGTCCCCGTTTCCTCCATCGTCCTCCATCGTCGGAGCCGTCCAAGAGAAGGCTCTCCTCTCCCGGCTCTGTTTTGATTTTGATGTTCATTGATGGTCCATTCGAGCTGTCACAGATGACAGAGGGCCCTGGGGACTTTTCAAAAGCTCCCATGGCTGCTTCTGTGCTTTTTCTCCCACCGGATTTCTCATTGTGGTTGGCAGTTCCCAACAGGAGCTGCAAAACGTTACGCCTCTCCAGAAGGTTCTCGATTTGCGCTGACGCTGGAGGCGAGCATTCCTGACGGAAAGTTGCGAAGGGGGCGGGCGGTGGTTCAAACAAAGGAGTTCTGTTCCGGTTGATTGGAGCAGCAAGCCTGTCCAGAAGAGGTCTGTCTGGCTCAATTTCAGGGCTCTGTCTCTTGCTTGGAGGCCTCTGGGACAGCAAAGGGGGTGAAGGTGACGGATTCTGTAAACCACAATGAGCCAGATTTTGTAAAAGTTTACTGGCGCTAAAAGCAGGTTCCATCATCTTTTCACTGCTGCAAGCTTTAGTCTTACAGAGATCCAAAGGACCAGATTGGATAAGATGTGAAGAGTAAGAATAAGGAGAAGGAGAGCTGCTTATGTCTCCACTGAGAGAGAATTCAGACAAACGTCTTCCCATCAAATGCTCGAGGGGATTCTGTTGCCTGCTCTCATCCGGTGTACTAAGCCTTTTAGGCAGACCCCTGACCATGTCACTAAGGGTCGCTTCATGCTGCAAATCTGGATTATCTGCATTTTTGTTAATCTTCTCTTTGTTTTTGCGGTCCAGCAATAGCTGCATGAGGGTAACTTTATGGTGGGATTTCATGTCTGGGCTTGTTTCCAACTCCCTGGTGTCAGGGACCTTCGGCCCAGGACTCTCTGGCTTCCACTTGTTTATAAACGTTTGTGTGAGCTTGTCTAAAGATGAAGCATTAGAGAGGGGCTCAGACTTTTGGCTGGAAACTCTGCACCTCATGGAGAGGTCAATGGGGGAGCAGCTGGAGTAGCAGCTTTCTGCGTCACTAGTGTCTTTGGTCAAGCTGTTCTCCTGGTTGGAATACTCACTATCAGACTGGTGGGAGGAGGCACGGCCGGAAAGAGTAGTGACGTCCTCTTCCAGGTGGCCGTTCTTGGTGAGGTGCTTCTGGGAGTTGTGGTTGTTAAGAAGAAGCAGGAGTAAGCTGCTGCAGTTCTGAGGGGGGCGGCTGATGTGCCGGTCAAAGGGGCGTTTCTCTTTTGGTTGGTGGGGGGAGAGACGAGGTGAGCCCAAGGTGGGGAGGGAAGGGCTTCTTGAACTGAATGTTGGTGAGGGCAGCGTTCCGTTAAGGGCATTTAAGGGGCTTAGCATGTCCGGGGCCATGAGTGACTCTCCCATGTTTGTGGGTGCCTTATCCTTCGTTTGCTGCGTAGCTATGGCCGCCAGCCTCTCGCTAGCCGATCGGCCAGACAATTGTGCTTTTAAGGCCTGCTCTCGGGAGTACTGCTGCAGGTGGGCTTCGCTAGAAAGCAGCAGCGCTAACTGGCTACAGGCCATGCTGGGCTTAGGAGAAGCGGCAGGACTGGACCTGTTCTTTACCAGGCTGGCCACGGCCTTCAAACGTTCGGCACAGGACACAGAGTCGGGCGCGGAGCCCTGCGAGGAGCGAGGGGACTCGGAGCATCTGTCTTGGCTTCCAAGTCGGCTGTAAGGCACAGTGTTGTGGTGGTTCTGTTGCTTGTTTTTTCTCATGAGACCTTTGAGGCGACTGGAGGCTGTGCAGTAGCTCTGCGAGTTTTTGTCAGGGGAAGTGCTCTCACCATGAAGCTGTTTGTGACTGTTGTGAGTTATAGACTGCGACAGGGCCACGTTCTGCAGGCGAGAACTAAAGGACTGGAGCAGGGAGGCCAGCAGGGTACTCTCCCCTTGTCCTGAGCTCTCGAGGACTGCTTTATGGTGTTCCTTGCTCTGCCCATTTACCTCCATCACAGAGGCATCTTTCTTCTGGTTGTCTGGCTCATTCCAGGCTCCTGATCGCAACAGTCTGGCCTTCTTAAGGTGCTGCGAAGTGGTTCCAGGAGAGCTAATCTTCTCTGGTGGGCTAGAACCGTGATTAGGTAGCTGAATACCGCCAGTCCCCTGGTTCCCCAGGTGTCCATCGCCACTGCTAGCCTCTGATCTTCTTGTCGCTGTGGCACCGAGCCCAGATGCAACTGGATGCATTAGTAAACCTTCCAGATAAGTTAAAACAGCTGAATCCTGGTGTGTTTCAGGGCCAGGCTCCTCCCCATGAGTCATGTTCAATATTAGGCTTCCCTTGTATGGCTGCTGACGACTACTGAAAATGTCTTACCGACTGCTGTGCCATGGAAAAAAAGAGCGGGGAAAACTGCTGGGAGAGTGATACTTCCTCTTCTTCCAGTCAGAACATTTTAAGGTCAAAACCATCGACCATTTTAAATGCCATCGCACTGTGGCCCAGCTGGCATTCCTTTGTTCCCCACACGGTTCTGGAGTCAGCTGAGGACCATGGGTACCGAGGACTCAGCAGGACCTTTCCACCGCCCCGCCGGTGCATTTCATGCTGCTGGACATTTGGGACGTCCGCCGCGAGGCCCTCAGGGGCCACGTGTCATCTCAGATGGGGTCACGTGGGGATCTGCAACAGAGGGAGGAAACAAGGCGTAAGTCCAACATGACAGCACATGGTTGACCTCACACAACTCAGATGTCCAGTTCTACTTCTGGACGAGCCACATTTACTACATAGTTTTCACTTCCTGAAGGAGGCCGCAGATTAATTCGAAGTTACTTGAACAAGGTCTGTAATACCCTGCCCAGTAAAAATGTGTCTGCATGTCACATGACGACACTGGAGCAAAAACCTCAAAACAATGTGTCACTGCTCTCACACGTGAAGAGCTTCTGAGCTGTTCACATCACGCAGCCAGTGCACATCTCAGTTTCAGGAGATCACCCCCCTCCCACAAGCACTCGAGATACAGCTCACACCAATCCCCATCTCTCCATCACACACAGCAGCAAGAGAAGGCTTTCTGCTGACTTTAGACCTGTTTTTGTATTGTCTTGTAAAAGGGGAGGAATCAAGATTTGGAGCGGGGAAAGTGACCCAAATCAGCAGAAAAATGCTTGCTGCAATCTAGGGCCAGGCGGTACACTGTATTGTCTCACAGCAGAGAAAATTTCGGAAGACATCAAGAGCAAACAAAAACAGAGGACATATAGAAATTAGGATTAGCTAGGAGAAATTACTGGTACTTAGTAGGGGTGTGCAAACAAATCTAGTTTACTTCCCCCCCGACATGAGTTCAGCTCGCCAATTCTATAGACGGCGCAGATCTGCCCAGGAAGACCTTCTTCGCATGAAGGAAATGCAGTCAGTATGCGTACATATGCTTTACATTTAGTAAACATCTGATTCAGTGTGATGTTTTGTCGATCTGCGTTAATCGCTTATGCATCGTGAAAAGTATTGGAACCGAATCGTAAATTTTTTTTAATCGTTCACCCCTAGTACTAAGCAACAGAAATGTGTGCCTCTGTACTCCAGCAGACCTTCTCCAGTACCTGCTTCAAATTATTAGGACAAAACACTTTTGCACAATTATTCTCTTCCCAAAGATCTCTTTTACGAACAAGAACGACTAATGTACGGACCAGATCACCAAGATCTGGGACTGAACACCAATAGGAGAAAAGATCCCTGCTGAGCTGTGTAACCCTCTGGTTGTGTTGGCTGCTATGACAGCACCTGCAAAATTGCTAACACGTGACAAGCCCCGTTGTCCTGCTTGCCCCCCCTCTGCCTCTCCACTCCCGCGCACTCCCTCTCCTATCTCACTTCACCGTGTGGCAGCCTCAGAGTAGCCAGCAGATAAAAAAGCGAAGGGTCAGCCCCCTTTGTCTCCACTCCTGCTCAGTAGTCACTTCCCTTTAAAGCCAGTGTCAGGCCGAGACAGCGTAAGCAGGCGCACCCACCTTGCTCCACGCGGTACCTCATACCTTGAAACATAGTGACTCCTCTCTCTTGCACACACTATGTCAAGTCAATAAGAAAGCACTACCTAAAAAGGCTTGACATCTGAGCGTGTGTGTGTGTGTGTGTGTGTACATAGCCTACCTGGAGTACCTGCTTTCTGCTATGTAGGACTATAGATGACATTTTTCCGTTCAGAAGCACTTGGGGACTGTACCTTGCTCAGGGAAACTATAGTAGTACCTTTAGTGGTACCAGGATTAAACCAGCAACCCTCAGATCACAAGAAGGTATCAAGAGAGGACAAGGCCTCATTGAGGCGGTTTTTTCGACTGAATGCTTTTTCAGCTTTGATTAAGTCTTTCATCAATCCAAGACGTACTGAGCGCTGGGGACAGTCCCTTACTCACAAGAACATTTAGTGGTCCTGGATTTGAACAGGTGACCATCTGGTCCCAGGTCCCTAATCATTATACCATGCCTTACTGAGGCATATTTTTTGGCTTTGTTATAGAGTCTTTCTACTCCTCTTACTGAGATTTACTGAGTGCACACTTACTGCTCACTAGATCCAGTGTCGGCAGGGACTGGAAGTGTAAACGCCCCCCCTCTGTATTAAAGCTAGCTGTCATGGCTCTCTAATACTGCCTGGCAGAGACTCGCCAACACTGGCAGGTGTAAAGGAGTCGTGAGGAAGGGGGGTGAGGGAAGAACCCGGTGCACCTGTCAGGCCACGGCTCCACTGGGCTACAC
Source organism: Distichodus sexfasciatus (assembly GCA_032718565.1). Classification (NCBI taxonomy): domain Eukaryota; kingdom Metazoa; phylum Chordata; class Actinopteri; order Characiformes; family Distichodontidae; genus Distichodus; species Distichodus sexfasciatus. The sequence continues at coordinate 521,451 of JAVGVS010000194.1, read as the reverse complement.
CATCATTGGAGCTCTATCAAAGGAGTGTGACGCCGCCCTCGGACCCCCTGGGCACGAACCCTGTCAGCTTGGGCTCCAGCACCAGCCCTCACTGCCTACTGTCAGGACTACAGCCACAAAGGTTAATTAAAACAGAGCAGTCCACCTTCCCCCGAGTGCCACTCAGTTGCCAGGGACTGTCTTATCCTTCAAGTTGCCTGGCTTCTCGCATCAGCATAACACATTAGGAGCACGTGGTGTTGCAGAAAGAGGTCTGAAAGGAACCTGCGGCAACTTTGTGGCGTAATGATTGGGCATTCGCCCTGTGATCAGAAGGTCACAGGTTCGAATCTTGGACCGGTAAAGTTATCACTAAGGTATTGTCCACAAGGATGTTATCTGTCCACTGCTCCTTCACGGATGGGTCAAATGCAGAGGTGACATTTAGTTGTGGTATACTGTGTGCTCTGCTGTGCTGTGTTCACAATGACAAATAATCACTCACTAACTTTACAGCAATACGCAGAATTTGTGGGACTTGTCTCCGAGATCCATCTCGGGTCACGCTGGAAATGTGTGCGACACGCACTGCATTTAAACCGCATGCAATTTGCACTGGACTGGCGACATTAGCCAAGCCAAAATTCGAGCCTGTGAAAAACAGGGACAGGAGCGAGGGAACCTAATTAATTAATTATTTGAGACTAGGCCATCAGTCTCAGTTACAGGGCGATCCTAAGCCACTGACCCAAATTTGACAGCGACAAAAGGCACCCCGCTAAAAAACATAATAATAAATAAATAAATGTAAAAAACAGGGCCATCTGACGTCTCCCGTTAATCTTAATGGGCCGGATTAAGTCTATTTTCCAGGCCTTGGCTTGGCTCCACAAAAAAGAAGAATGAAATAAATAAAGCGGGCGGTGTATACTGGGACACTGTGAGTCGACACAAACAATTGGGGGGTATTTTTGTATCCAGGCTACGGGGGTATTTGAGAGGAAACAAATTGGAGGGAAACCAAATGGAGCAAAAACAGACAACTAAGCAAGCAGATTAAAAAAAGAAACGGAGCAAGGCCCTTAGCAAAAGCTGGATTAAACCCAGATCAAGGCAGATCAAATCTCAGCCTACATATGTTTTAGCATGAGAGGAGGGGCACAAAAAAAGAAAGGTTGGCACGGAAAGCAAATTTGTCCCGAGGGCATCTCGACATGCCTTGGGACAAAGTAAAGGCAGGACTCAACATGACCTGACCCGTGGCACGTGACCGAGGATGAACAAACATGTACAAGATTCATGTGTTGAAAACGACCTTTTGCGTCTGTAAATCCAGTTCTTTGCCCTTGCATCCCCCCGCTGGACGTAAAAAGACAAAATTCTCTCTCCCTCGTTCGCAGTCAGCCTCACGGTAATTATCCATTATCTCTGACAAAGTCAACCAATAACACCCCGACAGCGTTTTATTTGTCTTTTTTTAAGCGATTCCGCCCTCCTTCCAGGCGCAAAAAAGAAGCAAGAACTCGGGCGCTTCATCATCATCATCATCATCATCATCGCCGGGCGTCGCTCCCCGAGACATCGACAAACAGGAAGGTCACAACGACGTGGAGCAGCCGGGAGCCGATTTCCAGCTAGGAGTCAAAAAGAGAATACGAACCCGGGAGGCGGAAAAAGGCCGGAAGCAGGCGCAAATGTCAGGGATTCGATATCTGAGTGGCAACCTACCGTGGTTCAAAAACGTGATTAACTGCACCCTCCCTCCCACTGACCACCCCCACCCCACTTTCCAAAAAGGAGCTAATAAATTGCTTCCGTTGTCAGAATTTGTAATCCATTTAGGCCATTTAAAATGTGCGATTAATAGAAAGAGCAGGCGGTGGAGAGGGAAGAGAGCGGCGGCATCCGCGGAAGGAAGAGAAGTCAAGGTCGTCACCAGCAACAGCTGGTGTCCGTGTGAAGCGCTCAGCGTTAATAAAAAGTGACAATGGAGCCCTCGACGTGTGTATCGCTAATATCGGACGTGGGGCTGGCAGATGTGCGCCGGCTGCATTAAAAAAAGAGGGAGGTGAGTGAAGGTTACGGGATTATAAAAGGAGGCGCCGGAGGCGAGAACCTTTTCGATTACGTTATGCGAGAGCTGCTCGGACGTTTCCGCCTGCACCGTTTGTAAATTCGATAGAGCTCGGGGAGATTAAATCAAAGAAAAGCAATAGTAGGAATCAGTGCTGGGGAAGTCGGCGCACAGCAGGGAAGTTGGATTCGGGAAACGCCTTGGGAAGCGCTGCAGTAAATAAACAGAGACCGCGACCTCCACTGGACGGGAATGACGACCCGACTTTCGATCTTAGAGGGCTCATGTAAAACAAATCTGAGCCCACCCCAGTTAGATTCTAAAAACACAGCTCTCGTTTAATGTCTTTCTGCAACACGACTGGCCGAATAGATGTTTTACATTGTAAATTCACTTTGCATCTTAAGTTGCTCTTAAGGGACAGATACGGCCGAGATGATGGACTGCCCGCAAAGTTTGGTCCGAAGATGCTGAGGAAGACGTAAGCGATGGTCTGGAATGGGTGTCGCTCTGCAGTTCAAAACCATAAAATAAAACCACTGACATCACTCATGTTCATGACTGAAAGAGAGTTATAGTGGCGAGTAGGAAGAGAGAGCGAGAGAGAGAGAGGGGAAGAGAAAGGTAAGAGAGAGTGAGAAAGAAAGAGAGAGAGACAGCATGCGGGATTAATGATGGTCAAGTGAGACCCCGCCCTGATTCCCAGGTGAGGTAAGCAGTTTCAGTGGTCGTTAGCGGCGACGGGAGACGAGTGCCATGGCGACGGTGTTCGGTCGCTTCTTTAATCAATGAAACACACTTAACCTAATAAAAGGTAAAACGATTAGACCAACCTCGAGCAGTAGCGCTCCAGCTGGCACGAGTTTCACCGAGCAAAAAACGCCAGACCACACACACACACACACACACACACTCCTGCTGTAATCACAGGAGGCTCTCTCTCACACACACACTCACAGAAAGATATAACCTCGAAGACGAACACTCTCTCACTAATCGCTGGGGTTGTGACTCCTCCAGACTTCGGTTCATCTCTGAGACTGAACAGAGACACACACACACACACACGTCATCCATCATCCTCTTCTCCACCTCTTTACGTTCCGAACTCCTTCCCCTCTTCCTCCTCCTCCTTCGCAGAGAACGGACCTGCTACAGGCTCAGTTCCTCACAACTGTCGACATAATTTTACACAGCTGTCTCACACTCTCACACACCAGACTGTGCAATCTTATAATGCCAACTTGTAGGGGAAAATCGATCCTCATACACCGCCTAAAAACCTTCACCTTCAAAAGGTACCACTGAGGTACTCATGAGCAAAGTACCGTCCCCAAGCACTGTTCCCAGTTTTAGCTTTTCTTTTTTATTTATTGTTATCTTCTATCCAGACACACTCCTCCACATAATCAACCCAGTCCCTCCAGAATGATTCATTTTGGCCAAATCTGACGGATTTTGATCTACGTCGATTCAGCGCTCAACAAACCCAGAGCATCCATCCAAAATTAAAACACGGTCACAGTCTAATGTTATCTCATATTGATCAGGAGGTCTGTTTTATTAATAGAGAGGATTTTTCATTTAAACTTCTGGTTGAGCTCAAGACTAAAGATATTAAATGATATTGTATTAAAACAGGATATGATATCGTCTCATTTGAATTGAATTGAATATGAATTGAATATGAATTGAACTGAATTGAATCGGAATCGTATGGTTGCGGGCTTTGTGATATAAGCAGGCGTTGAATCATTTGGTTGAATTGTTGGACTGAATTACTGGATTGAATTGTTGGATTGATTCATTTGATTGAATTGTTGGATTGAACCATTTGATTGAGTTCATTTGACTGAATTGTTGGATTGAATCATTTGAATTGTTGGATTGAATCATTTGATTGAATTGTTGATTTAATTGTTTGCTTGAATCACTGGATTGAATTGAATCAAACTGTTCAAGTGAATCAATATAATATCTTATGGTGCTACTGAACACACACACACACGAGGAGGAGGAGGAGAAGCGAGTCAAGCTGTATTTTCACAAGCAGTACAGGTAAAGTGCTGTAATCAATTCACTCTACTGACAGCAGCGCTTCTGATGCATGCTAATGATGCCCCACACTGTGTGTGTGTGTGTGTGTGTGTGTGTGTGTAGGCTCAAATCTAAGGTGGAGAATCAGGTTCTTACAAATCGCTAAAAACCTGTTCACACCCGCTTTTACGCACACACACACACACACACACACACTCTCTTTCACACTCACTCAAGCACTCTCTTGCACCGTCTCACACACACTCTGTCCCTCCGTCTCACACCCACACTGCTTTTCATCTCTGTGAGATCCTACCATGGACTCTCATAATTACTAGATGTAAATAATGCTACAGTCACACACACACACACACACAAACTCATCCAAACCTACCTGCAAGCCTTAAGCATTAATTGTGTTTACAAGCGTTGCACTGTAACCGATCTTGCTGCTTACTGAAATCTAGATCATCTCCTAGGGCTCGGCGATACAACTTAAAATTAATATCACGATTAATTCAACAGTTTTGATTGATTACCCAGACCTAACATGACTCTCTCCCACTAATCGAGGCAGCATTTTGGGGTGGGGTTGGGGACGGTGGTCACAGGCGGTCTGCTCCTGCACAACCACAACCTCGAGCAACAAGGTCGTCCCTCGCTCTATAAACAGGAAGCAAAACTCATACACACACACACACTTGAGGAGATGCTGGAGGTGAATCAGAGGGGTAAACTAATTCATCACATTTTACGTGCGTTTTATCTTGATGGATGGAAATGCGCGCGCACACACACACACACACACACGCCCCTTTCTATTTTGTGAGGATCCTCCATTGACTCTTATAATGACTGCAGCTACACCTATAACCCATCCTTAGCCTCGGTAACCTTGGTATTTTAGTTTTGCACATCAAACCTGCGACTTCAGCTGTTACACTCCTCACATACAAATGTGCCCTCACGAAATCCCAAAAAAGTACAATGCATCTCAGTAGGGCTGTGCGACACGACCGCAATCTCATATCACAATATGAGTCATTTCATATCCTGATAACGACATATGTATCACAATATAGTACATTTTCTGTAAATTCGGTGGAACTTTCACAAGCAAAATCTCATGTCAATCTGCACGCACTCATGTGGAACGCTAACGGTGCCACAATTTTGACTACACTTTTACACAAATGACAGTAAAACATCTCAGTAAAACCCATTAAAACAGTTTTTTTTGCGGCGCTCTAATATACCGGTGCTTTGTACGCCGTCAAACGGCTGTAAACGGCGGTGCTTTTTACGGCGCCCTAGTAAAGCGCCTTTGAGGCGAATTGTGGCACCTTTGGCGTTCCATAAATCTGAGTGTCAGGGCGCGGAGTGTTTCGACTGCTCGTGTAGACGGAGTGGAGCACGCACAGACTCAAGTTTCATTGTGCGCACAAAATATAACAATATAGTATTCTCTGTGTCTACATTCACACGTCGCCATGGTGACTACTGCAAACCCTCATCCAAACCATGAACAAATATTGCTATAAACAGTGTATTTTGTCACACCGTGAAATAAATGCTAGAGTATAATATGAAGCGATAGACGTTTTTAATTTCATCATACGATATATTTCATCATATCGCACGCCTCTACATCTTTTTTCCGATCATTGATGATGAAAATCCAGTACTGATTACCACCTAAAAACCAGAGAGAGAGAGAGAGAGAGAGAGACGAGCAGTAAAGAGGAAGGGAACAAGAGAGAGATAGAAGGAAGAAGGGAGGGAAGAGCAAGTCACCGTCGCAATACACTGCCAAAAAGCTGCCCACTGCAGGCTTTGTGATATCGGTAGTCGTCGAATCTTTGTCCGATAAAATCGGCAATATCGATTACATATCGTATTGTGATGAAACTTGTGATTAACACCAGCTCTTGCAATCTCAAATCTGAAAAAAAAAAAAAAAATCCAGATTTCCAGATCAGGTCCTCACACACACCTGAAAACCTACTCACACACATACTCACACACACACACAAGTCTGTAGCAAATTGCATCTGCCAGAGAGATAGAGTTGCAGGCTACAAGCTGTGATGGACATTAATGGGGAAAGTTGGTGATAGACTCCGTGCTCCTGCGCTGCTCCCGTGCTACTGCTGCTGCTACTGCGCGGTACGGAGACGTTCATTAGACATTCGGCGCAGGAAATTGAAGAGGAAAACCGCCGCTTTCCATTTACGCTCCGACGGCGCCGTCTGTCACGCCACTACACGCGCGCGCGCGCGCACACACGAATCCTCACTTCTCAATATTAAAACCTGTCATAATCCGGTCCTTATATCCTCTTTTGACACTGGCTTCTTCTATAACGTGGAGGCATGAAAGAAGGAGGCTCGGTTTAAAACCTGTGCAATTTAGGAAGAGAGAAATGATGGTGTAAAACTATTTGATATTAGTTAAAGCTTAATCGATAAATTGTACGGCAAAAAAAAGGAAGGATCAGAGTGAAACAAGTGTTGTCTTTGCACATTTGTCCACTAGAGGGCAATATTGCAACTTCACTGTACTATTTTTTGTGTTTTTACACATTTGAAATGTATCTAATTTAGGCCTTTAAAGTAATTACTAGGGCTGGGACGAGATCTCATGCCATGAGATCTTGCTATATTAAAATGTGAAGATATTTCTTGTTGAGGTGACTAGTAGGGCGTTATTTTTGTGCCAAAATTCTGAGGGTGCGGTGAAACTGTCATCTGTACTCGCGCCACTCCACCTCCACGCTCGCATCACTTGGTACTGCGTTAAAAATGTGCCAAAAATCAGCTAATCACAGGCTTTGAGAAAACCGACTGACCGATTTTGTCTCCAGTCAGGTCTCTAATATGGCTTCAAGTTCATACAGCGAATAGCAACACGCGTTTTTCAAGTACGAGACCAAAAGAAGCAACAGGAAGTCGAGCTGTGGGTTATTTAAAGATTCTAGTAACTACATTCAAATTTATAGGGAAAAAACATGACTTAAAATAAATATTGTCTTTTAAATAATTCTGAGTATCGATATTGGTATCAGCTTTAAAGATCCCGTATCGGTCGGACTGCAATAACGCAATTATATTGTTAATATGGAGTTACTAGATATACTGCCCAGGCTTATATACTGGTGAGAAATCTTAAATTATTACATCAAAAAATGAGGGAAAATCTATTTTTTAAATGGATATTGGCCGATACATCGTTACATGAACCCACTGAGCAGTAGCAAGGGCAGCGTGAGCCGAGCTGAGACAAGACGAGTCAACAGCCGCTTTTCGCATCAGCGGGAATATTTCATTATGTACATAACGAGTGCCATTAATCGCTCCTAACAAGAGGACGCAACCTCACCTTGGCAGTCTGCAACACAGCTGGGGGGAGGAGAGAGAGCAGAGAGGAAGAGCAGGAAGAGGGGAAGAGCGAAAGCAGGAAAGAAAGACAGGCCGAGAAGAGGAGAGAGAAAGAATGAAGGAGAGAATTATCTTTTGCTGTCTCTTCCTTGTTCTATTTCTCTGACAGGTAGAAGAGAGAGAGAAAGACAGAAAAGGGGAAAGAGTCACAGAGATGGAGGAAAAAGGAGTGTAAGTCTCAAAAAGTGAGAGAGAGAGAGAAAGAGAGAGAGAGGTGGGGAAGAGAAAAAAAAGAAGAGAGGAGAAGAACTGCAAGGGACAGAGATGGAAAGAGAAAGACAGAGAGAAAAACAGAAAGAGAGATGGGGAGAGGACAGTGAGAGAGAGCGGGGTGGGGAGGGGGAAGAGATGGGGACAGAAAGAAAGCGGGGAAAGATTGGGAGAGAAAGACGGAAAGAAAGAGGAGAGAGAGGGGAAGAGAAAGACGGGGAGATACAAAGAGGGGAAGAGAAAGACAGGGAGAAAGAAAGAGGGGAGAGAAAGAAAGCGGGGAAAGATTGGGAGAGAAAAACAGGGAGCAAGAGGGATGGGAAGTGAAAGAAAGAAAGAAAGAAAGGGAAAACAGAGTGAGAGAAAGACAGGGAGAATGAAAGAGGGGAGAGAAAGAAAGGGGAAAGGGATGGGGACAGAAAGAAAGAGGGGAAAGATTGGGAGAGAAAGGCAAGGAGAAAGAGGAATGGGAAGTGAAAGAAAGAGAAAGAAAGGGAAAACAGAGGGGGGAGAAAAAAAGGAAGTCTGGGGAAAGAGAGAGAGACAAGGGGAGAAACAGAAATGTAAGAGATCTCTGAGCGTGAGAAGAGACGCTCTCTCTTTCTTTGTCTCCGTCTCACTGCAGGAATCCAGACAAGCAAGCCAGACAGACAGAGAGAAAGAGAGAGAATGTGCGTATCATGCAGTGGAGAAAGAGAGAAAGAGAAAGACAGCGCGGAGAGAGGAGGCAGGAACTCTAAATGACCACACTCAGGAAACTGCCATCTTCTGCTCTCTATCTCCGGTCTGAGGTGCGAAGACAACCAACGGCTGTACAACCAGGGCAAAGGCCCGAACAAACGACAGCGAGAGAGAGAAAAAAAAGAGAGAGAGAGACGCCCTTGACACACTGACATCAGCCCGTCGTCATGTGACACTTTGTCATCCGCCACCTGGCACAGCCTCCACCTCATCCTCCTGTGACCCAGCTGAGCCGAAACCGGCCCCAACCCCCTCCTTCCACCTCACCCTCGGGCCTTGGGGGCCCTTCCCACCCCCCTGTTGAATAGCGCGGTTGGGGTGGGGTGGACGGTTGAGGGAAGGTCGAGGGGGTCGGCGCGCCCTCGTCTGTAATCCGCCGCTATTCGTCAGCGCCTCCGTGCTGCAAGGGCAGAATGGCCAATTAGGCAGCCGTCACGCAAAATGCGGCCCTCTGACGGACGCCTGCGCAGCTGCAGGTGCCCGTAATCGCCGTGGCTCCGGCCTCTGAGGCTCCGGCGGGATTCGGGAGGGTGTCACACACACTGCTGAAGAAATTTTCACGATCCCAAAAAAGGGAATGAGCTGGAAGGGCGGTCGACGTGCTGAAGATTTTTACGGCCAGGAGGATCGGGGCGTTATTGATCGCTTGGGTCTCGAACGTTTCTCGGGTTAATCAAACGGTACGTCTGTCAAGAGCAGCTTCGCAGCAAAAATAAGAGAACCGATTCATGGGGTTGTTACTGCAGTCTCGAGTCGAGTCCGAGGTGTCAAAGGTTGGCTGAGTTCAAGCCGGCTAAATCCAGCTTTAAGAGGCTGCTGCTCTGACGTGTTGTGTCAAAACAGAGAGAAACTTTATCCCAACAAATGCCATCGCTGCAGAAAGTTTTCGTCGACGTCACCTGGGGACAAGGCGCCTCGGTTTGGCAAATGGAGTTCTTGAGGGGGGCGTCAACACCTGGCCTGAAATTCCAAGAAGGGCAAAAATAGTTCAACGTTTTTATGCTGCGCTGAAAAAAGGGGTTGCTATAGTTGTCAAAGACTTAAACTTGGTTGGTGTTGAGAAAAGTGAGTGATTGTCATTGTGAACGCAGCACAGCACACAGTGCACCACCACGAAATTTGACCTCTGCATTTGACCCATTCCTGAAGGAGCAGTGAGCAGCTAACACGGGCAGCACCCGTGGACAGTGCGTGGACGGTACCTTGCTCACGAGTACCTCGGTGGTAACTTTACTCCAGGATTCAAGCTTCCGATCATGTGGTGAACGCCCAACTGTTACACTACCAACTGAAAATGCTCATTTACCTTTGAACGTTTAGGCATCGTTGGTACGCTGGAACAGGAAGCAGTTGCGGCAGTTTAACAGCACTTCCTGTAGACGCTAAAATTACATGTGGACAAATTTTTATAATCGACATCGCCGATTTGTGTTGACTAATCGTTGCAGCCCTTATGTACACCGTCGTAGGCATATGAGATTTTGGCCAGTCCAACATCCTTACCACCAGGGACCTCCCTTTAAAAAAGCCTCCTCCGCACTGCCAAACTGACTTCTGCTTTCCCAGCACGCTCCCCTGTCGAAATCTGACAAAGCTCCAGAAAAGCTCCAAAGCCGTTCAGCATCACAGTTTGGGTCCGACCTTGATCAAAATCTCTGCTGAGTCACGGGAGATGGGAGGGCAAAGTGCCGGACAAAAAAGGGGTAAGGGCTAGTCATCAGATAAAGGCAAGATTTAGGACTTTACAAAGGAGGGGTTGGGGTTGGTGACCATATGACCTCAAATTGTGCAAGATTATGCCGACTGGAGGTTCTGAATATCGGTTTCGATTCAGTTTCGATGAATTGCCCAGCCTGAGAAGGAGCCGGGGGACAAACTTGGATTCCTACGGGTGGACAAACTTGGCTTTCTGTCTCTTTAAATAACCGTGAGAGCTCTCATTCGCCCGAGGTAACACACACTGGAGCTGTGAGGCTCTTCCTGCAAGTTTGTCAATACAAAGCCTCCCTTTTTGGCAATGCACGAAGCGGGAAGTGGTCCCGGACCCGGTCCCATTTTCTCAAAGCGTATTGTGCCACCAGCGACAAAGCTCACTGTGCCAAGTGAAAGGGCAGAATCCGGACAGGGAGCCCACATCCAGCGAGAGGGTCAAAGCCACGGATGGGTGATATGATGCGAAATCAATATCTCAATTAACTAAACATTTTACTTCGCTTACCTCGTTCATCGACATGAGCAAAATAACACTGATTTGGAGGTTCTGAATGTGGGTTTGGATTCATATCCGATGAATCGCCCTGCTCTAGTTACCCTGTTTCTGGTACGAGTGGCATAGCGAGAAAGGGAAGGAGGGAAGGAAGAGTGATGGACTTAACAACACCCCCCCCTCCCTCGTTTCCTCTTGTTCCCGAATGTCACGGGGGCCGCTTGCGACCTTGGGGCGGCATTGCCGAGTTGCCTGGCAGCCCCGGGGGCGAGTCCTTGAACTGGATCTGCAAGACAAAAACCTTCACGCTGGCTGATAGACATCTCTCTCTCCTTCTTTCTTCCAATCGCAAAAGCCGTCCTTATCGTGGAAGGCCCCCGGCGGAAAGAGAGCGTTATCGGAAAGCGGGATCTCGAACCCCACCGCCGAACTCAGGAGGACTCGGGAGGAATGTTAAAAAACGCCGCTGTGGTTTTTAACTCTGTGACGAGTTCAGACGGCAATTCAGGAGGAAACCAGTCAGGGGCTGGTACGATAACCTTAAAATGATCACTGTTTCATGGTATCACGGTATTGTGATGTGAGCCTCTGGTATTAGGGCTGGACGATATGGCCACAAATCAATACCACAATTAATTGAGCATTTTACCTCGATTACGTTTAATCCACAATTAGGCAATTTTTCGTGTATTAACAGAACTCTTTTGTAAAGGATAATCAGAATTTTAAAAATAATCAAAATAATCATCATGGGCAAGATTATATCGATTAAAGGTTCTCAATGTCATTGTTTTGATTCATTGCCCAGCCCTACATCACAAGAACTCGCACAAGAAGCAAAAAAAAAAAAAGGGCTTGCCGCGATTTGCTGAACAAGCTACTGCCGGTTTATATCAGACGCCGTCTGATGCGAGCACGTTCCTTAAACCAAAAAAAGCCTGATACAAGGAGAACAGCAGCGATAAAGGCGTCTCAGGTACCGCGCCGCAACTCCATAATCGTCGCTGCAGGCAGGAGAGATAATTTGCTGGAGCATGAGGAGAGACAGAACATTAGTGCCCTTGGATGCACAGGCTGCATCGGCATGGTTCGTAGGTTTAGGCAAATATTTGGATTGTGCTCCTAAATGCTGGCGCGTGGGAAGGAAGGATGGAAGGCTTGGGCTGGTGTGAGATACGGACTGTACGATGACCTTAAACGGAAATATCGCGATCTCACGGTATTACGATGGTATTGTGATTACATCTCTAACATGCTTATATGAAGGCTTGCATTTTTTTAAATATTAAATTACTAAATGAACAACGTAAAACATCCCTTTCCATTAAATTTGATTTTTTTTAGGATATGAAGTAGCATAAACGATGACTCGCATTTTTTAACAAAGTCACAAAAGGAAAAATGTAACAATGTCTTCCTCATGTTTTTTTAGGATGTGAAAATAGCATATGAAGGATTACATTTACAAAATTATTTTTTTTTTAAAGCTACCGTTTTCACAATATTCTAATTTTTGAGATGCACTAGTACATCACAAACTATTTTATTTTTAAACATACTGAATATTAATATTACACATATTACATAGAATATTGATTACAATAGTAGAACATACTGTAATAAATATTCTATATATATGTAATGTAGATAACAACACAATACTCTGTTATATAAAATATTAATTTACAGTAAATAGAATGTTTATTAGTATTATTATTATTGTTGTTACTATTATTATTAAGATTATTATTTAGTCTATTTCAGAAAATCTCACGATTTGATTCGATTCTTGGGCTCATGATTTGATTCAATATCGATTCACGATTCATAAACCATTCACAATTCAATACATAGATGAATTTGTTTACAGATCAACCAAAAACCCCCCACCCTGAATCAAATGTACTAAATGGGCAGATTCCGACATTGCACCACCCATAGGATTGCCGAGCTCGTGTCGGGGGTTAAAGTAATCTAGTGCCATTACGTTAGTTGAGAAATATGAATCAATTTTGAATCGACAGAGAAAGAATCGCGATTTGTTTTTTTAACACACGCCTACCATATATGTATGTTAAGTAAAAAAAATTTTTTGAACTGATTTTTAGTAGGTGAGATTATTGATCGCTGATCAACAGCAAAGAACGTCCTTAAAACTGTGTAGTTTCAACAAGACCTTACTTATGAGCTGAGGGATTCCTGCACTTTCCGTCTCGACGATTCATTACAAAGCGGCTTATAAAGCAGGGGGGCATGATTTTGATTTCGTGGCGTTTTTTCAACCGCGGTTATACCATGAAACCGCCCGGTGCCTAAAGGACAGTTTTAGCAAAACATCAAGACGAAATCAAGAGGGCACAGAATTTCGCCGGCAGGAAATCGGGTGGCACATCGGCCGACCTTTGATGACCATAACGCCTTTGTGCGTGTTGTCCGCAGTCCTGCTGGAAACCATCTGCTCCTGCCTTTTGCTACCGTTGCTCCGAAAGGGCCGGTGACGGAGATGACAGTCCGGAGTTGGCCGTCTTCTCGGGTCCAGTTGGACCTCGTCGCAAAACCGGCTGTAGAATCATGCCGGGAGCATACGCACATGACCAGACGCTCCAAAACCTTCCTGCTATAAACACCGGGACTCAACAATCTCGGAATGAAATTGCAATTCCACTCTAAGAACTATGGAGACTAGGGCTGGACGATATCACCTCAAATCAATATCACGATTAATTTTAGCTCGATTACGATTAATGAACATTTTGTGGCGATTTTTAAAAACACGCCGCATGCCTAACAGATGCCGCAGGTCCTAAAAGGTTTTTTTTTGCTCCAGTACGGCTCATAATAACGCCCCTGCCGACTAGGAAGCTGTTGGCAGAGCAAGCCATTAAAATAAAAAATACATGATCCTAATCCTCGACCCATAAACCCGCCCCGAGTTCTGTGTTGCGTGTCATTCCACATATAGGCCCCCGAGTACACTTGGGTAAATATAGCGAGACCTGTTCGAGCCGGGTTCCATTAGTCAGGGCGAAATCGTACCGTATAACTCACACACACAGGTCCCTGTGTCACCGACAGGCGGGGCGCGGTCCGGATCCAGACCCAGATCCGTTTATTAGATTTAGCGTTTCTATTTTAACCTGTGCACCTTTTCCCTTTGTCTTTTAGGAAATTTGTGTACACGGGAAATGCACACTGCAGGTTTGCGCTCTCTCGCACGCGCTTCTTTCCTCACTCTTTCTGTCTCATTTCTTTTCCTTGTGTCTCGCTTCTTTCCTCTCTCTCACGCTTCTCTCACTCTTTCACTCCCGCTTCTTTTCCCTCTCTCTCTCTCTTTCACTCTCTCTCCTTTCCCCTCTCTCCCTCGCTTCCTTCGCTTTCTCTCTCTCTCGCTTCCTTCCCCCCTCTCTTCTTTGCCCTCTCCCTCGCTTCATTCCCTTCTCTCTCTCTTGCTTCCTTCCCCCCTCTCTCTTCTTTGCCTTCTCTCTCACATTTTCCTCTCTCACTTCTCCCCCCCCCCCCTTTCTTTGCTCGCTCTCTTTTCTCTCTTTTCCCCCATCTCCGGCTCATTTCTCGCTCAATTTTCTCAAACTTTTACCAGCTTTAACCAGTCTTGGTTTTAGAATTGAATGATTAGAATCCATTCGTTTCGTAAATGACTTGCCCAGCCCTGTACGAGAGCGTGAAAAGAAAAGGAAGAGCTCCGTGTGCATCTTGGGGTCGTATAACGTACGGTCGAGTATGCGAGGCGAGTCGTTTACGAGGCACGTCCCTTTTTCTGCCGCTGCCCCACTTCTGTTTTTCTGCCGTCTGGAGACGAGGCCCTGCTCTCCGTCTGAGTGACGACAGCCCTGCCACCCTCTGCCTCCGTGAACTGTGAGAAAAATAGGTCGCCCTGACCCACTTTTCCCTCGCTCTTCTTTTTCCCCCTCTAAGAGAGAGAGAGAGAGAGAGAGAGAGAGCGAGGAAGGGAGGGAGGGAGAGGGAGCGAGTAGAGAGCACTGCAGAGTCTAAACGGGCACCTCAAAGACAGAGAGAGAGAGAGAGAGAGAGAAGGAGGGAGGGAGGGAAGTGGGAGCGAGGAGGGTAGAAAGAGAGAGAAACAAGCAGGAAGGAAAGCGAGCAAGATGCTCTAAAAGAGAGACTGTACTAGGCAAGTACAACCGTTCAGGAGAGATTATATTAGAGCTGAGCAATTCATCGAAAATGAACTGAACACCAAATCGACAGATCAGCTCAAATCACAAAGACACACACTCTCTCATTAAATAAAATATCCCAGCTTTAATCGTCGCGCCACTGTTTCAAATGCCAACGTGGCTGCTCAAGTTTTGTGGCCGTGACGCGAAAACTGGCCGATTAGAAAGACAGACTTTGGTTAAAATGCATTGACGTGAACGGAGAAAGAACGAGGGACGAGAAAGGAAAAAGACGAGTGCGGCTCAAAACAGATTGCGGTGCGCGTTCAGTGAGGTGGCATAACAACCGTATTGACTGTAGTGCGAAAACATGGCAAATGGCAGGAAAAGAAGACGGAAAAAAGACGAGTGCGGGTCATGACGGTTACAAATATCGAATGAGGTCAAATTTGGATCGGTGGCTGTAAACTGATAAACTGAGCGGATTCTGAAATATTGAAATTGGTTTTTAGCAATTTTTAGCAACCTATTTTCAAGCCTTATCCGATTTCTTACAAGGTGGTGCTCGTTGCAGGTAAACCTTTTGCCGACTTTATGATTGGTTGTCGTTGAAAACGTGCCTCTCTCTCTCTCTCTCTTTCTCGCCAGGTTACCAGCTGGGAGAGTTTGCGTGACTCTCGTAACGCGAGAACGCAATTAGAGGCGACACAAACAGTCACGTCGATTAGGGTCAAGGCATCAACAGAAGAGCGAGGCGTCTTTCTCTTACAAGTGTCAATGCACGGTTGCACCAACAACCCAAATTCCTGCAACGAGGTTAGTGTGCCGAACAGCTGCACCTGTCTAAAATGCAGCTTTCAAAAAAACGGCGCTTTTAACCTTTTTTTCCTGACGTTGCAGTCACATGACACACAGATATACTCTTTCCTACACAGGTCTACTTTGGGGCTCGGCCGATACGGGACTTTCTGAATCTGATATATGGGAATTATTGGCCGATGCCGACACCGATGCCGATAAATGAGGAAGGCGGAGACGAGCGCGGGCACAAGCAGAGATATTATGCTCGCCAAAGTTCCACTGTGTGCTCAGAATTCTGGCCCACAAATATAGCAACGTAGTTCTGACATTTCTAACACAGCATCAAGTCAAGTATTTCCAGGGTAGTGCACAACATTTTAAGAAAAAGTCACCCGCCCTATGTAGTGTACCCAGTCAAATAGGGCGCGTGTGACTCTCCATGTGCACTACCTAGTGCGTAGAGAGCCGTTAAGTTACAACCCGGGCTATTTGCTGAGATGCATACTACCGCATAGAAAAGTATGGTAAGAGCACCTTACCTACCATACTATTAAGTGCTGCAGTACGCGGTTCGGGACACGGCCCATGTGCAAGATTTTTCGTGTGTGCAGGCAGAGTTGAGCGCGTGAAGACAAGCGATTTTGCTTGCGCACACTGATCACTGAATCGATGCATCGTTACACCCTATCGTTACAATTTTATAAGTGACGCTGTTCGCCCACAAAATGAACTGATATTAAACCAAGCTCGAACCTTCCTCTTCCGACGTTCCGCCAGGTGTCCGGGGTGGCCGACAGACGCCTCTGAAAGGCGTTTAATAAAGCCGTCGAATCAAAGTTGCCCGCCGACGTTATTAAACCCGTTTAACCGTATTTAGGTCGAGGCCCCGTCTCGATTAGGAGCATGAAGGTCAGCCGTGAATGGAGAGGCAGGTGGCTTAGAAAAGAAGGCTCGGCTAAATCGGAGCGGCCCCGCTGACTCACGGGTGTAAACATAGTTACACAAGAGGAGAAGCTGGCACGGCCGATGGCGGGGGGGCAACTTCGGAGACCCGTCTAGGCCAAGAGAGGGACTCGGGCAGCAATATGCGCCTTATGGAAGAAAGGTAGTGAGAAACATAAAAGCTGGGGTCCAAGCAGGGCTGGGCGATTTGAACTTAAATCGATATCACGATCAATTTTTGAGCTTCATTTTACCTGGTGGAAATTGAAGGGATTATTTTGAATCCTAGTAACGCAAAATTTCATCCGCAAACGTATTAATAGTATGACGTCTCTTTATCGTGCAACGTTACTGCAAGTGATTTTCCAAACCCTCCAAAATCCAAACGTGTTTACCTCGCCCCATCTCCTCTGAAAGTCCACGTACTCGCGCCGGGCCTCTCGGCAAGGGCACGGGTCACGTGATCAAATCCTGTTTTGGAGTGTTATTTAAAAGCTTCTCCAACAATCAGGTCAAGGTCGGGCCAGGCTCTTAATGCCTGTCGCTCTACCGCCGGCTCGCAGTCTACAAGCACGGAACAGCTCGCTGGGACACGGAGGAGGCCGAGGAGGAGAAGGAGGAGGAGGAGAGGGTGTATGTGTCTTCCCACGGTGACCGAGGACGTCCTCCGGAATTGGCTCAAAGAGCTGGGCAATTCATCGAAAAACTGATCAAAACCGACAGATTTCGGATTGCGAGGGTTCTGATAACGTGATATAAGACAAGCTTTTGTAGACGGAAATTCAGCATCCCTATGTTTTTCTGAAATTTTTGTAAATATCCCCTCAATTTCCACCAGCGACAAAAGAAGTGCCCCGACTAAGAGCTAGGACTGGGCAATTAATCGAAAATGTATCAAAATTGATATTACTTTTAACTGACATATTGATATATTTTGCTCCTATTGTTTAATTTTGTCTTTTTTAAAATGATGTAAATACTTTTTTAATTAATTGTTAATACTTTCCCCCAGTTAGTGTTCACGTACTGTCACCTTAATACCATGTGTGTTGTCACATGACTCTGTTATTAATCTGTTGACTAACATCATTTTTTCAGTGCACCACGAACACCTCCGACTTGGTATCCTTTCTCCATTAAAAAAAATCAATTTGGCCAGCGGATCAATCTCATCAGCATTAATTAACCAATTTTTAATTACGTTTAATAATTAAGAGATTAATATCTGCTATGTTCCTTAAAAGTAGCAGGTTGCGATTAATCCACCCTCTGCCATCTCGCAGCGTTGAAGAGGTGTCCCCTTGTTGCCGGGCAACAGAGCCCGGCTCGCTTTAGAGACACACCAGCCACCCCCTCCCCGCCTCTCTTCCTCCCTCCCCACCGAGCGAGATCTTTCTCACACACAGGTCTCGCTCAGCTCAGGGAAGTCAGACCGTTTCATTTCTGCCAGCTTCCCCCTTGTGTGCCATTTTGCCGGGCGGAAAGTTTTTTGGGAACGGCGGCGTATCAACAATAGCCAGGCTCCAAAAAGGGTGAGAGAGAAAGAAATGGAGAACGAGAGAGAGAAGGGAGCTGGAACAATGACAGCTCCGTCAAGTTAAGTTGGAGCGGCGGCGTACGAAAAACTGAGCGGTAATGGATCTGCGGGAGAGAGCGAGCCAACAGACGAATCTCTCCTCTGAGAGGGGGCGGAAAAGAAAAGCTGAGGATAAACTTGCAGAATCTGAGAAAAAGTTCCCATAAATGTTATCACACTGGACAGGGGCACTGTTCCATATTCAAATTTTATATTTGATTTAGACGGCAAAGATGAGCAGATAACGGGAAACTATACGGCGCGTTTTATAGCGGTTGCCATTTGGATGCTCAGTCGACAAATCTCAGTTTCGGATTCACTGCTACTCCGGTTATTAAAGAAATAAATCCCACCGAAGCAATTCCGCAACTCACTCGGCTCAAACTCATCCGTCATAAATTGTGAAAATTCATGCATGCTTTCTTTTAAGCAGTATAAATATCATTTTCAACGTAAAAACCATGTTGATATTGGATATGGGCCCAACGCTGACTCAAACAGACAGCCTGGAATTAACGTATGGCTGCACCGATACGACACCGATATCAAATATCGACCCGATACTGACTCAAACAGCTGGATCCGGTATCGTTAACAATGATCCGATCTACTCCAATAACTCCAACTCCACACGCCAATGCGACTGCTCAAGTTTTGCAGCCGTGACGCGAAAACCCACCGAGTGGAAAGACTTTGACTAAAACGCATTCAAGTGAATGGGGAAAGAACGAGGGATGATAAAAGAAAGAAAAAGACGAGTGCGGGTCCAAACAGGTTCAGATGAGTGTTCGGTGAGGTGTTCAGCACTGTGGCATAAGCACCGTGTTGACCGTCGCACAAAAACACGCAAAAGAAATCTTTCGAGTCTCAAATCCCATGTATTGTTAATGGGAGGAAACCGACAGGCTCCTATGGGAAAAAGGAACGACAGCAAATAAGGATGAAAAAGACGAGTGCGGGTCGTGGCAGTTACGGATATGGCCCTCGAAATCACATCGAATTTGTGGACGAGCGCGCGTCAAAAACACAACAGTCCACCCGTTTTCGAGTTGGAACAAAGTTTCTAGCATAAAAACTGTAGGAGGAGCAGCAGTCAGAAAAAGTGTGTGGAATAAATAATCACTAGCATCAGGTCAGTAGTCATTTTTGGATAATACCTAAATTCCAGGTATCGGTATCAGGGTTGAAAAGGTTGAATCGGTTCACCCCTAGGTTACACTGTCTCTGTCTGTCTGTGTGTCTCTCTCTTTCTCTCTCCTGGGCCTGTCCTGAGAGGCCCGAGTCGTTCCCCTTGTTACGTAAATCTCTCCCGCCACGGCTTACTGCGCCAGACGTTCTGTCCTTGCCTCGGCTTGTGAAGGTTCCCAAAAGGACGGTCCCTCTCGAAAGAAGTGGCCAAGGACGGCTCGGCTAATAGGCTGGCGCCGGTGCCGCAGACGGCCTTGCACTCCGAATTCCTGCACAGACAGGTTCATGCATCAATCCTTCGGCTTTACGCCGACCCGGCACTAACCTTCGCCACTCTGGACGGACCAGGAATGAATGGCATTTCACCTCTCTCTCTCTCTCTCTCTCTCTTTCTCACACACACTTCATTCTTGCTTGATCTCACTGGGTGCAACCTGTTTAAAATAAGACGAGCTAAATAAAAGTTTCATCACGATTAGGGATGCACAACAATATCGGAATCATATTGGAATCGGATGATGATTGCTTTTTTAAATAGTTATCGGCGTCGGACCGATACTTAGATTTGTCTGATATTTCGAGCCGATATTTGGTGACACATCTATAGCGTGTCGGAAAGGTAGCGTTTATGCTAGTCATGTCCAAAGTCGAAGGTCGGATTTTATAGGGCCAGCGCTTTCTGTCTTAAACGTATGGCGTTATTTTGTGCCCAAATTCTGAGCACGTTCGTGAGCAAAATCTCGTCTTTACGCCCTCCACTCAGCCGGCACATGCGCTCAAAGTTAATTTCGTCTTTGCCTCGATTAGCAAATGTGAGCTCACACATGAGCTGCGTACTACCTCACTTAATAGTACGGTAGGTAAGGCGCTTTTACCATACTTTTCTATGCAGTAGTATGCATCTCAGAAAACAGGTTTGTTCTGCCAAGTCATGATCTGCTGAGTCATGATGAGCTTGTGTTCTTCTGTACTTGATGACCCTTTGAGATCACACATAACCTGGGCGTAACCTTTTGTGCTGATTAGCATATTCTATGAAATGTTCTTTCTAGCTGTAGAAGTGTGAAAACAGTTCCATCGTAGACTCGACTCTGCACCAGCAGCTGTCCTTCCAGATAATCTGTGGTTTTAAGAGGCGCCCTGATCTTTTGACGCGATACGTCTAGCACCAGGCGTGTACATGTCCTGTTTTTGTACTGGATTTTGTTATAAATACCCATGTGTAAAGCGTGTTCGGGGGGGGGGGCACTCACTCGATCTCGAACTGTGACGGCACCCTACGCTTGCAAGCAATACTTTATTAAAAACTCACTCTCGGAGTCTGATCTTTGGGTAAACAGAATTTCCACCACAACATGGAGTGTCACACGTGCCCTATCGGACTAGGTACACAACATAAGGGGGGGAGTGACTTTTTCTTAAAATGTTGTGCACCATGCTCGAAATGCTCTCCTTTCACGCACGCTTGACTTGTTAGAAATGTCAGGGCTATGGCACTAATTTTGTTCCAAATTGCGCACAGTGGAACTTTGGCCGGCAAAATCACTTGCCTTTACGCACTCAACTCTGCCTGCACTCATTTATCAGTATTGGCATTGGCAGATACAAGCATGAAAAATATCAGATATCGGCATCGGCCGATAATTCCCATACCGTGCATCCCTAATAACGATGGAACATTATATCGATGTATCGTTACATCCCTGATTTTAATCGAACACTAACGCACGTTCATCCACCCTGACACTTGGCAAGACTTTGACACGCCTTAATAAGTCAGTCACAAGATCTAGTCTGAAGGTAATTGTTTTAAATCGAATTATGTGCTACAAAAGTAGCAGAGGTCATGTTTCTCTTAATCAGCATCTTTCCATATCAGAGGCCAAAGCATTACACAAGCAACCTTTTGGGAATCAAGGTTATGTATTACCAAAAAAAAGTGGACGACAACTAGCTCAGGCTTTCCATTTCATAACACGGAGCACGAACTTAAACAACAACAACAACAAGAAAAAAAGGGGTCCAAAGTCTGGGCCGCTTCTGGGAACGTTGGCAGATGTTCGAGCCTGGCACAGATACATTCACAGCTGCTGTTTTTAAATGGGTGATGATGGTGAGGGAATGGCCTGCTTAATTTATCTGACCCGCATCTTTGCTCGCCGCTGGACAGCACATTCAGCAAGTCGTAAATTATTAACAGTAAACCAATCAGCAAAAAAAAAAAAAAAAAAAAAATCAATCCTGTTGCCAGTGTTGCTGCGAGGCGTTCCCGTTGAACCATATCTCACAACTACACACCCCGTTCACCAGTCCTCACAATTCATCTTTGCTTCGAAGCTTTTAATGTCCCATCATTTATCCCACTACGCTAGTACATCTTATGAACAGAGGTCTTCGAGGTCGACTGATATTGGTTTTTCAGGGCCGATATCGATACCGTTTATTGCCAGTTAACAATATCTGGAACCGCTATGCAAAAAAAGGAAAAATCTCTGTCAAAAATGTGAATTTTACAAACACCAAGCTCAGCTGAAACTCTCCTCTCTCGCTGCGCTTGTTTCTGGCTACTACTCGTGTGACATAAAGCCATTCAGAGACTGCTGTGAGTGAGACATCAAATTAAGCAGCCAGTCGAGAGCAAACGGCACCTTGTAATTACTTAATATCGATGATGATCAAAATTAAACACCGATACTGATAATCGGTAAAATATCGACCTAAAATCGACACCTGATAATCTGCCCGGCCGATAATCGGTCAACAACGTACAATCGTCAACAACAACGATAAGCTGTCTAAAGCAATACCACAAGTAGATCAGGCTTAACTGACTGTTTCAGACATCATAGAGCATTGCTTTCTGTCTTTTCTACTTCTTAGTAAGCACTTACTAAGTTTCTAATGGACTCTGAACAGCAACGCGGCCGCAGGCAGCGACGTTTTAAGGTGCCAACTGCCAGCCATTGTTTCCCCTCTTTCACAGCTCGGCACCACGGTATTCCCAAGCATAAAGGAAGAGACAATGTGGTCATTTTTGTTGTGCAAGCCACCATCAACACCATCCGTGAGTCATTCTCACACTTAAAAACAGCCGCCACAGGCACTCTCTCACACACACACACAAACGAATCACGCTGCCTGCATGGGATCTGCTGCCTTTCAGTAGCATCTGAAAAATTATGAACATTTTCCATTATCTCAACAACGTTGGTCATCTTGGTTTTTCCAACCTCTGCATAATCTCCTCGTCCTCATCACATGACACCAATCCGGATGTTTTGCAAGTGCAAGTTCACCAAGTATTTCTCAAAAAAGGAAAAAAGAAAAACAGTAGAGAGAAAGAAAAAAGAATGAACTCAACAATTCAGTACAGGGTTTTATGGAAGGCCAGGATGGGAAAAAGTAAGTAATTATTTGATAAACGCAAGGCCAAACGTCTCCTGTCATACTGACATTCATACATAAGCGAGTGATTATGTCATTGTGAACGCAGCACAGCACAGTACAGCACACAGTGCACCACAACGAAATGTCACCTCTGCATTTGATCCATCTGTGAAGGAGCAGTGGGAAGCTGACCTACAGCACCCAGGGAGCAGTGCTCGGGGAGGGTACCTTGCTCATGAATACGTCAGTGGTACCTTTACCGGTCCGGGCTTTGAACCTGCGACCTTCCGTTCACGGGCCAACTCCCTAACCGTTATGTTACTTCCTGCCGAAAAAACAGAACTCCAAAATACAAAGTGGCAATTACAGGGGTCCAAACAAGGAAGAAACGGGGTCTTCGCCCACTGCATAGGATCAAATATCAGGGTTTCTTCCCATTTCTCAGACTAATCTATTGCTCTATATGCAGTTTTTGATCTCATAGCAAACCAGGCCAAATCCACAGTTTAATCTGATGACATATTTATGCACGTTGATGGGAAAAAAAACAATACTAGAGGTTTGAAAACCCACAACTGACATTTTGCATGAATGCACAAAATACCTTTGAAAATGACAAAAATATTGCATTATATTCCCCTAAGGACCAAAAGGTGATAGGTTAAAAACCAGTTCTAGCCTGACTTACTAACTAACTACCACAATTGGGCCCTGAGCATGGCTTTTAACCCCAAACTGCTCCATAGAGACTGTCTTTGTAATTAGTAAAAGGAAGTCACTCTGATAAATGCTGCAAATGTAAATGTAATGTATTATTAATGTGACCTCTGTGACTTTTATGAACATGCCAAATGGTCTATTATTCTATGGTTTGCTTCAAATATAGCTCTTGATTACAGAAATGAGGTATCAAGAAATGAGACTATGTAATTTTACAACAGAGAGACATGCAAATTACAACAGAGAGACATGCACATTTCTAGACAGTACAGACAATGCAGGTTCATCATTTATATTTTGGCAAAAACCTTGAGATGCAAGAGTTCAATTGTAATAATCTCTCCAACATGACAAGGTGCACTATGCTTCTATCTGTCCTCCAAGTTGTATTATCCTAGGTTTAATGGTTTTGGAAAAATACTAATATGCATGTCCTGAAAGACTTGCTGATGGAACGGCCAAACACTTTAGAGGTGTGAGCCGGGGTGAGAACAATGGAAACTTTTCAGCAGGCAATCTCCAAATCCACATCAAGCTCCGGGCAGAAAGGACGAGTCTTGCGCCACCATTCATCCACCCTGTCCCGAGGCATGAGCTCCCCGATTACTAACATGTCTTCGACTCCTCATCTGACTCGCCTCAGAAAGGTCAAAACACAAACACTTTCACTTCCAATACAGAGGTTCATTAGCAATTCCT
This sequence comes from Distichodus sexfasciatus, assembly GCA_032718565.1. Lineage (NCBI taxonomy): Eukaryota > Metazoa > Chordata > Actinopteri > Characiformes > Distichodontidae > Distichodus > Distichodus sexfasciatus. The sequence continues at coordinate 497,318 of JAVGVS010000194.1, read as the reverse complement.
GGGCAAGCACGTTTCAGAAAGAAGCCAGACCGTCTTCAACGTTAAACAGCATTAAGCGAGTTTATATCCACCACATGAAAGACGGGAAGAGGGTTACGATCCCAAGTTTTAGAAATGCAGCGACTTGCAACTTTAATCCAAACCAACACAAAAACGAGGGCCAAAATTAACACAAGAACTAAGATAAACATCGATTAATCCTGCTCCGAACGACAAATCATGAACTTGTCTGTGACTGTTTGCCTTTCCTTTCTGTTTTGGGGGGCCAAAAGGCTTCTGAAAGCACCTGAACTAACAGTAGCCGGGCCCAGTTGTGGCATCTGCTCGGTGACTCCCACAACCTTTTGACTCTGACCTCTGCAGTCTCTCCTTATTGACAGAAGCCACAGGAAGCCTCGTGATAACAATAAACACAGCCCAGTCCAAAATCCATAGCTGTCATTTGACATCATTGCACTCCCTCACAATATAATGAAAGAATAACAAAAATATTTCACTCAAGATTTCACTCTTACAGGATTGTTTTTTTTACCAACCATATTTCACTACTTGCTCTTCTCTGTGCTGGTCCTACTTTCATTTGAAGCTTGTTCATTGATATTGAGTCAGTTTTTCTTGCTATTAAAGGTAGGTGGTAGTGGTTCAATGGTTCAATACACAGGTGTGAACGAAAAGTTCATAGGGTCAAGTCTGGTTGTATCCTTTCTCTAGAACTACAACCAATGACGCTTTGAGTCAGGGAGGCCACGGAGACTGTCCCTTTATTTTTGAAATGTAAGACACTTTTGATAAGAGCTTCTGTTAAATGCCATAAACACAGAAAAATATTTTCGACTAAACGTTCTATTATAGAAACTTTATGTCTTGAATTTTTGTGACTATTTGATTGTTGGTTCTTCACTGGGTATCATTACTCAAGGTTTAACTGGTATTTTTCATGAACATTCAACAAGAAAATGTGAGATTTCTAATGTAGATTCTCAAAGAAAGTCAGAACATCTGACGCATACGTTGACCAGAAGGTTCTTAATTTCAGTTTTCATTATAGAAGTAAGTCTCTCTGAACGAGAGCATCTATTAAATGCCATAAATAAAAAATATTTTCGCCTAAACTCTCTTTTTATAGAATTTTTGCCTCAGGTTTTGTTACAATTTCCTAGTTGGTTCTTCGTCGGGTATCTTTACTGGAGGTTTAACAGGTATCTTTATCAACATTCAACAAGAAAACATTAAATATCCAACGTAGGTAGTCTACGAAAGTCACAAACGTCGCCCTTCACAAATATTTCCAAAAATAACTCGAAAATAAATTCGATTTTTTTTCCGACGTACTCTACAGAAAGGAAAGTCTGTCAGAGTAAAAAACCACATACGACAAATTATCCAAGATTTCGCTCAGGTGGAATTAAACCCGGGACAGTAACAGTAACATCCAGCCTTCTTCTCAATGAAGAAAGGATGTGGGAAGGGGGTAAGAAAAGAGGAAAAACCCCATGGCTGCACACAGAAAAACGCAAAACAAGATGGAAACTAAATGCGCGACCATGGCGCGTCTAGTTCGTTTTACGCAGCGAAAAAAAAACCGCGGCAAAAATGCCACATTCATCCTCGTATCCGCGTTATAACCGACTCATATTTCGTATTAAAAAGCTTTATATTTTCCTTCACATTCCGTGTCGTAACGTTTCATGTTTTCCTTCATATTCCGCGTCATAACGCTTCATAGTTAGAACGACACCTACCTGCTCCTCGCCAAAACGAGCCGTCAAATGCCGGGGGGCGGAAAAATGGTGAAATCCTTCGTCAAAGTCTTGGGGCTGACAGGCTTTTTTTTTTCTTTCGTCCTTCGGTTCGTGTTGTAACGAAAGCCCGGATCGGTAGAGTCCGAATAAAAAAGCGGGGTTGTCGGTGTGTCTGTCGTGGTGGTGTCGCTCGGCGTGAGATCGAGGCTTCTTCGCTCGGCGACCTGTAGTCGGGTCTGACGGACTGAATTGTTTATTCTCGGAATCCCCTGGCTGTGGAGAACTCTGCAATGAAGCCTTACACTCCTCCTCTCACAATCCCAGACAACACCCTTAAAGGTGCAGGACACCACACACACACACACACACACACACACACACACGCGAAAACACACACACACAGACACACACACACACAGACACACACACAGACGCGTGAAAACACACGCTACACAGATACACACACGCGAAAACACAGACACACACACACACAGACACACGCGTGAAAACACACACTACACAGACACACACACACTCCAAAGTTTCGACACAGCACAAGGTGGAGACCCGAAGTTGGCACTGATATGTGGCCAACTTGATACAATGACACATGTCAACGTTTGCAAGAATTTTGTTAATAATTTTGATAAAAATGAGGGTTTATATATATATATATATATTATATATATATATATATATATATATATATATATATATATACACACACATATACATACATATATATATATATATATATATATATATATATATATATATATATATAGTCATGACATTGTTTATATTGTATTTCAAAATTAGAAAATACAAATTTCTTCTTCATTATTATTATTATTATTATTATTATTATTATTATTATTATTATTATTTATTATTATTATTAATTAACTGCACCAGGTTTGTACAGGGTGTAATATTGTGGAGCTTTTCGTGCTCATATCTATTTAAAAAGATAATATCAGTAATATCAATATCAGTAATGATATTCATTTGAAGTTATGAGTGGACCTGAACATTATACTGTACTTTTGTGTATGTAAAATCTGTAAGATAATATCTTGAGATCTTGAGTTTTTGTTTGTACGAGTTCTCTTAGCATGTCTCAATAGATCATTTCATATACTGTTATTGGAGAAAAAATATCGCAGTCAGTGTTCATTAGACTAAAATGTAACAATATACAATATACCATCAGATTACACAATCAGACACCACATTAAAAAGCTGCTATTAACAACTTTGTAATTAAGTGGCACAAACCCGCAGCAACCCGTAATCATCTCTGGTGTGCAAAACAGGGTCATGGGGACGAAGCGGACCAGCGATCGTATCTTGCCAAGTTGACTTTCGAACTCTAGTGACCTTTCATCTCTGCACTTTGACCTCGGATGCCACATGAATGGAGATACAATATCCTCCCCTTCATTCCTCCCGCGACGAGCCGCCTGACCTCTGGCCCAAAGCGTTTCACAGAATCGTGGTTCATGAAACTTCAACCTTTGACCTCCGAACAGAGGAGCATGTGTGCTGTTTTTTTCCCCTTAGTTAAGAGATCCAGACGTTTTACAGCCGTTCTGTACACTGACCACTAAAGTCATTTTTTTGTCTCCAAGAACTATAAAAGGGATATTACATATTTAAGTAAACAGGGACAGTTGTTAAGTTCGGGAAGTGTTTTATTGGATACTAAAAGGGTTAATGGGTTATTTAGTTTTGATTGGTATTTCTCATGCATAAAATGTATCAATATTCTGTGTGGCTTTTTAATGTGTGGCTCTTTATAATGATGCAAATGCATCACAATTCATATTTAAATTTAATTAAAATATTATTTAAAAAAGATAAAATATGAAAAAAAAAAGTTCCTGTATCAATGCAATGTTATTTTTTATCTATTATGTATATTGAGTGGTTTTGGGTTGGGCTAAAAACCAAAAACAAAAAGTGACACGTCTTTTCTGTAATCTCAGCCATATGCTACAGAACCTAATCTGCTGACACGTTCCGGACGACGATGTCAACAAAAATAAAAAAAGTAAAGACCTCTGCCTCTCTAAACCCCCCAAAAACAAGAGTTCAGACAGAGTTTACTGGGCCGGATTAAAAATCTGAATCTTTGGCTGACATTCACAGGAGATTTCATCTCCCATCCAGTAAATGAGGTAATCCAGCACCGACCACGAAGCTATTTCCACACTTTTATTCTTCCTCTAACATGTCAATAAATGACTCGACGAAGGTAGAGGAACGCCGGAGGGCACTTGGGGCAGCTTCTGGATTCTGACGCCTCGCTGTCTCAAGGGGAAGAGGCCTTGAGGGGCCTTGAGGACATTAACCTTTGACTGTTTGGCCTCTGCGTGGCATAAGGCACCACCGTGTTGCTGGTGAGTAGAATCGAGTGGGGGGGAGGCGAGGAATGTAAATATCTAGGCAGGTGCCAACAGGCCCATGCACCGTTGTTTGCTAGAATTTAAAAAAATCAGAGGGTTAAGAGGTCTACTGAGTGATACTTGGTCTGCTAATAATGGACGTAACAAGAAGTAGGTGAAAGAGTAGAAGTAAGTAGAACTTTTTCCACATGGACTTCGAGTAGCTGAGTGAGAAAAGGAAGTGGGAGGGTGTTTTGAGGTTGCGGTCTAATTGAACTAAATCTTTTTGCTTAAAAAAGAAATTGTCATTTTCCTCTCGGCGACTCCAGGTAACCCTTGGGTTAAGTAGGGCTCACGAAAGATAATGGAAGTAGATCATGCAAGGTGACTGCGTACCTTCACCTACATACTGTTTCTTAAGGGATAACGGGCCTCTCACGTAGGCTCGCTATCTTAAAAACCCTATCGGTTTGCAAACAATTCATTAGTTGGGGCAGTGTTTAAAAAAAAGGCAGACGTCCCGTCCCGATCAATGCCGTAAGATGACTGTCAATACATTTTTTCGTTTGGCATGGCAGAAATCAATTTTTCTCTTTTTTTGAGGGGTGCATAATGAGTTTTGCGCCGGGGGCATATGGCATGACAGACAATCCAAACACTTTGGTGTCATTTAGGGGCGCCGGCAACACAGGTCAGCGCCGCAGCTGCTGTCAAAACAACGTGACCTACATAAAGTCCTCGCGGATTACCAGATTTCGCTTGATGGGCGAATCATGTAAAATTCAGCTCCTGTCGAGTCCCAAAAATGTCACAACAAAAAAAAAAGGAGCTGGGATCTCAAATCCTTGGAATCAAATCTCCCAAGGCCCAAAGGACCGCTCCACGTATGAAGGCTTGGATTCAAAAAGGAGGCGTCTCTATGTTCTGAGCTGCAATCGTCCTGCTAATGCGTCTCTGGGCGACGTTTCAGCCCCGTTGCATGTTGTTTTATCTTTATGCAGATGGAAACAATGAAGTCGCAAAGGTCTGAGGAACGCTGGTTGTCTAAAAACTCCCTGACCCCTAGATTGTCTTGATGACACTTTATGTGTAGTCTTATATGTTCATCAAAAGCGATAGGTTTCTGTCCCACTGTTGCCTCATGAATAAGTGAAAGAAGTTGAAAATCTCCACGGCGAGTGACAGCAGAGGGAATATTTACATTCCCGTTTGCTTCGTCACACGTTTAACCCGCTATGTCTTTGCTCAAACGCTAAAATCTGGGTTGGAAGCATTCCCAAAAGCTTCCCGTTTGATGCTCGCTCGCTTACTAGTGAGCTCCCATACTGGTGTGTCCATTTAAGACTGAGAGCTAAGCAAAGTCTCAAAAAAAGGTGGGCGCAGGCCTGCCGTGGAGACACTACATGCCTTCGTGCCAGCGTGCCACGGTGTCTTGTTGACCTACTTCGAGCTTCGTGCTCTTTGACTAATCCCCGAGTGTTCTGCGGGTGGTCTGGTAGAAACCCCCCACCTCACCCTCAACAACGCCTCCTCCCTCATTTGCATATCAGATAGCGAGGACGGAGCCACTTGAAACAACACTTTCCTGCCCTGCCAAGGGATTTCATCCTGGTGCGATGTGCGTTATTCTTTCCTCTCCTTGTGCATCTCCAAAACAGAACACCCCCCCTCGGCTCCAACTCCAGCTCTGAGGAACGTGCCCTAAAAAATATCAACAGCCAAGGAAGGGATCGAGATGCGTGTTAAGCAGTAGCTGATGCCGAAATCTCACTCCGACGAAGATGGCTACAACGAAGACGGGCATCCGCAGTTTGGCCTTGTTTCCATCTTCGCATGTCATTCTCTCGAGACGCTGTTGATAGTTTTTAGGGCATCTTTTGTATGTTTCCTGGTGGTGCTTTGTCACGCATCGCAACCTGCTCATCGCGCTCCAGATAAAATGGCTATAAAATACGCCGTGTCGGCTTACGGCCACAATAGGGGTTTTCTAATTGACACAGTTGAGAAAGTGCCTCGGATGGGATTTTATTACTAGCGTTGGAGTGTTCCCATTACGCGCCCACGCTCTTGTGTTTGTGTGGGTGTGTGTGTTTTTATGGCCCCTGGACCTAGCGGTCCATGTCAAACGTTCACGTAAATGCAGCAGATGTTAGACAACTTTTTCTCTCTTGGAAGTGGATGGAAACAAAATGTTCGCATGAACAGCGATTGGTTCAGCAGTCGTTCCCCGAAAAGCATCCGAAAACAAGTCTTCAAAATGTTGGGTTACGAACTGTATAGTAAGCACAAGAGCTAAATGCAGACGTCCTCTTTTAAAGCAACTCAATCTGGCGCTGGGTGACTGAGGCCTACCTGGGGGAAAAGGGTGGGGGTGGGGGTTGTTGGGGTGGATGGGGACTCAGATGTCAGCAAGTGCTCCCTCTACACCACACACACAACTCACTCACACACACACACACACACCCCACCCTGCACGCAGCAAAGCGATCGGAGGACAAAAAGACAGTTCCACAAGGTTACATACTTTGCCTGCTCTCTCTCCCTCAATGGGATGGCATGCCGAGGGTAGGAGGGAGGAGGGAAGCAGTCTGTGTGTGTGCAGTGCGGGGGCGTCCCTGGCCCCCGGGCACGTTCCGTCAGTTCCCACGGGGCCATTGACATTCAATCGCCCCTGTTTACTCATTATCAGATCAGCATGGAACAGTCCGAGGCATTTTAACAGGCCGTACGCCGTGCTGATAAAACTCCACCGTACTTGGGGCGAAAGAGGGGGAGGGGGATGGGAAGGGGGAGGAATAAGGGGTGGGTGGGTGTCTGGGTGCAGGGGGTAGGGACGGGGCCTCGGTGACAGCCAGCGACACCAAATCCGCTCTGCTAACACACACAACACACACAGAGGACAGCAGGACTGTGGTCGCAGCTGCGTTACCAAAACCGCTATCAGGCTTGCGAGATGATCCATAGGGCGTGCACAGAAATCGACGCATGCCCAGATGCCATTTTATACTGTACAACCTTTCCATACAGGGATAGCGTGTGTACCGTACACACTGCCAATCAATAAGTGCTGAGTAAGAAGACCAGAGGAAGTGCAATTTCCACGACACCTTCATGCCCATATCCGCAGACAGCCTGCATCGAGGTGTTGGGTAAATGTGGCAGGGGTTAAATATTAGAGATGCCGCGGTGTAGTGGCCAGACTGACATTACAGATACAAATGGGGTTTAAATTGGAGACATCAGCCTTGTGAGTCAGTCGATAGCAGTCCTGACCCACATTAGCCGGCAAGAGATGCCCTTGGATCCCACAGTTGCCCTGCGCTTATCTCCGTCCCAGGAGCAGATTTAGCATATTTATCCTTCACACTGCGGCGAGCCGATGGCCGGGGCGTTTCGTAATGGCAAAAAGGCCTAGGAAGGCTTGCTGCTCATGAAAATCCACAGGCCCATTTACCTTCCAGGAGACCATTCAATGTTTGGGGAGAACACGTTGCTGCGGGGGCTGGAACGCCACAACATCAACATCAACTCCCCCAATCCCGGTCCTCCCCCCTTCTCCGCAACGACTCAGAAGTTCCTGACAGACAGAAAGCACATTATGGAAACCAGAGGTAAAATAAGCACTCCGACCTTGGGATGGGGCTGAAATACAATCCGCCAAATGTGCTGCGGGTCAGTAACTTTGTCCTTGGTGCAATTAAAGTGCATCTCCCATAACCGCCCCCACCGTCCCTCTGCCGCACGCTGACATTTTCATTTGCAGCACATACACATCGACGCACATTTTTTAACCCAGAGAACTTCTCGTCTTTCTTGTCTTCCTTCGGTTCAACGGATCCTTTTCCATGAGCGCTTGCTGGGTTTTCCTAACTCAATGTACCGTGGCAGTCACTACAATGTTAATGTTTATTCCAGGCTGTCTGCTTGCACCAGTGTGCTCCCACTAGGTCCTGACGCTTGAGCCGGCCATGTGCCGCAGTCGCTGCGGTCGCTGCAGACAGTCTTGGCACCAGTGAAGTGTGAAATGTTTTATGCAAAATATGGTGGCGCGTGGTGCCAGGTGAGCCTGGCCGTTTGATGTATAGGACGCCTCAAGACTTGCTAGCTTGGCTGAAAAAATAGCAGCGTGTCAGCAACTGGAGGATGTCAGTTACGCAATGTCTAATTGCAGCAACAGCGCAACGCCACACGGAACAGGCGTGACGACTCGGACAAGAGGTACACCGTGTTAGTGCAAATAATGACTTGGATATAGAGCAGTGTATATTACTCTTGTTCTTCCTGAGTCAACATGTGTAGTTGTTATTGGGATGGACACAAGCTACGCCAGAGTCTGTTCGGACAACTGGTTTTGTTTGTCTACTTAAAAACTTTCATGCATTTTTTGACTTGATGACTTGATTTTTGACTCTTTTGGAGACTTATGCTCTGACCGTTTTTGGAAAGGGGAGTAAGTCAACCAGTTGCTATTCAACAGCTTCTTTTAAAGCACTGATGTACATCACTCTGACTTAGAACATAACTCAAAATTTTTGCTTCTCTGCCCCTGTATGTTTGTTCCAGTGCAAGTCTTTCTTCGCCAAACTGAAAATCCACAGATCTGTGTCTTTACGCTTTTCATTGGCATATGGATTATGGCGGGTCTTCTCTAATCTAGAGGCCAGGCACACCTGCTGTGGTCTGCTTGGACGAATCAATGACATTAGTGTGTGTTTCTGAGCATGGAGCTTACGGACACAACTAATGAGTTTAGACAGAAAGGAGGTAAACATGTTTTGTGGCCGTTAATCCACAGAATTGCTATCATATGGGGATTAGCATGTCAGATAGATCGACGACGTAGACACAGGAAGTGTTGGTTTTCTTCTATTAAAAAGTACAAAAAAGCGAACTCGGAAGAGGAGAGGTTACCAGGGTCGAATCCGCAGTTGGAAGATTCTAAAAATAAAGACTCAGCCTGGCAACAGACAGACAGTCAGCGACCTTGTCTGTGGATTTCGCAGAATGCCGGAATCATTCGCACCAGGAAGCATTAACCACCCAGACACAACTTGGTCATCAACATGAGGACCTTCTCCCACGATGCACTGCGTCCCTGGCTTTCTCATCCTTGCCCCTATCCTCGGTGTTGATGTTCCTTTCCCCTGACCGTGACCTTTGGGCACATGCTGGTGCGCTTCCCGCATGTAGGGGGGAGTAGTGTGTGGCCAGAAAAAAAAGCATTGTGCTTCCGCATGCAAGAGATTAATATCTGAATTTATGCGGCATGCATTATTAATGACTGTTAAGAGATCGCGGGGGTGTGACGAGTAATGCACATTTTCCCACCCCCAAAATTCAATAAATGGGAGCTTTCAAATGGTATATAATTATGAAAAAATGGTGAAGACTGTTTCCCCAAACTCCTGCTGCTCCTGGTGATGCACTGTTAAACTCCAAACTTCCAGAGCTGATAAGAGTAGACGTCTTGTGTGTGTTTAATGTGAGTGTGCGTGTGTCTTTATTTTTTTAGGTAGCAGAATCTCAGCGCAAAAGCCGACGACCTTTGTGAATTATTTAGTTTATTGACCTCTGCGGGGATTTCAAGTGAAGGTCGTTTCCTGCTGGCAGCGCAGGTGCCAGCGGGTCCTCAGGTGATGCGGGCAAGGTCGCACGTCTCTCTCTCCTCACGCTTAATAATATATTTGTCACCCACCGAGCATTAGGGCGCCGCCGCCGCCACCGCCTCCCTTCCACTTGATTAGCGCCGACCAATAAGAGCTGCCAAAGATGATAAAGGAGACGTTGGCTTAAGGAGATGTGTCAAACGTTCCCCCCCTTCTCTTTGCTATCCCTCCATCCCTCCCTCCCTCCCTCAACACTATTCCCATTTCATTGTTCGGAGATCAAGGTTAAAGCGTCTGCTGTGCCAACAGACCGGTACATCGCCTTGGGAGCAGTGAGAGTGGGCACTACCAAGTGAGGGTGGCATCATGGTGCCCGGTTCTGTTTCGTTAGCCGTGCCACAGGCCACCTTACGTCCCCCCCAACCCACCTCAGACTTCATTCTCATGGGGGTGTGATGGGGGGAGGAGGAGGAGGAAGAGGCGGCTAATTCCTGAGCAAGCTGTCAGGGATAATCATCTAGGAAAGCTATTGAGCCTTATTAACACTGCCATTTTGGCACAAGGTGGCTGCTTCGACGAATGAATAATAGATCTTCAGGAAGGGAGGGAGGGAGGGATAAAGGGTCTGCAAATATTTTGCCACTCCGGGTCGGTAACGACGTAGGGTGGTGTAATGAGTGGGAGGGTGACTTTAAATCTCAAAGGTCATTTTACATTATTGACTTCATTATATTATAGACGTTGATGATGGGAAATCTTTGTGGCGCTGAACGGGTCACGTCCTGGTTATCTGAAGAGACGATCTTTGAAGGAAGGTCTTGGCAAGGTGATCTCTAGCTGCCCATGAGACACAGACACATGCAAACACATTAACACACACACACACATTTTTTGATCTTAGTGAGGAAAAGAATATATTGAAAGGAGGGATTAAAAATAAAACAATGCAATCCGAATCGATGCAACGTGAAATTATAGACATGCAGAGATAGAAACCAGCAGAAACAGAGATCCAATGTCGCTTTCACATTTCACGGTTGATGAGACGCCGACCGAAGTTACTGCAGACGGTGACTTCATTAATCGGCCTTTGTTCCGTTGCAGAAAAGGCACAGAGCAGATTAAACGCAGCTTCTCGCTCCAAGTGTTTGCGATATAAAGAGCGGCTGACGTCACATTCGGCCTTGCAGACGGCTTGCAGCTGGAGAAACACGACTTGCCAGGGTCACCGTTTGTTTTGTCTGTCTACATTTCCTCGCGGTAACGCACGTCTTCACGCTGTTTTCTGCGCAAAAAAAAGAAGAAAAACGATGCGGGAGCTGTAGCTTTTTTCCTTTTTTTTCCCAGCAGACTTCACAGCTCCGTGGCGTGCCGGGATCTCCTTAGGGGAGATTGATCCAGTCTCACTGAAGCCTGAACGGAAAAGGTCACGAGCCCCGTGGGAGGGCTGCTGTCACCAAGCGCTGGACCGTCTCTGCGCTCTCCGACCGCTGTTCGCCTAGTCTCAATCGAGTGACGGATTTGTGTTATTTAACCGAAATACCAGACTCTTTTATTTCCTTCTTTTGTACGCTTCAACCGAACCGAAGGTTTGTTCTCGGTGGGCAAAATAGGTGTATCACGATCAAGACCAACAGCTTATAGCTTTACTCTCGGTCACTCAAATAGAAGCACTTTTTTGGTGTGTGTTACTGGAGTTTTTACACACATCAGCAGAGCCGTACGCTGATTAGCCATAAGATTATGACCACTGACAGGTGAAGTGAATAACATTGATTATCTCATTACATGACACAGGTAGTGAGAGGAATATATTAAACAGCAAGTGAACGTTTTGTCCTTGAAGTTAATGTGTTGGAGGCATAAAACGGACAAGTGTAAGGATTTGAGCAACTTTGACAACGTTTGCTCACAGAAGAAATACTTTATCCAAAGTCTTAGGGTCCGTGTCCACTAAACGTGTTTTTTGTGCTGACAACGGTCAAAACCTCACATCCAGAGCGCTTTCTTTGTGCTTTCTAGGTGCATCTCTCAGTACTTCTTGTCGCTAAGCTACCAAAAGCGCCATCGGGCACTTCTGCGTTTGTTCCTATTTCATGTAAACATTGTAATGTGTTCCTTTGAGATCAGTAATTTAGCTGATATAAAAGAAATTATCTTTACAATGGAGAGAAACCGCATCTTGGCATTAGCGGCAGCGTTTGAAGTAGTTAGCTTCTCCAGCTGCTCCAGATACACCGCCATTGTTATTAGTTAGTTCTCTAGGACTCTGCGTGTCCCGCCCCTTCCTCGATTTTGATTGGCTAGCAAGAGAGAAGTGACATTGACGAGCACGGTGCTGTTCTAATATTTGAACGGATTTCAACTTGAAGCACTCTGAGCGCTGTGATTTAAAAAAAAAAACTCCACTGGCGTTTTCTTCTGCTAAAAGCGCTTAGCGTTTTGAATTTAAAATAGGTGCTCTCGGCGCAAAAAACACATTTGGTAGACACAGGCCCTTTAATGTAAGTGCTTTAATGCTTTGATGCCAATTCTCAAATATCTTTCATTCCAAAATGATGAGGATCAGACTGAGGCACAAATCACTGACATGTTAGAACAAAGTAAATGTAAAATGTTTGGGCGTGTTGTATCAACTCAAGGTTTAGGATTTCTTCCCATCAGTTAAATAAAAGCAGCAGGTGGTGAGTTTCCAGCAGAGAAACTGTGTTTGGTTTCTGTCATTGCAGACAGGAAGAAAGACATTTTTAAGTGAATTTAAGCGAGTGATTATTTGACACTGAGCACATCATAGCACAGCATAGCACACAGTGCATTTGACCCATCCGTGAAGGGGCAGTGGGCAAGTTTGGCTCCACCCGATGAACAGAGCTTGGGGACGGTACCTCAGTGGTACATTTTCCGGTCTGGATTACATCTTGATCGCTTAATTCCAAACCCACTGTGGAAGTACACAGAAAATAAATAACAAAATAGCTTGAACTGTATATAATGTACTTGTCAGACTCCAAGAAAACAGTGAACGGATTTTTCCAGAGTTTGTTTAAAGTTGTAAAATAATCAATCATAGATTCTTTACGGTTCCAATATTGACAAGACAGTGACTGCTTCCCCTAAGGCAAGACAAACTATAGATTTTTAAGGCAGTGACTGGATTGAGACGACTCCAGGAGGCCAATGTGGTCAAGGCTCGACTTCCAAACCAACTCTGTTCCGAAGCTCATTTGCAACAAGACACGCCATTGTAATGGCAAATAAAACAATATTGATTGAACTACTAACAGCAGGGCGCCTCCAATTGATCAGGCTCGAGCTGTTATCACTCAGAGGCTCCAAACGTTCCGCTGATAGGTCTCACTTATTAGAGCGGCCTTTATGGCGCTCATCTGTGGGTAATGACCAACCCTGACCATGCTGTCTGGTCTGACCTTTCTGGGGGAGGCAGTCAGGAGAACAGCTGAGTTTTAAGACTCGGAGAAGATCAGGAAGGAGGTGATTATGCCACATGCTTTAGTCTGGATTGCAGGTTTTAACACTGAAACCACAAGCATTAAGCAAGCACTTACATTCTCCAAGATCGATGATCAAGTCAGTGGTCAAGTCTGAGCTCAAAAGAAAGAATACTAGAATAAGGATTACAGCTGTACTCAACCTTACATTGATAAGTATGATCTCTCTATAATTATCAAATCTTCATACCCACAACGGCTTAGATTTCTGCCAGAAATGGGCATTGAAAGCAGGAGAGTCCATCCAGATTGTGGTCAAAATGCAAACAAGGAGACCATATTGCAGTGACCTTGGAACAAAATGTAATGGATCTTGATCTTGATCCTGAATCAAGAGGTAATGGGTTTGATCTTGACCTTTGACCAAAATGTAATGGGTTTGATCTTGACCTTGGAACAAAATGTAATTGGTTTAATCTTGATCTTAGACCAAAATGTAATGGGTTGGATCTTCATCTTGGGCCTAAAAAGTAATGGGTTGGATCTTCATCTTGGGTCTAAAAGGTAATGGATTTGATCTTGATCTTGGAACAAAAGGTAATGGATTTGATCTTGATCTTGGACCAAAAGGTAATGTGTTTGATTAAGTCCAGTGGGGGTAGTGTTGGAGGTAGGACACAGCTAGTCTCAAACCCATGACCTCTTGGTGCTTTTCCAAGGGTTATACCACTAGGCCATCCAATCGTAAAATCCTAAACTTTGTTCTAAAACACTTAAGTGAACTTGCTACCATTCCTAAGATAGATTCATTAAGTTCTCTACAAGATTGCTAGCAAGTTGAATCTTTATTAGGACCAAACCTGTTCTGATTACCATCTATTTTGTAAAAATCTGAAACAAAGTGTAAATTTCCTAGTCTGTCACATTCCCAGTAATAGCTTCTTCTTCATTTTTTCCTGAGTCAACTGATTTCCCCCATATTTCAGACTCCTGAGGAAACAAATTGATGTGCTTAAAGGAGAACTCTACCCAGTCTTTCTAAATCCTACCCCTAAATGCTACAAGTCCCCATTGGCTTTCATTCACTGTTAGCTCCAGCTCCATCTCCAGACCCTTAGACCACATCGATTGTGTTTCTCGGGAAAGTAACCACTGGCTGGAAGAGACTGGAGCGGCCTGGGGGTCTACACGCTTACCCGAGTTTTGTTTCACGCATCAGCAGACGCAACACAAACAGAGCGTGTGGACACACACGGATGAGCGACGGAACACACACACACATATACTGTCTGTCCTCACCGTGTTCCGACGAGGCCGGTGGTGCTGTTTCCTCCCATAACCCACGTTTCCCTTGAGGAATCTGCCAGAATGTTTGTACATGCCAGCAGAAGTCTGCTTTACATTGATCTGCTGCTGTGTGCTACACACAAACACAAACCAACATGTACACATGATGGATGTCATTGACCAAGCAGAAGAAATTTGTTTGCTCAGCCCAATCTGACAAACTTTTCTTAAGAACAAATTTAGGGAAAAATTTAGGCTCAACCCTTTCTGCAATCTTGCAACATTCTACAACCCCACAACTTCCCCGACGATGACATCATGAGGCAATCCATAGATCATATTTACAATGTCATGTGCACAGATTAGACGGGAAGTCAAGGAGACGGCCGCAATAAAACTGTCCGAAATAACGGGAGGTGCAGTGAAAGCTGGGTTGAAATTAACCCATCCCCCTCCACGCAGATATACATAACCTCCATAACACCCACCTAATAAAATCAAATGCAACACATTTACGGTCATCCTCCCTCTCCAAAACCCACCGACGGCCCTTTAGTCTGATTAGATAAATACGACAAATAACTTCACGACCATTATGACTCTCTGAAGCTCTGACAAACACAACACTGTAGAGCGGAGGGATTAATGTGTGTCTGATGCTTCTCAGGAAATTAGCTTTGCCCCCTCCCCCCACCTCGTACACTGCAAAAAATCAGTGTCAGAGACTAAGATAAAGAAAAGGATAACAAGAAAAAAGGTACCAGAATCAAGCAGAATTATCTGCCAATATAGTGAGAAAATTTATCTTGTAAAGGTCTCCTAAAACAAACAAAATAAAAATCAATTTTTCCATGTTTTTAGCTTTAATAATACATTGTATTCTTAAAATAAGCAAAGTTGTCATGAATTTCTTAACTCGTAGAGGAGAGCATGAGAACCTTTCAGTTCTCTTAATTAAATTTCTTATTTCATTTGAAGAAGGTCTTATAATCAATAAATATTTCTTAATATGATAATTGTAGCCAACGTTTCTTAAAATTAGATTATTTATCTTACACATATAAGTTTAGTCAAGTCAGTTATTCTTAAAATTAAAAAAAAAAATCAATTTTTTCTTTTTAAGATTTTCTGGCTTGTTAAGATTTCATTTTTTGCAGTGTATAGCATTGCTCCAACGTCAATCGACATTAATTTTCCATCATCCATTTCCATGTGAGTCTTAGGGTTGTAACGATACATCGATCTACAGTAAATTGACACATCGATTTGTGAAGTCGCTCAAATGCGTGTCCTTGCCATAGTTTCTTGTTCAGAAAACATAGCTAAAATAGAATGTATTAAAACATTTTTGTTGTTATTTTATGTAAAACTCTTACACTCTCTTATGTGCAATCAGATAATTGGCTTTTATGTGTTAATGTTAATATGCCTTTCTAGGGTCATTTCTGTTCAATTAATTCAAAAAAATTTAAATGAGCAAATGAGTGACTTCTTTTTGAGTAAAACTGAATGGATATTGTATCGTCAGCATTTGGTCCAAAAATATCATGATCTGAATTTTGAGTTACATCGCCCAGCCCTAGAGCTCATTATTCAAACCGTCATTTGCTCCCTACAGTAGAAGTGTAAATCACAAGCTTCACCAGAGCATTATATTGATTCAATGGACAACGTTTCAATATCTACCGATATCGCAGAGTCTGCTACGATATGATTTCGATTCGATTTGATTCAGAAGCCGGCGATCGATGTGAGACAACGTCAGATGCTGATTTAACACTTATCACTAGAGTGACGTTAAAATATGTATGATGTCGGATCGATATTTTCATTCTGAATCAATGCTATGGGCTCGTTAATCACTGAATCGATGTATCGTTACCTCCCTAACATACAGGAGCAAGAGTCGGTCTCCGAAAACCTCCCCAGCGTGCCTCGTGGGACACATGAAAAGAGCAATCCCAGCGGGAGGGAAGAGCTAACTGAGGGTGGCTATTTGTTAAACAATTGTAAAATGCAAATCAATGCAAGCTGAGTTCCTAGTGTGACCGGCAAAAGGTCGTAGAGGTCAGGCGTCATCACACGTCTCTGTAATTACAAAAAGATAAAAAAAAGATATGCAACTAAAAAAGTACGGAATTAGGAAGCATAAAAGGATAAATGATAAGAAGAAGATTCTTACCTCTTACTACAGGTTGAACACGGAATGATGTTTGTACTTATTGACTCAGCCGGTTTTCACTGGTAAACCTTGTTTGTCCTGCGACATCGTTAACGAGATTTTAGAAGCCGAAAATGCCGCAGCAAGGTCAACCGAGGTCAGGTTTCGACCCTCTCTCCTTCCGCTTGCGGTGTCCGCTTGCGCGGAGTCTGACACCTTCGGTAGCGAGAGCAGAAGATAAAGGGAGACCGGTCAATCAGACAGCTGCAAAAGCAGTGGGAAGAGTGTGTGTCAATCAATCAATGTCAACAACAACAAAAAAAGAAATCGGTGGCTGCGCGTTCGGGTGGCGTCAAATAAACGCTGCATGCAACGTTTTCTTGGCGTCAAAATCCCGACGAACGCAAGGAAAACGGCGCTATTGCGAACGCCAGTGAAACGCCAATCGAACGCAGCTACAAAACGCAGCTACAAAACGCAGCAAAAACGCGTATGGCGTTCAGAGGGCGTTCATTTCGAACATCCGTGTGGACGAGGCCTTAAAGAAAAACTTAGGCTGAAACGAACCAATTTTATGAGTTTCACTCCTACAGATCTTGGGTAGGGCTGTAACCAATGTATTAGGCATCTCTAAGTAATCAGAATATTGTGAAAAAGGTCATTTTTTTGGTTATTTCATTCTAAAAGGTAAACCTGCACATCAGCTAAATTCACTACAAGTAAAAAGAAAAAAAATTTGTTTTAATATTGACAGCTATGGCCAGCAACGTCCCTCGTTTAAGCACACGAGTTCACACAATTGACTATTTTTTATCAAACCTACTGTTAGAGGCAGTACAGAACCAAATGGATGTCCGAAGAACAGAAAAAGTGATTTTTTTCATAATATGGGACCTTTACATGCGGTTTTGCATTTTGGGATCACTGACTCATTTCGCCAGATCGGGTCACATATGACAAAGGTATCTCAGCAGAATTCGTGATACCGACAGACATCGAATCGTATCGCTGAATCGATACTATATCATATCGTGACATCCCAAGGTAATCGGTGCAATGGGTTCACCTTTCAGCACTATTTCTGCTGATTCTATCTCAGAGAAGTTCGTTTGCGTTTGTCGTGAAAAGAATCCCAAAAGAAGGTCACGTTTTCTCCCCCCGAGGAGCTTCAACGCACCGCTTTTAAGGTCGTAGATAGACTCCGTTCCAACCTGACACCGTTGTTAACAGGAAAGTGGTTCCAGGAGCTTTGAATCGCTCTTTTGTCTTTTAAAACTCCGAAAACGAGATGTTTTTCTTTAACGAGTGTCTGACTTTAAAGACTTTTTAAAACGCTACTTCCTGGCATCAAAATTTTAGCCGTTGCCACAGCGATATTCAAGGCCCAGTTTTAGTTTTTCCACTCGTTTTTTTTTTCTACCCTAGTTTCGTCGGTAAGAGCAGGGTCTCCCCTTCCTCTGCGATGACTCAACCTTCATCCTCCTCTTCCTCTCCTTCACCCCCCCACCAAAGCCCGCTCCTCCGCCGCCTGTTTACGTTGCATTATCTTATCTTATCTTCCTCCCGCTGCTCCCCCCGAAGCGCTCTGCCACTGCTGTGAACGCTGCCATTGTTTCGTCCTTGCAACAAGCCCCAGAACGAAAAGGAAAAGAGAGAGAGAAAAAAAAACGAAAGGGAAGAGGAAAAAAGAGAGAGGGAGATGAGAATGATTGGCTGGCACATTTCACTGTTTGGAAAAGCAAACGGGCACAAAAGTAGGACACCAACAAAACTTCGGGGTTTGATAACGGAGGATCGTTGCCAATCATTTTCCGCTTTTTTTTCCCGCTCCTCACTTCTTCGTCCTCCTCGTTCTGTCTTTCTCGGCAGGAGAAAGAAGCCAGGATCACCCGGCTGACCCCGATCCCCACTTTCTTTATCGACAATCCGCTTTGCGCCTCTCCACAAGGGCCGGGTAAATATCGTTTGTACCTTTTTTTTTTTTTTACATTTTAATTCCCTCCGCTCCCTTTATAAGCAGATAAAGGATAGTTTCTGGAACGGCGGCTCGAGGGAACGCGATGTTGTCACTCATTTATAAAAGTTATTTCCAGGAAATTGTTTTTGTTACCTTCGTTATCTTCTTCTTCCTCCTCTTCTTCTTCTCCCACCTCCCCCCCCACCTCCCCTCCCGTTCGTACGCTTGATAGGACATCACACAAATCAACACCTTGAGAAACAATGAAAGTCAACTCTCGGCAGGAGGCGAGGTGATTGAAGGAGGGGTTGGGGAGGGGAGAGAAAAAGCGAGTGGCGTTCCTCGGGAGAGCTCTAAAAATTGATGCGCCCTTTTGGCTTTGCCGCCGATGACCTTCAGATCGGCCGAGAGAGAGATAGAGATAGAGAGAGAGAGAGAGAGAGAGAGAGAGTGCCAGGCCTCGACTTCACTCAAATCTGGCGGAGTTGAAACGGCTATTAGCGATTCCGCGGAGGACGCTTAAGTTGGATGTTTACCAGGAACACACGCGGCGAAGTGAAACTATGAAAAAAAAATTCACCCTTTTGCGTTTTCATTTTTGAAAAATATATATTTATAGACCCAAACGGCCAGGTACTGTGGATGAGGAAAACACTTATATGTATAAATAAAGCAAACTGATTGGTATTCTGGGAAACCCAAATCCCTTTCCGGATGCTGGCAAACGAGACCCTTTATATCTCATACATGCCCCCAAATAATTAGCTTTTCTTTATACCCTCGCCCCAACCTCTCCCTCGTCGCGTAGCTGCCCGATAATTACTCGGGTCCATGGTGAATTCTCATTAGGGTGTGTGTGTTGACCTTGAGGAAGAGCACACAACCGTTGACATCTTAACTTAACGAAGTGCAGGGCCAGCTTTGAGAAGTCGGGTGGAAACGGTGGCGGGAAGTCCGGGAAAAGGTGGAGGACGACGGAAAAATAAAAATAAAAGACGAGGTGAGGCAAGGGCAAGTCGTCTCCGATCCCTCGGACCTCTCACTCATTGTCCATTTTATCCATCCTTCCAAATCCCATGACCCAAACACACGTCCACCCACGCGCACATCTTCTTTCTCCATTAAAAAATGTGAATCATTTGCTTAGTGACACCAGTCCGTGACCTTTCCGTAGCGCTTAAGGAAAAGAGGGATTTTTTTTCCCCTCGTCAATCCTGTCACTCCTCATCCGGCCTGATGGCTCGTGGCACAGAAACGGTCACAAGGGTCTTAAGCTTTCCACCAGGTAGTTTATAAAGTAAAAAGATAAAAATAAAGATTCAGTACAAAGAAAAATGACTTAAGTTCAAAGTCACCCATTAGATGCTGCCGAGTTCATGTCATTAAGGACACTGTGAGCCACTTCAGCTTTTACAAACTCATTTTAAACTGGAAGGCGCTTGCATTTGATTAAAACAGGGCCCGCGCGGCACGGTGGTTTGTGCCTCACAGCAAGAAGGTCTTGGGTTCAATCACCAAGGTCTTTCTGTGTGGAGTTTATGTGCTCTCCACTTGTTTGCGTGGGTTTTCTCCGGGTGCTCCAGTTTCCTCCCACAATCCAAAAGCATCCACTATGGTGGTCACCAGCAGTGGTCACCAACCTTTTCAAGCCCAAGATCCCTGACCTCAGCTCTGTTGAAAGACAAGATCTACCCACTGAAGTGCTGAGAGAAAAAGACAACAAAAACAGCAATTTAGATGGGTACTTGTTTTTAACCGTTAAAATGTATTTTTGTAGCACTCTGTTCCATGTATAATAAGCCATCTAAATAATAAACATTTGATATGAAGTTTTTCACATTAGTAAATCATTTTACACCTAATTTTACATTATTTTTGGTAAGAAATTTAAGCAACAAAAAATCTGAGGAGCCACTTAGGAGCCTAAAGAATCGGAATTCCCATCACTAATAGCTGCAGCACTTCTCATTGGTCAATTAAAACCATTTTTTCCCCTTATCTCATTGGTCGCTTTTACGTTACAATGAAAACGCGGCAACTGCTCCAATCGAGAGGGAGACGCTTGCAAAACCGAAAGTTCATGAGGCGAGATTGAATATATTTCTTCCTTTTATTTTTCGAGATCTAACGTGAACGCTCACATTACATCCCGAAAGAGTTCTCAGACCTCAAAGGGTTGACGGGTTGGCGACCCCTGCACTACAGGTTGATAGGTGACTCTAAATTGTCCCGTAGGTTTGAGTGTGTGCCCTGCGGTGTGTTGGCGCCTGTGCAGTGCTGGTCCCTGCCTTGCGCCTGTACTCCCGGGATAGGCTCTATGAAGGCGGAGAGGGCAGATAACATGGGCAGCCCTGTGGAGCAGTGCTTGGGGACGGTACCTTACTCATGAGTATCTCTGTGGCACCTTTACCGGTCCGGTTCGAACCAGCAACTAGAACCGGGCGATTCATGACTCACCCGGGTGAATCACCCAAATCCATTGAATAACTCACGAGTCACGAATCTTGAGGTCTCCGTTCACCCGAATCCATCGAGTCCTAACTAAAATATAAACCCCATCACGAACATACCTCTTATAATCATTTCAAACTCATTACAAGATCAATACAGCCATAGTAGTAAGTATAGCTGCTAAAAATTGCATAACTTACAGTTCGTTTGCACCACCGCACTCAAAAGAGGGATCCTAAGAACATCCTACAGAGTTGAATCCTCTTTGTAGACTACGGGACTCGGGTCAGTCGAATCAGTAGCGCGGCGCGAAGCACATGCAGTCAATCATATGAGTAAATCCGCCGGTTAACTTCTTCTACTTGAAAATAAATATTTGCCACTCTGGTAGCCTTGTCTTGGATACTTCGTCATGTATTTGGAAGTGCATTCATTCCCATCACAAGCCACGTATACTTTCTTCTACGAAAAACAAACGATTCAACTGGCGATTTGGCAATACTGACTAAGTGACTCGCACACCTGGATCATTTTTGCGAGTGACTCGGAGGGAGCCGAATCCTAAAAAGGAACCGAACATCACAGCTCTACCGGCAACCTTCCGGTCACGCGGCCAACTTTCTTACCATTACGCTACCAACTGCGCTATTAGAATATTCAGTAAATGTACTTAAGTATTATACTGCAGTTATTTCCGTTTCCCTTTTTAACCCTTGTTATGTTCGTTTCTCAGGAACACCAACGATGTCCCTGGTCAATTTGACCTGGGGCATGTTTAATCATCCAAAAGTGTCAGAAACCAAATCCCAATAAACAGTGTTGCAACTACTTATCAATTTTCAGTAATATTTTACTCGGTAAATGTTCAGTAACGCGTGCGTTACAAAGCACTTTTAACCAAAAATGTATTAGTTTAAAAACAGCAAGGCCGGGAGACCTCATATTAATTATCTGTGATTTTTTTTTAAAATGTGCGAGGGTTGTATTGAGTTGTGTTCGTGGTTAGTTGAGCTCCTTGCACAGTGCATCACATAAGGCTTGCTTCTCCGGTGAGATGGCAGAAGACAGTACTTTTGCGAGGTGGACGTGTGCGCATTACTTTGAGTTCGTCAGGGATAAGGACAAAAAGAATGTTTTAGTCAAGTGCAATCTTTGCCCAAACCCTAAAGAACTATCGACGTTGGGAAATAGCGTCAAAAATTTCAAAAAACAGCTCGAGCGCTGCCATGCAAACACTCAGCTGACTGAGAAGAGAAAGAAAACGGCCGACGAGTGATCAGACAAAGTAGCAGAAATTAAGTTTGACACGGTCTGCCTACATATAAAACACAATAGTTTTACATAACATTGATTATTATCAGAGGCGGACAGTAACTAAGTACATTTACTTGAGTACTGTATAAATAAGGTTTCTGAGTATCTGTACTTCACTTGAGTAGTATTTTATTTGGAAACTTATGACTTCCACTTCACTACATTTTAAAAACAAATACTGTACTTTTTACTTCACTACATTTCTATCAAGGTTCTCGTTACCTGTTACTTTCAAATCTGTGGATAAAGTGGATGTTATTCCCCCTTTTCTAAAGCGTGATTGGTTGTTCGGCAGGTGAAAGTCTATCAGTAATCAGTACAGTTACATCACACCTGTAGACTGGAACTATAAAACTAAGTTCAGACAGTTCTGCTGTTTTCTGTCTTGATTCGAACGTTGTTGCAGTTGGAAAGTCATGAAGCTGAAGGTGTAGAGCTGGGTTTTAAGCAGGTTGGAATGTTGCTTTTATGTTGTGAGCTGCATTTACAGCTTTTGCGCTGTCCTCCTGATTACCATACACAGATACAGTATGTGTGCACTCACTGCCAGAGCTGTGTCACAACACTACCATGCTGTTTTGTTTGGTGTGTAGTCTTACAATTAATTCATAAAATAAACTAAAGACTGGTTTTCTTCATCAGTTTAAGTTGTTTCATTCTGGAACATTCTACCAATTCCTTATTCTACAAGCTAATCAGAGGCATTAGGTATTGTAAGTGTTGTGGCAATACTGCAACAGTGCGGTGAAAGATGTACTTTTAATACTTAAGTATTTTTACTTCAGTACTTTAACTTAAGTAAAATTTGACTGTACGACTTTCACTTGTATTGGAGTAACATTTGACCAGTGGTATCTGTACTTTCACTTAAGTAATGAAGTTAGCTACTTTGCCCACCTCTGATTATTATAAATTCAAATTGACCCGAACAGTGTCTATGTAATATAAACATGCCAAGCACAAGACATTTTATACTGAAAAAATACTTATTTATTTATTTATTTAAACAACATAACAGAAGGGTTAACCGAATCCCTTCTGTGTGGACGCAACTCATCTATAAATAAGCACGTCTCCTGAGGCGGAGTAACAAAATCCAGGCCAACTCTTCATTCAGAGGCCGTCCCGAGTCCCGTTCCGGGGGGCTTCTCCCTAATTCGCAGGGTACGGAAAGAAAGCGTAATTGCTGACCAGAAAACAGGCTTATCTCGCTATCCTATTAAAGTACACGAGGCAACAATTTCGCCACTCGGTTGGAGAGCCGTCGCCGAGGAATAGCGGGAGCCGGCGTTTTCACGCCTCGCACCCGGGCTGGGAATTAGGCCGGGGATGGTGTAATTTTCATTCTTTTCGAAAATGATTTTTTTTTTTGGCTGTTATTATTACATGTCCAAGTTTCTCTCTGGTCTACTTGGTGTTCCAGGTCTAAAGTTGCTTGGTGATGATTCCTGTATTCATTTGCATCTACAAAAATAGGATTTTAATGGCAGGTTTAACAGCTTTTGTGAAAACTGATCTTAAAAAGATCCTAAAATTAACCAGTCTGATAATGATTTTTTTTGTTATTCTTTCTAGACATTATAGTACTAGATGGATCAACTTCAAAGTTGAACAACAAAACTATTACAACTCTTAAAGTGCTGGACAAATTTCATGTGCATCTGCTATGATGTTAAAACTGGACACCCAATTAAGCGTTGTTCTCCAAATATATACTGTATACACTTAGTTTTTTAAAAAGGGAAACCCAGCTCTTTTCCCTTCTTATGCTCAGTGGTCTCATTTAAGTGCCTGGCAACATGGTTGAAAGATGCTTTGTGGTTATTTAAATATCTGGGGACGTGAGCTCAAAAAATTGAGTTTTTATCCACAAAGAAACTCCTGCGGAGATGAAAATAGATCAAGGATTCTTGCGCTGGTGCGCTTGCTATTTGGGATTTTTTTGGGGGTAAAAAAACTGCTTGAGTATTAACATACTGATTTCATTTAGTTCAAACTATAATTTATGCAATTTCAACTAACCTTTATGCGTTTTGATTTTTATTTTAATTAATTATTAAAGAATCATTATAAATGGGGACAAAATTGCTAATTGTTCCACAACTTTGACTTGCTCCCACAACTTTGTGGCAACAAAACGTCTTAAAACACCACAACTTCACAATTTTTTAGAAAAGTTGCCACAAAATCAGTCATTTTAGGCCGCAACAATCTCAAAAGAGGCCCGCGAAATCCAGGAGGGACTGCCATATTAACACCTTCGGTCTCAAACCGAAGTCATGAGTCATGAGGACTCATGAAAGTGAGTTGAAATTGCATAAATTATTGCTTATATGTAATTAGCTGTTAATGTGTAATTGATATGGATTTTATGTAATGCTGGTTTGTGACTGTCTTTCCTATACATTTGTACTATATACTAAACTTACAGTACAAATGTTTATTACTCTCTGCTATACAAATAAATAAACTGAACTGTTTTAAGTTGAACTAAATGAAATAATTTTGTTAATAAAAGTTACTACGCAAATTGTAATTTTTTACAGCACATATTTTATGCCTCAATCTTGGCCTGATCCATTTTTTAGGAGCGTATTACAACCCCAAATCAGAAAAAGTTGGGACGGTATGTTAAATTAAAATCAAACTGAAAACAGTAATTATCTTTGACCTGTATTACATTGAAAACAATACAACAGCACATTATTTAATGTGTTCCTCATGAATTTTAGTGTTTTTTCAAAGTAAACACATATTCCAATTTTGGTTCTTGCAACACATTTAAAAAAAAGTTGGAACAGTAAAGCATTTATCACTTTGTAATGTTGCAATTCCTTTTCACAACACTTCAAAGACGTTTAGGGATGAAGTGTTTCAGGTGTAATTTTGTCCCATTCTTCCTGCAAACAAGTCTTAAGGTGGGCAACAGTACAGGGTCTTCGTTGTCGCAATTTGCGCTTCAAAATGCACCACACATTCTCTATTGGAGACAGGTCGAGACTGCAGGCAGGCCAGTCAAGTAGCCGTACCCTCTTCCTCCACAGCCAGGACTTTGTAATGTGTGCAGAATGTGGTTTTGCATTGTCTTGTTGAAATATGCATGGGCGTCCCTGGGAAAGATGTCTTCTTGAAGGCAGCATTGTGCTCCAAAATCTCTATGTACTTTTCAGCATTGATGGTGCAATCACAGAAGTGCAAGTTACCTTTGCCAAGGGCACTGACACAACCCCATACCATGACAGACCCTGGATTTCGGACTTGTTGCTGGTAACAGTCTGGATGATCCTTTTCTTCTTTGGTCCGGAGCACACGGCGTCCTTTTCTCCCAAAAAATACCTGAAATACTGATTCATCTGACCACAGTACACGTTTCCACCGCGTGATGGTCCATCCCAGATGCCTCAGAGCCCAGAGAAATCGACAGCGCTTCCGGACTCTGTTAACATAGGGCTTCCTTTTGGCACAGTACAGTTTTAACTGGCATTTGTGGATGTAACTACGTACTGTGGTACTTGACAAAGGTTTGCCAAAGTAGTCCTGAGCCCATGTGGTGATATCGCTTATAGATAAATGACGATTCTTGATGCAGTGCCGCCTGAGGGATCGGAGATCACGGTTGTTCAGCTTAGGCTTGCGCCCTTGTCCTTTACGCACTCCTCGAGACATTCCTCCAGATTCCTTGAATCTTTTAATTATGTTATGCACTGTTTAAGGTGAAATATCCAAATCTCTTACCAAACCAAATCCAAATCATCATTACATTCACCTGTTGACATCACCTGTTTCAAATCACATCATTATTTAACCAATTTACCTCATTACTAGCCTAAATTGCTCCATTCCCGAACTTTTTTGGAATGTGTTGCAGGTCTGAATGACAAGAAAGGATGTATATTTACAAATGAAATGAAGTTGACCAGACAAAACATGAAATATTTTGTGTTCATATTGTCTGCAATGAAATACAAGTCAAAGTAAATTTAGAAATCACTACTTTCTTTTTTTATTTGCGTTTTCCATACTGTCCCAACTTTTTCTGATTTGGGGTTGTATATAGATTCTAATGTAGGCTGTGCGTACAGTATACAAACTGGAATCCCCGCCAGCCGTGATTAAGGGAAATCATGACTAAATCACTGTTCTAAAAAAATCCAAAAATAAAGAAAGAGCCCAAATAGAGCTCCGAGAATAGCAGGCCGACCTGACGGGAGGAGCGTGTCGCAGGAAGGAAGGGCCTCGGGGTGAAGCGGTGTCGGTGTGTTGTTTAAAAAAAAACAACCAAAGAGTAACAACAGGCAAAAAATAGACCAATTAAAAGGGAACAGGCTTCGTGCCGTGCTTTGTCATCATTAAGCTGGAGTGTGTTTTTTTTAACGACGCTGCCTCGCGCCTTTTCCGTGTAATTAGCCCCCGCTGCCGTCGGCGACGAAAGGCCAACTCGTGCTGTAAAGGTCGCGGGGGATCAAAGGTCACTGAAGGGGCGGGGGGGGAAAGAGTGCAGGACGTGACTTCGCATGTGGGCAGAGAAACGTATGACGACACGCATAGCCTAAAGTAAGTAGTTTAGAAGACGGTGGAAAATCAGTCGAAACTGGTCTTTAAAGGTGTTAAAAGGATTATATTTAAGGAGCGAGAACTACAAAGTAGTTCAAAAAACACAGCAATCATATTCAAAAATTGTCTGCGATACGATATCACATTGAATCAACAGACAAACCACTTACATAGTAAAAAAAGTGATGTGACAATATGCATAACGTACCTGTTGTATTTCTAGAATGTTCATTTTCAGTCTTTCTGCGTTCCACAAAGAGAAGAAAAAAAGAGTGCAAACTCTGGAAAGAAATTAATTTAAGAAATTGGAAAGAAATTTATAAGAAGAAGCTGTACACAGTCTAGACAGTTAATTTTTTTTCTCAAGCTGGACTCAGGTTGAAGGGGTGAACGCAGGCCCGGAGCTTGTCGCGTTTGACTGACATTTTGGAGTGGAGGAGAGTGAGTTTTACCCTTGGGGCCTTGGCTCACTCTATAACTCATACCTATAACACTCCAAACAGTTCTCCTTATCAGTAACGGAGCAGAAATTTGGAACAGAACTTTTGGATTCATTCAAGAACAAAATAACTGAAAAGTAATTGTAACGTCCAGCAGAGCCTGTCATATACATCAGCTGGTTGATATTATCAGACGATATTAGCTAATTGCAAAATGGTATTCAAGTTAATAAAAATTGATAAATCTGGTTTCTCAACTAAAAGGGGAATCTTTCTGGATTAATAAATAAATAAGCTATCCTATTGATAATGATCTCCCAGGTGTAATGTCAGACTTTTATTTTGATCAGGATCTGAATCAAGTCACATAAGGAATTGTCAAAACCCCAACTGTATGGTCACAAAGGGTTCCAGTCACAGAATTGGTGTTGACAATAGGATTCTTTTAAATGGTCAAATATTAAAATCAGTATTGGTCTTAAAAAGCGTGTATTGGATCCCAGAGCATGTGACGTTCCCCAAAAATTGGAAAGACATATCCCACTTCCCCAAATATTTCATCAGCAACTACCATAACATATTTTAGAACGTGATAGTATATATATATAAATTAAGCCAACCCCCAAAATTGTAATGAACTATCAAACTTTTCTGTTGTTGAGATTCAAGAGATTTCTGCCTAATGGTCTAGGGGCAAGAAAAAGATGGGTTTGAACCTAATACCCCATTAGGGATGTTGGCAGGCAACCCTATTGTAAGGGGCAGTTGGTAGCATAACGGTTAGGGAGTCGGCCCCATGATCGGTGGGTTGCTGGACCAGTAAAGCTACCACTGACGTAAACAAGTAAGGTACAGTACCCAAGCACAGCTCCATAGGTGTTGCCAAAAAAGCTGCCCACTACTCGTTCATGGATGGGTCAAATGCAGAGATACCCTACCACTAGACCACCACCGTCCCTTTTACTAAAACATTCTCAAAGAACGCGGCACTACGGTCTCAAATAGCACAATCAATATCTGTTTTTTTTAATCCTGTCTCAGTCAAGCTCTAATTGTCAGGTTCATGGTAGAAAGATTCTTTTGCCTTTCCAAAATTTTTAACACACAACTCAAACCATAATATCTACTCACGTCTAAATATGTAAAACCTCCTTTAGTTACTGAGATCCAACAGGCACAAGGTTTCGACTTCCTATAGGCAAATGTTCTTCCTCTAGACCACCGCCATACCTTTTTACTAAAACATCCTCAAAGAACATGGCTCCAGAAGTCTCAGGTTTTGGAGATAAAAGGCGAGGTGTGTGAGGGCGGCGGAGCGCAAGAGAAGACGAGCATGTTCACATTAATTATTATGTATGAAGCAAAAGCTGGAAAAGGAGTTTGCTCGATCCCACAAATCTCTCTCTCTCTCTTTCTCTCTGATGTGCTGACGAGGCAGCTGGGAGCAGGCAGGGCAATAAAGGGAAGAGCTAATGAAAGGTCGAGCAGGGTCAACACACTCACATACCTTTGCGAGGAGCAGCGAAGCCGAGGTCGGCCACCGGGGGGGGCAAACTGTTTCACTTTTTGACTAAAGGGCGGAAAGCGTTCACGAGGTCGCCGGCGAGGTCGGGAGGTCGCGACCCCCGGGTTTGGATTCCGAGCACACCGAAGACTTCAGAGGTCAGTTCAGGCATGTGAGAGACCTGGGAAGAGGACAAGTAGGAGGAGGAGGAGGAAGAGAGAGAGAGAGAGAGAGAGAGAAGAAAAAAAAACACACCATCCTCTTTTTATTGCTCACACTTGCATATCTGCTCATCTCTTTTAAAGTGGTCTGCCGCCCAACGGTGCATACGTAGCTAAGAAAACAGCATTGTGAGCCACATTAGCGTCTCCCAGCCACAGTGCCCCTTTAACGTTATCGCGGGGGGAGACGCTCTAAATCTTCTTCCCTTAAAAGAAATAGCAGCTCACGATGCCCTTGAGCTATGATGTACGATGTTGTTTCTCCCAGATATCGATGATGGATAGATGTTTTTTCTTTCTCTCTGGGAGCCCGGAGCACGAACGACAGCTCAAATCATATCCGCTCGTGCATCTTTTTGACACAAGGGCAGATCAAAAATGGCTCTCCGTCTCTCACCCAAACCACCTCGAACTTGCTTAGTCATAAAGCATGTGAGTGGCAAAAAGAGCCACACAAGCAAACTGTTGCCCTGCGCGCAGATCAGAAACGGCTCAGTGCCGATTTCACAAGCAGACGCCGAACTGCCTAAACTTTCATCTGCTAGAATTAGCAAATGACACTACAATTTATTCATCTTATATTAAACACACAGTTGGTGGCGAGGCCCTTTGCATATTATATATGCATAATTTCCTTGTTTTAATTGCTTCATCCTGTAATCAGAGGTATAGTTTAAGCAATGTACTAAATTCTAAATGCAGGAGTCACCACCACCTAAATGTCCTACCTTTTCACTTTGAGTAATGACTCGCCGACTGTCTAGTCCTAGTGTTGTTACATGTAGTGTATTTACATTTTAATTTATGGCCACTCTTATCTAGAGTGACTACCATTTTCTAAGTACAGGGATGGTCTCCTTGAAGCAACTTAAGGGGGTACTGGAGGTAAGATAGAGCTGGATTTGAACCTATAACCCCTTGGTCTGTAGACCACTAGACCCCCAAGCCCCAAATATCTACTCATTTCTTAAAGCGATTTAAGAAATCTCTACGTTAATTTAGGAATGCTCTTCGAGTGCCACCTTTTGCCGTTGGCTCTAGACCTGTTGTTGTGCAGGATACTATTTTAGCTCACATTTCATTCTCTGTTCATCTCTTAAAAGGGATCTTAAAAGCTAAAAATCATCTTAACATCTCTTCATATTAAATATTAGCCAGACAGGTGGTGAAGTATAGTTTACGAAATTTGCTAATTTTTAAAAAATCAGTAAAAAGTCACTTTAGATCCCCACTTTCTTTTCCTGTGTAATGACTGTGAGTGTGTCTAGTCCTGTTTTTGTTGCCACTTTCTAAAGTTTTCATGGGTTTGAGCATTGATTTAATTCAGAACTGATTATGGCTATTTTTTTTTTACTATTATTACTTTTATTCTTGATGTTATTAGTTGTGGAAGTGATAGTAGCAGTAGCAGAAATAGTAGTATTACTACAAGAATTCCTGTCAAAATCTTAAGGTAGGTTCACACTGCAAGACTTTTAGCCCGATTTTACTCCCACATGTCACTTAGAGTTAGTCAGATCTAATCAGCAAATTTTCCGGATGTTGAGAGAGAGTGGACAAAACTGTGTAAAAGGGACACCGACTGTAGTCTTTGACCTCGTGAGTGAGTTTGGGGCGAGTCCTAGTTTGTCAAACATGCTTGAATTCACCTTGTTTATTAATAGCGCTGACAGAGAAATCAAATAGAAAAAACGGGGTTAGACAGTGAAGTTTGTCCAGCACATGGGCCTCATTTAACATCATTTTCTTCACCATTAGCCGCTTGAAACCAGCCTTCACTGTTAACACACTTTTGCTGGCTTGCATTGTCAACTCAAGGCTGGAGACTGAAGCGGAAAGCGAAGGCCAACGGCCTGAACAATTTACGAATCGCCAACAAGGGCGCGGAAAATCAATGGCGCCGCAGCCCCTCAGGCCAGCCACGGATTCGAGGCTTTTACTGCTGTGAACGTAGATCATTTTCAGGACGAGCTCTTCTCCTTTTTTTACTGATCTTGCCAGACACTGAGGACTTCGTAGTTATTTTTACTCAATCTGTCACAAATCATAGGCTACAGCTAACTGGTTCCAATTCATACCAACTGTAGTTCTTAAAGCTTTTAAAACTCTTAACATTAGTCATTCTTACTTCAAGTTAGTAAGTGAATCTTAAAATCAAATATTTCTGGTATTTTAACTGTTAATAAGCTGAAACTAGAAGAAAATAATCCATAAACTTCTTGACGACGGTTCTCATCGTCACGAACGTCTGAGGCAATTCCAGTTCAGTTCAATGGCAGCAGCGCCATCACGTGGACGAAAGTATAAGAGACATCAAATTCAAATGTACATTTTTGAAAAAAAATATATATTTTAGGATATTTAGGTTGTCCTAAATGTGTGAAAAATAATGAAAATTCCTTGAACGTGAAGACGGAAGATCACCTAGAATAATATGTGAATAAATGAAATCAGGTTGTTGACTGTGAGGCTTAATTATGAGGGACGAAATTAGCATATTACCACGAAATAATATAAATTTATAATATTAACAATATGTCTATTTGTTAATGTCCTCGGGACAAAAGGAACAAACTACAGAACATGTCTTAACATTTGCCTATTAAACTTAAATCCAAATCTGTTCTGGGGCGCGTTTCCCTAAAGCATAGTTGCTAACTTTTGCTAACTATGTTAGCAACACTATGTTAGTTGCTAATGTACACTAAGTTAGTTGGTAACGTGGTTAGCAACTATGCTTTTGGGAAACGCACCCCTGACTGGAACATAGAATAAATAAACAAAATAACCCACAAACATGTTTTATGATGCTCAAGCTCATCTAGTGTTGGACTTTTACTTGATGGACATATAGTAGGACACAGTAAAATTCAAGATGATATTAGGTATTTCTTGATGGAGAAATTGAGTGGGTGTAACATACAAAATTGGGTTTAGAAACTTTTGAGATCCTCCTTGTTGCTACTGTGACACTATTATCAAGTTTTAGATTTATCTGTATGAAATAAGATGATGAGAAACCATCCTTTAAAGCAGAGATTTATCTACTCCTAACACTGAGTGAGCAGCAGAGAGCGATGTCTGATCAGCACTAACTGTATAAGTGTATTATTATAATGAAAAAATAACGTACAACTAAACAACTCAGATGAGATAAAGAGGGAAACAGAATCATAGTTTCTAGGGGTATTTAAGTTTCTCTGTCTTTTCTTCACCCTGATTCCCATTTAATATTGATGTTTTAGTGAATCCGTCATTGTTTGATCTCTAAGAGTTAAAAACAGAATGAATTAAAGATACCAGATTTTAAAATCTGATCAGCATAACCATCATCATCTTCATCATCATCTTTATCTCTACCTCACTCTGGCCCTGCCTGTACTGCAACAGTAGTCTTAAGCTAACAGCATTACCCATTATCTAAATCTCACGTCATCCTGTGGTGTGTGTTGGTTGGTGTGTGTGTGTGCGAGAGAGATGATTACCCAGAACACGTAAACAACTGCTGTCTGATGTGCAAACCTGTCGTTCTCTCATCCATTGACAGAACTGCACCCAGAGAGACTACACGGAATCTCAAAAGTTCATTAAAAACATGAGGAATAAACGAGAGATGTGTTAATATCATCAACCAGGCCTTGAAGTTTGGCCTTAATCCAAGTGACATGCCCACAATAAAATCTCCCCACATACTTTGTAAATAATCTGTATTCAAATGTGATCCTACAGGTCCTGCAGCAAGAAGAAAGCAATAAAAATAACACCATTAAACTATAGAGACAACTACCCTGACAATACTGGCAGCGTGATATTATGGAAATGCATTATATCGGAGTGTATATATGATAATCAAGAGTTGAAGGGAAGACTAAAGACCCAGCAAACTGGCTTTAGCTGGACACCGTATTAAACTGCTTCATAAAAACTCATTTTAACAAACCCAAAAATTTCTTTCCAACTGTTTTT
Organism: Distichodus sexfasciatus; assembly: GCA_032718565.1. Classification (NCBI taxonomy): domain Eukaryota; kingdom Metazoa; phylum Chordata; class Actinopteri; order Characiformes; family Distichodontidae; genus Distichodus; species Distichodus sexfasciatus. Next base: position 464,279 of record JAVGVS010000194.1, on the reverse strand, counting down.
CTAAAATTTGTTTCTGAACAGTTGTCCTCACACCAATTACACAAACATAACTGTCATTTTAAACCAATTACTAATGCAAAAGGAACAGTGTAAGGTGCTGCCATCTTTGTTTGAGCAATTTCTTTTGCTGTCTTGTGCCCTGGGCGTAATAGTGCCCATATGGGGCAGTTGTAGGTGGCACTGTAGGGGAGAAACAGCACACTCCATCTATTGGATTATGGCAGGGATTTTTAAACAGCATTAAGCTGTGAGTCCATAGACAGTCATCAAGCGGGCAGAACACTAGCTGCGGGGAACACACACACACACACACACCTACTCATCCATGCTGTCGTGCTCTTTTGTCAGCCCCTGGAAGTAGAGAGGGATAAATATGAATCTCTTCTGCTTTACTCTGGTAAGAAATCATTTTTAAATAACATCTACTTCATTTTATATGCTGGGTTAAATGGGGAACACTTTCTGAACCCTTTCGGACAGAGAGAGTGTTGATATGACCTGTAGAATCTGTAATGGCCATGTTTTTGTGCGTCTGAATGACTGTATACAGTTTTTGAATTAAAGCAGTAAACTGAGATTGTAACTGTGCAATTGAGATTAATTTACTAATGTAAAAAATCTAATGATTTCATGCTGTTTTTGCAACCTCAAAAAAACTTCAAAGCTCCTGCATGAACTGTTCACACCTGAAGATGTGTGAATCCTAACTAACACCTTACACAAAGGTGTGAAAAGCTGAAAGTGATGTGGAAAAAAAATTATTAGATGTTAGTTCAGGTTTAATGAGTAGAGGAAGCAAGATCTCTTTACAGGAGATCACAGCTCATCAGGGTTGTGCTGAGAGGAGCGTGTCCATTTCGGGGATTAGGAACAGGTTAATCAGCTCAGAATAGCATAACAGAAAGCCCCCCGGCATCTTCGAGTGGTTGGAGAGGAGGAGATAAAGACGTGGTGCGTGGTGGCTTGAGAGAAAATGAAAGCAAGGTTACAGACAGAGGTGTTGCAGAAACCAGACCAAATGTGTCCGCAGGTTCTCGGTCAAGAAAAACACACAGGGGGTAACAAAATCTTGCAATAAGAGGCTTTTAAATATGGTTAATTTTTGACGCAGAGTGGCCAAGACAAAAGTACCTTGGGCTATTTTCACAAACTTAAGTGTTGCAAATTTAACCTATATTCATATTAAAAGAGGAAACTACAGCAGTCATCAGAGTTTACAACATTTATTTCACTAGTTTAGTGTTGGGGATTTTAAAGGTCAAAAATTTTGGCAAAAAAATTACTTACATTCCAATCATAATTATACAGTCCCATTTGAGATAATGGGAGATTTTGGATTCTTCGGCCAGTTTCCCAGACTGTGATTAAGTTTATGCCTAGACAAGCTTTACGTTTCAATGGTGAATCCATTGGTACTCCAATTTAGTCCAAGACTAGGCTCAATCCTTGTTCAGGAAACCAGCCATTTATGCTTTAAGACAATATTCTCACTCCAGACCTTCAGAACAAACAGCGAATCTACTTTTTTTCGCTACCACCAACATGAACAAAGTGATTGTGGACTCCAGTTGTGTTGAGATTTTCCAATTGCATTGGATCATGGAATTTTTATATGATAATACCAGGATTTAAGATGGGCTTGAAAGCCTTGTGAGCAAACCTTGAGCCTGTATGGCAAATCTGCAATCATAATTGATGCACTCACAAACTCACCTTGATCTCAACTTAAGGTAGAACCGAACTGCAGAGGTGAAGAAAGTACACAACTGTGCCACTTTAGTCAAAGTTTTCTGGTCAATACAATACTTCAATACAAGTGAAAGTTATTGCTATTGTTGCCACAAAGTATTCATAGAACCCAATGATTCTGAAGCAACCTGCTGATGAAGGTTAACAGAGCAAAAATTTAAAATGAGATGAAACAAACTTTGCAAAAATCTCAAATACGGAACTCAAATAAGGCCATGAGCGCTCTAGTTGGGAGTTTTTAGCTTGATCTTCCGCAAAAATCGCCACCTTTACAAACAATTACTCACTCACTCTTCTGTGATTGGCTGTTCTTATACAACCAACACAACATGGGCTATATCTTAGAAACTTCATTCAAAGATCTGTATCAAAGTAACATATAATATTGTATATTTAATTAATATAAATGTAGAGTCAAAGTAGAATGTATTTTTCAAGTGTGGTGAAACAAAAGTAATATGTTTAAAGATACAAGAAATGCAAAACTTGAGTATTGTTACTTTGTCACTGTTGGCCTCCGCCAAATTGATCTCCATTGATATTATATAAGACTTAGGTCAGACTAACTTAAATTAAACTGGTTAGTCACAAATCCAACTCCACTGCTACCCAACCTTCAGCTTTATTGTGCCCTCGAGCAAAGCACTTAATTTAAGTTTCTCCAGAGAATTTGACCCAGTAAATGTGTATTTTCCAGGTAGAAAGATAATGCCTCCTTTGCTCTTGCTCTGTGCCTTAATTGAAAAATGTGACCTCTCTTCTAAAAGTGGCACCACTTTTTCCACCAGCGTGCTGCCATCAATGCGGCGTTGTCCAAAGCTTCCATGGAAGAGCTTTAAAATTCACCGAAGGCTACAGGGAGAACGTCTTTGTCCTACAGCTCCCTTTGACAAAATATCTTTTGCTTTGTTCCAAACTAATGATAATCCATTTCAAGACCATAAACTTGTAAGTTTCATCATCTTAACCATGTTGCGATTTTGCTAAACAAATCAGATCAGACCTTGGTGGTTTGAATGAATTTGGTGGTTTGAATGAGTCTCTTAACAAGTATTAGACCATTTTTAGCAGGTTGATGCAAAAAGTCTTGTGGTTTGAGACGCTGACGTACATGAGCAACTCAAGTCGCACACAATTTTTCAAGCTGCAAAGAGTGTGCATTTGGTCTCTTTTTTGTTGAGGACTTACCTTATTTGTTTTAATAATCAAAAATATTATTTATTGCTAAGTGCATAATGACAAATAACCAGTGTTGGGAAAGCTACTTTGGAAATGTAATGCATTACATTACAATTACAAGTTACCCTATCTAAAATGTAACAGTAGTGTAACTATTTCAATTACTTTAACAAAGTAATGTAACTAATTACATTTGATTACTTTTGGATTACTTTTCTACATTTTGAATGAATTTTCTCAACTGTCAACCGTTTTCAGTTTTTGAAACCTGGTTAACCTTACAGCATTACTCAACACTGACTGCTGTCAAAATCCTTTTAAACTCTCTCAACAAAGCCACAGCCGTGTCAGACTTAAACACCTCAACACCGCTTTACTGTGAGATCATGCTGATCTTTGAAAAGCTATGCCTGCTAAATCAAATATTTGACATTCAACATCTGGTGAACATCACTGAATAAGCAGTTGTCCATTCATTTGGAATTGATTGTGCATATAGCATTTGCTCACTACAGCTAATTTTTATTTCCTGCAATGGGCTAGGCCTACATTGTAGTTCCTATCTGGCATTGCAGGCCTCCTCGCAACTGCAGCTCAGACCTCTTGTAGGCTGTAGATCCAGCAGCAAGTGGGTGTTGCAAATTCAAACATGATAAGAGAACCAAGTAGACATATCTGAATAGTATGAGACTTTCAGCTGTAAATGGAGGATGTTGTGCATGAGAAAAAATGGCAAAACAATAATATTATTAAACATATAGCCAATGTTTCTGCAAAAAAATACTGAGATGTAACTGAAATTGTAATCCTGAATATTTCCTGAAAGTAACTGTAATTTAATTACACATTTTTTCAAAGTAATGTAACTAATTACTGTTACTTTTATTTTGTAATTAAATTATGTAATTTTGTTACATGTAACACGTTACTCCCCAACACTACATATAACGGATTTGCTTTGGTTGGTTTGTGCTAAAACTGTAAAAGTAAAAAATAAATATGCAAGGTACTAAAGTAAAGAAATATGAATATACCAATGTTAGGGGTATTGACATTAATTGCATAATCGATGTATCACGCTGCAGATGAGGGCGATTCTGCATCTATGCAATGACAGACCACAATCGATTATAATAATGGAGGTTTTCAACCGGCATTCCGCTGCTACCGGTGGTCCATGGTGGAATTGCAGATGGTCCGTGATACACAATCCAGTGTATCACTGGAATCACATTTCAAGATGACTTGGACATCTTTATGAATCATGAATTTAATGCAAATATCTAAAAAGTAATACAAAAATCCCTCCATCAATCAAACTGTTTAGTCTGAATGGTAGTGCATGGGACAGAAGCAGCTGAAAACGACGGAATTACACCACAATGACATTGCTGGGTGATTTTCTGGCTATGGGATAAAAATTCAAGGTAACGGTATCAACTATGGCTGCACAATCTAGTTGTCCACATCGAGATATCGTATCGAATCCAATCGTTGACCTAATAATCGTAATCAAATCGAATCATGAGACCAGTGACTTTATGATATTCAGCGGAATCCAGCAATCCTAGTAATATGCAAACACATAAAATCGCTTTTACTTACTGTCTGTTCTCTGAAATCCTTTGCGGTACAGGAAGGCTCAACCGACAGCGTGTACCAACCATCCCAGAGAATCCAGGGCCTTAAAGAGCTGAGCCCCGGGCCCAGGAGGAGGCCATGCAGCCCCAAGTTTCTTTTAGACAGCAGCAAGTGGGGAGGATCGGAGCCATGCATCACTAAGGTGAGGCTCCTCTTCTTCTTCAGCTACAGAGCAGACAACCAGAAGTGCTTCGTTACATGATTTTAGCCGGAATATAATTAGAATGTGGTTTGGCAGAACATGCGCATGGACGGGACTCCTTAAAATAGTCTTCTAAGGCCAGTTCCAAATTCAGGATTCCAAATTCAAGGTCCTTTCTACATTTACATTTAATTCCCAGATCCCAACATTCCTGAACCAAGAAGGGAAAAATAAAAGGCCTTATACAGGTTTTTACAGGATTGAGAAAGTAGACATAGAACAAAAATGGAGTGTTCCTAAGGAGAGATTTGGGGAGCGCAGCAATCCTGTAATGCATTACATCTAATAGTCTCCACGCTCACGTGGTTGCACCAATTCTTTCACGCATGACCGAGTCACGTTTGGGAATCTGTGTCGGAACTAAACGGAACAATGACATTGCAGAGAGGACATTAATAAGCATAAGTGTGCACCATCTGTACCGTGATTAATTTGTTGATGCAAACACAGCAGATTGCGTCATTCATTGGGGAAAATGACTGTCTCGGTGATAGAACATTAAAACGACAAGGACGCACAATTAGCAAATGTGGTGTTAATCTAGTGGTAAGATACTGTATGTACTCGTCTATAAACCAAGAGCTCTTGGGTTCAAGTTAACGTCTACGCTAACCTCCAGTGCTACCACTATCAAGCCCCTGAGCAAGACTTTTAACCCCAAAGTAGCTTCAGGTAAATAGGATATGGATGGACGTCTGCAAAATGGAAAAATGTGATTTTAAACATCATGGCTATTTTATGTCAATAATAGCAACGCTATTTTCAAAAATTGAGAATGTTTTAAATTAATTAAAATGAAGGGAACAAAATGATAAATTTTATGAACCATTAATCATTTAGTTTGCAGGAATATACTCAAGATTCAAGTGTCATGGCTCTTTACTTGTCACATACAAGTACAATGTGTGAAATGTAGTCTGAACGATCTGGGTGTGTTTCCCAGAAGCATAGTTGCTAAAGTATTGCTAAAAATGTTAGCAACATTATGTTAGTTGCTAATGTATGCTATGTTAGTTGCTAATGTACACTATGCTAGTTGCTAATATACACTGTTAGTTGCTAATGTACGCTATGTTAGTTGCTAATGGATGCTACGTTAGTTGCTAATGTATGCTATGTTAGTTGCTAATGTACGCTATGCTAATTGCTAATGTACACTATGTTAGTTTCTAATGTATGCTATGTTAGTTGTTAATGTGCACTATGTTAGTTGCTAATGTATGCTATGTTAGTTGTTAATGTACACTATGTTAGTTGCTAATGTACACTATGTTAGTTGCTAATGTACACTATGTTAGTTGCTAATGTTAGTTGATAATGTATGTTATGTTGTTTATGTACACTATGTTAGTTGCTAATGTATAATTTATCACATACGTTTCTTGTGCCTTCTAAATGTAACAAGGAAGTGAGATCGCTGACATATGGCTCAACGTTTTGCAGGAAAAAAGACAATGATTGGTCAGAAATTGCGTAAAAGTTGTGGTAACAGGTAAAAATGGCACAGTAATAATGAATTTGCAGGGATTGGCTGAATTTGCTTTAATAGTTGAGATCGCAAGTACTGTTACTCAAGCGGCACTGAATCATTCTCCTTGTAAGGAATCTTACTTCGACTTAAGCATTGCTTTCAGATACTCTATAAATTCCTATGTAAAAGTCTGGAAAACAAGTAAAGATTTATTTCCGTCCCCATCAGGATCATTCCCCGATGCCCACGCCGCAGCTCAACAAGGCCGACTTGAGGAAAGCAAAGAGAAAGTAAGTGATCTGATCTGTTCTCAGAACCATTACGGCAGCCTCACGTTAAGGCCGAAAGTGCGGGATTGAGTTCCCTTGAGCAGCTAACCTTCAGGGACTAATTCTTTAAGTAGCAGCTTTTAGCCCTGACTGCAGGTAATGCATTGAGTGTGTGTGGCTGTGTGGTTGTGTGGGTTTGAACACAACATAAGCTAAGCTCTTCCGCAGCTGTCTGTTTAAACAGCAGGCCCTGAAAACAGGGTTCATATTTTGCATGTAATCTGCACACCCAAAGGCAAACACACATCTGTTTTCATTTTTAGTTAATTAATAAAGAAACATGCCAAAGCTGAATTATTTATTTTTTCTTTTTTGCAACTGACACAAGAGACTTAGTGTTTGGTGTCAATTTTAATTACAACGGAAAAACACTTCTACATACATAGTTATCAGTTAAATCAATCACTGTAGCCAATATGCTCTCCAGTATTTATGGAATTAATGTTTTAAAGGTTATAATTCTGTTTAAAATAACATGACACCTCTTTTCCCCCCTAAGATGCCCAAAACTACTGCTGCACCGGCATGATCACCTCCTGTAGGTGCAAAAACCTCAGCTAGTGTGTGAATCGTAATCGTAGATTGTGATCGTGCTGTGTGCAGTGTTTTTTTATGTGGGAGAGAGTGGGGCTTTGTGGGAAATGAGTTTTGCTCAAGTCAAAGGGTGGCCTTCAAAACATTAGCATTTGTACATTTTAATGGATCAGAAACTAAACAACACTCTCCATTTTCTGACATCATTAATAAATACTGAATAAATAAAAATTAATTTTAAAAATGCAACGTTGGACACCAAATCAGAAAAATACCAAATAAATGCAGGTTTTTTTCCATCTGGCACTAACTTTATATTCCATTCTATGGCTTAATACTGAGGCAACATTTACACATAGTCGGGTATTTACAGAAATGACTATTGCCCACTCTCCGTATTCCATAATATCCTTTTTCACACCAGAGTATTCTTTTGCACCAATCCGCATAAATACACCGCCATAAAGCCAAAAGTGTTGACATTATGGGCCAAGGATTAAGCATAGTCCTAGACTAGTTTTGAGTTTGAATGGTAAACCTCCATTGGTACTACAACTTAGTCCAAGACGAAGCTTAATCCATGAGCAAGAAACCAGCCCTATAATTATCTAAACAGCGGCAAGGAAGTTTTTTCCTCAGTAAAATGGTGATTTCAGTAATTTCACATCAACTTATGACATATCGGAGATGTCCAGAATGTCCTGAAAATAAAAAACATAAACCATGTGTAGCTTATTATTCATACTCATACAAATTCAACATAATAGGTCTAAAAACAAACTGAAAATGATATGGATATGATGTGGAAAAGAGAACAGACCAAAACAGACCCTGGCAGAAAGAGCAGCGTCAAAGAAAAATGACCGTTCACCTTAAACGACTGTGTTTTTTTGTATTCACTTCAAACACCTGCGATTAGATGTGTGGGAAGATTAAGGAAATCACGTCAATGCCACATAATGTGTGTCAACAGTCACCATACGAGATGGTACATTGGGCTTCTCTCTCTCATGCTGTGGTTTTGAGGTGGTAGATGTGTTTGGCAACTATATAAGCATTTCTCAAATTTTTACAAAATAACAATATATAATATTTCCTTCCTTGTCTTAGATCCCTTCCAGCAGCTTCCACGTCTGATAAGGGTGGGTGAGATTGTTTCATGATTGATTCACGATTTCACGTTTAGTACCAGATTTTAACGTTTAATTAATGAGCTAAGTGCAAGGGCTGTTGTTAAATCGTTAGTTACCCCGGTTTCCCGCTGACCTGAGGAAAAGCTCCAGCAGTAAAGTCCTTCATCACTGTATTTTTATTGGCCTTTCAAATTAAGCACCATTTCCCTGAGCACTTGCTCCCTCATGATGCACTGGGCAGTGGTTGCTCTTACCAAATCTCTGTTGATTTATTTTTGGCTTCCGTATATACAGCGGTCACCTTATTAACTACACCTTCCGTTTATCTCCAGTTCTGGCAACTTGATGGAGAAAACGTAACTCGCTGATGAGGTTTCAAACAGACAATGAAAGACTAGGATTCATCTCTAATCCAAGCATGTGTCCAAGTCAAGTCTCAAGTCTTTATACTTGCATCCAAGTCAAGTCTCTGAACTCCATGATAAATCCGAGGGCTTTGAGCTTGAGTCCAAGTGTTTGAGCTTGGGTTCAACTCGAGTCTTAATTCTTGAAGCTTGAGTCCAAGCCAAATCTTAAGTCACTGAGCTCGAGGCCAAGTCAAGTCTCAAGTCTCTAAGCTTGAGTCCAAGTCAAATCTGAGGACTTTGAGCTCAAGTACAAGTGTTTGAGCTTGGGTCCAAGTCAGGTCTCAAGTGTTTGAGCTTGAGTCCAAGTGAAGTCTCAAGTCTTTAAGCTGAGTACAAGCCAAGTCTTAAGTCACTGAGCTTGAGTCCAGGTCAAGTCTCAGGGCTTTGGGATCAACTCCACTTCAAGTCTTAAGTCTTTGGGCATGAGTCCAAGTGTAGTCTTAAGTCACTGAGCTTGAGTACAAGTCAAGTCTTAAGTTGCTGACCTCAAGTCCAAGTCAAGTCTGAGGGCTTTGAGGTCAACTCCACATCAAGTCTTAGTAAGTCTTTAAAACACAATTTCAAGTCGAGTCTTAAGTCACTGAGCTGGAGTCCAAGTCAAGTCTCAAGTCTCCAAGCTCGAGTCTAAGTCAAGTCTGAAGGCTTTGATCTTAAGTCCAATTTAAGTCTTAAGTCCTTAAGCTTGAGTACAAGTCAAGGCTTAAGTCACTGAGCTTGACTCCAGGTCAAATCTGAGGACTTTAAGCTCGAGTCCAAGTCATGTCTTAAGTCACTGAGCTGAAGTACAAGTCGAGTCTTAAGTCACTGAGCTCGAGTACAAGTCAAGTCTTAAGTTGCTGACCTCAAGTCCAAGTCAAGTCTGAGGGCTTTGAGGTCCACTTCACTTCAAGTCTTAAGTCTTTAAAACACAAGTTCAAGTCAAGACTCAAGTCTCCGAGCTCAAGTCTAAGTCAAGTCTGAAGGCTTTAAGCTTAAGTCCAATTCAAGTCTTAAGTACTTAAGCTTGAGTACAAGTCAAGGCTTAAGGCACTGAGTTCGAGTCAAAGTCGAGTCTCAAGTCTCTGAGCCCGAGTCTACTTCAAGTCTCAAATCTCTGAACTCGTGTCCAAGTCGAGTCTTAAGTCACTGAGCTCAAGTCTTAATTTAGCCACCGGTAAAGCTATCAAACTTGCATGACAAATACTTGTGTCTGTTCCACTTCTACAGAACATACAATGTAAAATGTCAATTTGCACCTGTTTAAATGTTTGCATATTTGCACACATACTGAACATTGTACTTGGAAATAGTCCGGATATAGTATCTGTCTAGTATAACTCTACCTCTTGCACACTCAGTGTAAATGTCAATTTCAACCTGTTAAGAATACTGCATCCTGACTTGACAAACATGTTTAGCTCTATGTCTGTCTCCCCTGTCTAGTCTAAAATGTATATTGTATGTTGTCTGGTTTTAAAATGTATATTGTTTAATGTATATTTTAGTATTTTACTTATTTATTGTTTATTCCATGTGCCTAGTCGTGCCACTGCCTATTTATTCTCTGTTCTACTGTTCTTTGTTTGTTTGCACTGAAAATAACCTGGAGCCACGTCGTCTCGTCTCTCTATGTATCTGTACAGTATATAGCAGAGATGACAATAAAGTTGACTTTGACTTTGACTTTGACTTTGACAGCATCCAGTAACGTCCACTGGCTGTACTCCAGGAAGAAAGATGAGACAGTTTTTACCAGCAACCTCCAAAATGACGGTAACTGGTCAGAACTTAGTTTGTACGCTTCAGTAATATTTATTTGTATGAATATGTTGTAAGAGCACTGAACTATCATACTATCTATTGAATCAATCCCAAAAGTGGTAGCTCAGTTTCAGGTCCAGAGCTCTACCTTTAGGCTCAGCTGAATTTAGACCTGCAAATTTTCTAGTCGGCGTCGCATGATCTTACTAAAGGGTATGTTCTTTTTCTCCTGATTAGACAAAGATAGAGAGGCCTGTATGCCAAAAGCCATGGGGGAAGAAGAGGGAATGGTGACGAAAGTGGAGAGACGAGAGAAAGAGCATCATGTTCAGGTAAAAGAAAAACAGACGAGGTAAGAAACACCAAAATGATTCAAGAAGCACAACATATTAACGCACAAAGTATAGAGTTATGATAGTCTGATCTGATAATCTGATACATAGCGTTGTCATAAAGCTCTGTACAGATCCCTCTTCCATCGCTGTACCAAATTCCAGACGCTATATTCACACTTTTAGACAAATGACTATGTCAGTCATACGTGTCATTAAGTGCTATAATCTCATCCTGATTAAATTCCCCATCTGCTTAATGCAGCCCATTCCGGACAACAGATCACAACAGATCAGACAACACCAATAGCAACGGCAAACTGCATTTGCAATTTACACACAAATGCATTTGTCTTGCAGGGCATGAATTTTGAAGCGTGGAACCCTCACAGAGAAACTGGGGAAAACAAGCAGCAGGACCCAGTGAGTTCATTTTTGCAAAATTACTTAAAATAAAAAGAAATAACTCATTAGTTAAAGCCACTAAACGGTTAGTTACCAGAGCTTTCTGCTGCCCCATGGAAAAACCTAGGAAGTGAAGTCGTTCATCATCTTTATTTTTGGAGCTTCAAATTAAGCCCCATTTCCCCGAGCGCTTGATCCCTCGTACTCCACTTGGCAGCTACTGCTGTCGCAACATCTCTATTAAAGAGCGAGTCACCAACGGTGTCGAACAAGTTACTTACAAAATGCAATAGATTATAGATTACTAGTTAGCATTATTTCAAAGTAATTTGTTACATTACAGTATTACTGTTTCGTATTGTAATGCGTTACATGACTCATGCGTTACTTTAGAGTTACGTTCACCAAAATAACTGCGAAAACAGGACTTGGCATTGTAAAATGCTAAAATGTAGTTTACTGCAGTTCATTCTACATCCAGTGGAGGGCAATGTGGTGTAGCATAATGACTGTAAGCATACAGTGTGTAGGAAATAGCTATTTTACAAGCAGAATTTTTAGCTTGCGTTGTTGCTAAAAAAATGTAATAATGCCTTACATTACTGTTACCACAAAAAGTAATATATTACTATAATTGTGTTACTTGTGTAACATGTCACTCCCAACACTGGTCAACAAGTGAAGTCCCTTAGACAATGCAACTTTGGGTTTTGGTTTGTGAAGTAACGTTTTGTCTCCAGAGCATTTTTGGTAACTTTATGAATGTAAAAGGCAAACACTATACATGTAGTGAGGCAGTGGTAGTGCTATGGTTGGGGCGATGGTCACATGACATCTGGGGTACGATACTACACTACACACAAACGACGGCAATGTGATGTTACATTTCAACATTTTTGTTACTTTGTGGATGTTGTAAGATTGTAGTTTTATTGGTCAAATATATTTCACTAACCAATATCAGCAAGTATTTTTGGTTCAGGAGTTTCAGAAGAATGATGTAACATAAAAGTTTGGTGGAAGTACAGATGTTCGCCACCTTTTTACTCCAAGTTAAAGAACTTCATATGTTTGTTACCCATTGTAGGGTGGTGATATTGATGGTGAGGGTCACAGCAAAAAGAAGATGATCCAGAAGCTTGTCCGAGTGAAGAAAACTCACACTGAGGACAGCAGGAGCGTGTCAGAACCTTGCCATGAAATGTTTCCTTCCATCAGAACATGTGAGTCAATTCCTGCAACAGGAATGCAACAAGATATAGAGCCTGAATCTTTTACCTCTTTGAAAAGAACCAAAAATAAAGAAAGAAATATGATGGAAAATAGTGTGCTGATTCTAATCTCATAATCATGATTTTTTCTAGCTCACCTGACGGGGACGTTGTCCAAAGAAGACAGGCCAGTTCTGACCTGCATAGGTTTGGCCAAAAAAACTGAGAAAAGGCTTAAGAAAGAGCAACAATCACATCTCATGCCGGAAAAAGAGATGGAGAGCTCCGAAATCGAAGTTCCATGGAGACTGGCAAGTTGGATCAACATGGACGTTTCTCCAGCTTGGGAGAACTCACATCACACCTGCCACAAGACCAACGCTGATCAGAGTCCATACGACTTCAACTTCACCGTGTCCAGTAACAAAGAGCCGGACTGGTACGAGGAAATGTTTAAAGGCCTGAATCTTGTGGAACAGGACAAGGAGCCCCAAAGGGTCATCCAAACTTTGGCCAGCCTGGAATGGGTTGAGTCCAGGGTGAGTTCACACGGCTGATGAAAAATATTGTTTGTTAATAATGTAATGTCCAAAACATGCTTATTTATCCATCCATCCATCCATTTTCTGAACCGCTTAATCCCAACAGTTTCTAACTGTTCACTTAATTCACATCAGTTTCTAGCTGTTACTGGGACTGGTAAAGGTACCACTGAGGTACCATCCCCAAACACTGCATTTGACCCCACTGCTTCTTCACGGATGGGTCAAATGCAGAAGTCACATTTCGTTGTGGTGTGTTCACAATGACAAATAATTAGTAACTAAAGGAATAGAACAAACAGAATAAATGTATTGACAACAAGTGTCAGACATATTGAGTAAAAGTGAAACGAAGTAAGTCTAGCAGTCTGGATGATGCAATTACACAGACAGCTTGATCAACCTTTTTCCTGTGTATAACATTTGTGCAGAACCAGTTCCTGAAGTGCACTATAACTGAACATCACAATTACATAAGAGTAAAGTCGTCCGATGCCCTTAAACTCTCACACATGAGTTGCTAGAATTGTTCTTCCTCCCAAACCTGAACACTGGCTGAACGCTTTAGCCTGAGATATGAAGCGGCACTCTGGCCGATTTGCATCCTGTACGCAGAAAAGGAAGTGCAGGTCGGACGCGAGAGTGCACTCTGCTCAAGCAACTCGGGAAGTGAGTGAGGTGCACTGGGTCATGAACAGGAAAGATTTTCTCTAAAAACGAGTGAACAGTTTTGGAAATTTAAAACATGCTTCAGAGGAGAGCCTCGAATGCCTCGGATAAACCCAAAATTAAGCCAAAGGTAAAAAACGGAAGATTTGACTTTTCTAATTAAGTGGAATATTGTGTTTTATTGTTCAATGTTTTACATTTAATGTACTCTTAATCAAAAGGATTTAATTATGAAAACTTGTCAGATAAAAGGGAGAACACTGCAGAACTTTCCAATTTGAACTTTTGTACAAACATCGGTGGTTGGATGATGAATATTTTAATTGCAAATGACACACTGGCTTGCTTTGCTTGTAGAGTTTTTGCAATTCAGTATTTTCACATCTGACCTTTGTCTTGACCAGCGCTCTTCCAGTTTCGGGAGGTTTGACAGTCCGAAACATCACGCCAAACCTGAGGAACATGACGGGACTTTGGTAAATGATTTTAGTCTCTGTTTCATTAGAGCAAGTTCCAACTTTGTGTTTGTTGTAAATGTTGAGATTAAATATAAGAGTTTGTGGCAGACCTCCACTAAACCTTCGCCAATGGCCAGATTTGTACCACAAAAAATGTTTATGACTGGATAATTATGTTCCTGTTGACTGCTACCAACCTGGCAGCATTGGTGACTTCTTATACATGTCAGTATGTACATTTGCAAAAGTGGAACCAAAAAATCAGTGTCTGTTTTTATCAAAATTTAAGAGTCTAAAAGGCTAAATGGACAGAACTTACATATTTGAGTGTAACTTACGTAACCGAAAATTGAATCAACAATCTCTACCACAAAAATGTCATGAAAATCTTGTTTTTGTTTCAACATTCAACATTGTGTTTCGAGTATTTTTTAAAATTAGCTTTAAAGCTTTGATGTTGTTAGCTACATTTTCTCTGTAGCTTGTAGTGTAGCTATAGCTGGTATGTAGCTATACTGAAATAGTAGCTTGGCTGTAGCTTGGCTAATTTCAACAATTTCATGTGAAAAACATCCAGCAATGCTACTGTGTCTTATACAGTCGAGAACCTTGCACTAAATGAAACTTGCTCAACTGGTTGCTCTGTAGAGGAAGCTACTTTTAAAGGGTAGCTTTTCAAGCTACAAGCTACTTACAATTAAATATAGCTAAGTTGCAGCCATGCTACTATTGTAATATAGTAGTCAGCTAAACTACAAGCTACAAAGAAAAAGTTGCTAGCTATATCTATGCTATTTCACAGCCACAGATTCTTGCAGAGAATGAATTTAATTATCCGACTCCGTCTTGCAGCTGCCAAGAGTGCACTATAATGCAATGAGGGCACAGTAGCCTATCAGGTGCCACCTTGGCCATTTCAGCACCAGTCAGAAACACCTGCTATCTAATGGTTCAAATCGAATTTTTTTTTAGTTTCTTATGTAATGATACATCGCTATTTGTAGAAAATAGTATTTACTTTTAAAGCTACAGCATTTTTTAAAATGAACTTTCCTACTGATAAGCTATAAAAAAGTTGTTAAGTTAGTAGCTAGTAAGATTAAATTATTTAGCTACTTTCCAAAACTGTGACTGCTAAAGTCAGTGGCTGAGTTGTGGTTTTGCCCAAAAACAGGTTGCTGACTCGGAATCGCTGCAAAATGACCACCATAAAGGGGGACTGGGCAAAACGATGAAGGCCTTGTCCATGACCATGCGCAAGAAGATGGGACGAAAATATGTCAAAGCTCTCTCTGAGGAAACGGTAAGCGGTGAAGACGAAAGCGAGATGCTTTTTTTTTTTTCTTTCGTCTTTTTTTTGCAGCGTCTGTCTTTTTTTATGACAACCTATCAGCCAAAAGCATCTCGACTTTCCAACCGCTGACGTGAAATGTCTAACAAAACAGGTAACTGTGGTCATGCACCAGGAAGCCAACTCAGGATTTTGTGTGTGTGTGTGTGTGTTTGGTTTTACTGCAGAAGTCTTGAGCCAACCCTTCATTTCTTTATATTTTGTGACTACATTAAAACACACAAGAAAGCCTTGATTTTTGGAAGTGAATTATGAAGAAATGTGGAACGTCTCAACACTTTTGCACAGTAGTGTTGACATAAGAAAGTGAGCTTGCTTAGCATTAATGCCAGTTTTTGCAGCTTTTTGCAGCAAAAATGTGCATTTGCATGAAGTCATCTGAGTGAATATTATTGAGTAAAACAAACTGAAATTTTTCAGTAAACTTTAAATTAACTAATAATGTTTAATTAATTCAACTTAGTTTCAATTTATAATAAGTCAGTTTACTGTTTGGTGAGAAATTAGTAATTAAACATTGAATAGACCTCTAAAAGTTGACTTTATTTTAAAAATCACATACGTTTTTGAAGTTGCCTCAACTTTTTCACACTTGCACGCCAAAGGCTTTATTTAAGTCCTATAATTAGGGTTTGCTGTGATAAGCCATTATTCGGGGAAAACCTTTTAATGCAATTTATACAACTGAATTGAACAGATTTAACAGACTCTAAAACTTGGGTTTGCTCAAAAACTTCGGCAATATAAGTTCCTTGATCATTTTTAAGTTGTTTCAACTTTTTTGTACAGTGCAACTGAAACCCAAAGCTCTTATTTGTGTTCCACAATTAACTGGGTTAGCTATGATAAGCCATTATTCTGGGAAGACTTTTCGGGGCTAGTGTGTTTCTGCAATACACCGAAAACCCATTGCCTATTTACTATAAACAGCAGGTCCTAGAGCGCACCGAGGTGGATTACGCACATCTCCCATGTTTGGGTTATATATGGCAAGGCAGCACTCACGGATTAAAGACTTTGCCTGCCAAACCCGGGCCGCGTCCTTGAATAAACCGAGACCGTAAACAGCTTTGGAACACGTGGAATCAACCGATGACTTTCCCCCTGACTTCCGCCCTAATCTTACTGTGGTTGCTTTAGAGGCAAAATTGTGCTTTTGTTTGCGCAGGGAGAAGATCATGATCGAAACCCTGAAGGAGTAGGACAAGGGAATGGAGGAGACGGTTTGGCCAAAGACTGCAACATGTCCAGCAACTCTGTGGAAAGTCTCTACAGTCTGCACAGCGGCCAAAGTTCTTCCAGTAAGCTTGAGAACAGCTGACCCCAAAAGCTACGGTTCATCTCAGATCCCTGACCTTTTCAACACATTGCGGTTTGTTTCCGATCTCTGTATATTCTGAGAAACGCTCTTCGGTCTCAATATTGGCAATGGGAAGGTCTCATGGAGTGTGTAAATATTCTACTTGGTCAAACTCTGCATTCAGAGTTGTAACCAAAATGGCACATTTTTTGTCCTTGCTGGTAGCATAATGGTTAGGGAGTTGGCCTCGTGATCAGAGGGTCACCGGTTCAAGTCCTGGACCGGTAAAGGTACCTCTGAGGTACTCATTAGCAAGGTACTGTCCCCAAGCACTGCTCCCAAAGCTTTGCACATCAGCTGCCCTTCATGGACGGGTCAAATGCAGAAGTCCCAGTTCTTTGTGATGCACTGTGTGCTGTGCTGTGGTGTGTTCACCATTACAAATAATCATTCACTTTACTTCAACTGTGCAACATTAATATCCTTCAAGTGCTTGCATCCTGCATGAGGCCTTCGCACTGACAAGACTGAGGCAGAAGAGCATTAGCCAGCATACACACTGACCGTTTTCCCCTTGTTTGCTGGCCGATGCTGACAGCGATCTGGGGTGAACCCTGCGATTTTAGAAATCTAGGTTGGGTGCTTTCACATCCGAGAATTTGAGGAGGTTTCAAATGTTCTGTTTTTAAAAGGTTAACAGGTAACGATACGGTGTGTGGATTCATGCCCTCAGTGGCCAAAGTTGA
Source organism: Distichodus sexfasciatus (assembly GCA_032718565.1). Taxonomy (NCBI): domain Eukaryota; kingdom Metazoa; phylum Chordata; class Actinopteri; order Characiformes; family Distichodontidae; genus Distichodus; species Distichodus sexfasciatus. The sequence continues at coordinate 446,880 of JAVGVS010000194.1, read as the reverse complement.
GAATTGCAAGTCTTAACTCAGCACAATTTTAGACCGCAGTTTTACAAACCACAAAGGAACAAATGTGTAAACAGCATGAACAGATGTGTGAACATCAACAGTCTTTCTTTTTTCTTTTTCTTTTTTTTAAGTCTGTTTCAGTCTTTCTGAAACCAACATTTTTACAGTTTTTCCCCATAACACTGTTTACTCAAGCGTCAATTGCCACCGTCACATTAAATATAAAGTAATGGATTAAGTTTGTGCCACGTATTATATAATGTCATTACTTTGTGCTAAACGTAAAGTTACACCAGAACAAGGTAATATAGTATAATAACAGTGAAATACAATGATGAGTAACACATTAAATTTTATGATGAGTAACACACGCAGTTACTCAATAAAACGTTAGACCTACTAAAGCCAGCAAGAAAATGAAAGAAAGTGTGGATAAACTCTACACACACACACACACACACAGTTGCTTAATGAAATGTTAGACTCACTGAAGACATTATGTGAAGAAAATAAAAGTGAAGCTTAAGTGAAGAAAATAGAACAGTGTGAATAAAGTACCACACCCAACCACCCTACACTCACTCACACACACTCACACACACATACACTGTTACTCAGTGTTACACCACAACGAAATGTGACCTCTGCACCCATCCGTGAAAGAGCAGTGGGCAGCAAACATGGACAGTGCCCAGCAAACCCAGCACGGGCGACCTTCTGATCACGGGGCCGTCATGCCACTAATTGCCCCAAGCTGCCCACTGCTCCTTCACGGATGGATCACGGACTGTGCTGTGCTGCGGTGTATTCACAATGACGAATAATCACTCAATTAAATTTCACTTATATAGCGTATTGTACATCAATATAAAATTATCAACGATATATCCCTTTTTTAGGTGGTGTGACGAGCGGCTCGGATGGTTCCAGTAACAGAGACAGTCTGAGGCTGGAGGAGGAATTTCACTACAGCGGCCAGTTCTGTGGAAGAGCCAAAGTCCACACCGACTTCCTTCCCAGTCCATACGACACCGAGTCCTTGAAACTCAAGGTGATTTTTGTGCTTCAATTGGGCATCGTCTCCCACTTTAAAAGCGGCAAGAAATCTAACGTAACGTCTTATCAATGGTCTCAGGTTGGCGACGTGATTGACATCATCAGCAAGCCGCCCATGGGCATATGGACGGGGATGCTGAACGGGAAAGTGGGAAATTTTAAGTTCATATACGTGGAAGTCCTGCCTGAGGAGCCCCGGCCGATGCAGAGGATGCGGGCCAATCGGAAGAGCCGGAGACCGCGACCCAAAACCCTCCAGGAGCTGCTGGAGCGACTCAACCTCAAAGTGGGTCTTCATTTATTTTGAGGATTCGTTTTGCATTTCGTTTCTTACTCTGATGTGTTTTTTTGAGACCACTTTAGTAATGTGATTATTAAAATAGTTGCCAACTAATTTAATAATTGATGATTTTTAATGTAATGACAAACGACTAATCAATTATTAAATTAGTTGGCAACTATTTTACAAGTCAATTTCATATAGAAATGTTCCCGATCTAAAGAAATTAAATTAAAATGTAAATGACACGCAGTATCTTAGCTTAGCAGAAATTACGATATGTACAAGATAATATCTACATAAAAGAGGCACAGATCATCAGAAGTATTTCAAAAATCAAAAAGAAGAAAATACAAATTTTGTGCTCTCATTCTGAACCGCTTAATCACAAATTTTGCACCCTACTAAAATTTTATACAGCGTTCAAAACTTAACTAAGGTTAATAGGATGTGTTTTGAATGAAACAATTAGATACAAGTGCATTTTTAAATCTAACTTTAAAAGCTGTAACATATTTTAGGAAAAGATTTTCTTTGCCTAACTAATCAATTAATCAAAACTAATTATGAAAAGAACGCTTAGCTGCAGCAAGATCAAAAAATCTCCAATAAAGTTACAGTCTGGTTAAAGAAAAACCCCAATATACAGTTTGTCACCGGATGCGAGTCATCATCATGAAAAATGTGCAAATATAAATTCTGGGGGTGGAATTTCCACCCAATTAATAAAGGTCAGATCATGATCCCACAGTGTGATAAGCATTCATTTTATGTGAGAAACTGAGTGTGTCTTACTAAATTTCTCAGCGTGCCCCTTGTGTGATTTTAGTACTAAAAATAATACATATTATTTGTGCCCCTCTTTACATTTAGGATCTTGAGTCCTCCTTGTTGATTAACGGTTACCAGACGGTGGACGACCTGAAGTATCTGAGAGAGCAGCATCTTATTGAGCTGAATGTGACAGACCCAGAGCAGAGACAAAGACTGTTAGCTGCTACAGAGGGGTTACAGGATGCAGAAAGTGAGTGTGACAACACACACACACACACACACACAGTCACGTCTTGCTATCATTGTGAGTTCCTTTCATTGATTCCCATAATGACTCAATATAGATAATATTACATCTATACCTAACCATAACCTTAATCTTAATAAAGTAAAGCAAATGCCTCTTTCAGTTTTTCCACTTCAAACCTGGAAAAACTTCAATAAAAGTTCCTCATTAACTACAATGTCCTCACAAAGTCACAATAACCTGCCAAACTCAGTTACTATTATAATAACATTATAAAAGATTGAAATTGTGTAAGATTTTTGGTTTAAAAAATTACTGGATTTTTTTTAAGTAAACGATCACGTTAATCACAGCAATTAAATGAGTGTGTATAAACCTTCTACAAAAACATTTACACACACTTACATGTGCGCACACACACACACACACACATAACCACAAAATTACAGCTGGGGCGGTTTTGCAGGTCAACAGGATGGACACATTTTTGGTGCATCAAATCCTGCACCAAAGGTCAACGCAGAGCTTCAATCACACTTTGACAAAGCAGGTAGCGGAAGACTGACAGAATGAGAGAAAGTGGCACATTAGAGCCATTTTTAATCAGCAAAATGTCATAGATGAGGGAATGATTGCAAAGCCGTACTGAAAAAACAAGAATGGCCTGGTTAGGTATATACGACAAACAGGATGACAAAACGTCTCACATTTGGTCCTGAACATAGTCTCTTTACCAGGTACATTTCAAATGACCTTTAACTGTAGAATCAAGTGTAACGAGAAACATGCAATTATTTTTAAAGCAAAAAGACCCACAAACAAAATTCAAGGTTTCTATTAAGCGCATTATAAAGATGTTTGTGTGTTTCTCTACTTTGTAATTATGAACATTTTCACGTTTTTTATCAAACAATACAACAGAATTGAGGTGTTGTCACATACTTAGCCGACTCTTCAAAATGCTGCAGCGTAAGTCAAAATTCACAGACAGAAAAATCTTGATACTTATTATTCCAGTAGTAAGAATGATAAAACTATTGCTTTTAAATATAATTGTGCCCGTAACACTGAAACATAAAAAAAATTCTCTGTCACAAGTCAGAGACTGAAGCCTTTTCCTCTCTCTGACACCAGTCGCAGCTAAAAGCTACCTTATTTAGCAAGCTAGAAACCCCCTTCTTTGCAATGTCCCACCCTGGTTACTGTTAGTGCTTTAATTCCAGCGAAGTGCTATAAAAAAAAGGGTGTATAACTCGACACTAGCAAAACAGGAGTCAGCAGGGGCATGCAGACCGTGAGGCAAGAGCTCAGTTAGCAACAGGAAGTGCACTTAGTGGCGAGTTTGCTGTGGTTTAGCTACTATCTCTCATCTGGTTTCGCAAACTCTGAAAGTGTTCAAACTCTCATTGAATCCACAATGAAACTGATGGTTTTTAATGTGTGATGATGATCATTACAAACTCATGTAATTTTTTGAAATACGCAGCATTTCAGTTCTCAATTCAATTCTATTTGCTTAGAACTTTTCAGAACAGAAATTGTCAATCGGAAAATGTTACCTCATGCAAGCCTTATTGAGCAAACCTGAGGGGACAGCGACAAGGAAGAACTTTTTGGAAACTTGCACCCAAGAGGCACTGAAGCACAGCCAAAGATACTTGGCCCTTTTTTTAGTTTCTAAAGAGACCTTGCACCATCATCATCATAGGTTCTCAGTTGTCCAGGACATGGTAGCCCATGGTGGAGCACTTGAATCAAAAGTGAAAAGGGAGTAATTATTTGGCATTGTGATCACACCGCAGCACAGCACACACTGATCTCTGCATTTGACCCACCCAGTTTTGAGATCTGAATGTAACCCTATTGACTCTCATGATGGCAGAGTAGGCAAACAACCCACAAATGGTTCACACCTGGTCTCTGGTGACCCTATAGTGACTCACACCTTGCCATGTGTGGCCTCAACAACTCAGTGTGACAATCTGACAGGAGGGTGAATAACTGGTGAATAAGTGCTGAAACATCTTTAAGAACCTAAAAAAAAGTCCAGTTGCCTTTGATTCAAACTGTCAAGAACTTCACCAGAAATATTTATCGAAATGTATGAATCTGAATGGCAAAACAGACAGAAAGCTGAAACTCAAAACAGTCCCTACCTCTAAAACGTAACTGAACCTTATTGTGATTGAAAGTAAAGATTTTTATATTACTTTTTATATGATGTTTCTCACTTTTACATTTAGTTGCCTTAAGAGTATTGCTTGTAGCTTAAAAAGTTCTCATGTAAAAGTAGCTTCCCCAACACTCCAATTACCTCGCATCATTAGAAGTCCCCACCAAGACCCTGGACCTCGCTGACAACTGATAAAGACTCTACTAGTTTTGCCACATCAATAACATCAATACAAAAAGTAGTTCGTTTTTAAGAGTACAGCACTTAATGTAGTTTCACTGCAGTAAAGCTGCTTGTAGATAGTTTTTCCTGTTGATCTCACCCTAAACTTGCTCGTTCGGTACTTGGACCCCACAACATGTACCAACGGTTTTACACCCCCAGTTTCAGAGAAAACTCTTCTGTGAGTAAAAACGCGATTCACGTTCCCCGCCATCGTCTGTAAAATGATTCACCAAAATATGAACTTGTTCAATGTCTTACAGTATCTTCTATGTGTTACATTTAAAAACCTCACGTATAATGCCATATGACTCTAGAATATTGCACCAGCAAGTAATAATGACGGCCACAGGCGCCTGCCAACATTCTTTCTTGTAATTTCCATGTTTTAAACTCATAATTATGATTTTGTCTCATAATTTCCACTTTTTGTCTCATAATCATGACTTTCCATCTCATAATTTCGATTTTCTCACAATTTTGACTTTTTAGCTCATAATTATGACTTTCTGTCTCATAATGTCAACTTTGTGTCTCATTATTTCAACTTTCTACCTCATAATTTCGACTTTTTATCTAATAATTTCGACTTTCTTTCTCATAATTCCGACTTTTCAATCTCATAATTATGACTTTCTATCTCGTAATTTAAACTTTCTACCTCATAATTTCGACTTTTTACTCTCATAATTATGACTTTCTCTCATAATTATGACAGTCTCATAATTATGATTTTTCATCTCATAATTTCAACTTTTTATCTCGTTCTACCTCATAATTTTGACTTTCTCATAATTCCGTCTTTTTTATCTCATATTTATGAGTCATCATTACAACGTTATATCTCAATTATGACATCTCATAATTATCACTTTCTGTCTCAGTTCCAGCTTTCTACCTCATAATTTCGACTTTTTAATCTCATAATTATGACTTTCTCACTTATAATTTCGACTTGTATCTCATAATTATGACATCTCATAATTATAACTTTCTGTCTCGTAATTTCACCTTTCTATCTAATAATTTTGACTTTTTCAATCTCAAAATTATTACTTTCTCACTCATAATAAACTTTCTCTCTCATAATTTCGACGTACATAGCGTCCTTCTCATAACTGTGATAACCTCCCACCAGAGGTGGAAAGAGTACTGAAAATGTGTACTCAAGTACTGTTACATGGGTTAAAATGTACTCAGTTACAAGTAAAAATACTGGTGTTAAAAAAATACTTGAGTAAAAGTACAAAGTACTCTTCTCATAAACTACTCAGAGTATTAATTACTTTTTAACCGATGGATGTTTTATTGCGTCGTCAGTAGCAGGCATTCGTTTCGATTCACCAGTATAAAATATCTACGTTCAAAGCACATTTCTCAGATGAACGAGGTATAGAAAGGCAATTTGTTTTGTAAATAAATGTAGATATAAAGCAGGAATTTTGTTTGTTAAAACAATGACAAAAATGTTTTTGAACATGCATAGAACAGTTTAAACTTTTCCCAATACACTGCGAACAACAGGCAGGTAAGTGTCTTAAACTCTTAGACATAATAGCGTTTCTGTCACACTTCACTTTCTGAACCTTTTGTTCAGTTTCAGCAAGAGCTGCTTTTCTAAATTAACAGAGTCTATCCAGCGTCGTTTGGCTCCATTTTGTCTTCTTTGTCTCCAAATCTTCAGTCTATAAATGAGTTTGTACTCCACTGTGTAGTAGCTCCAGACACCTGTGCCTGCTGCTGCAGCGGAGTTTATTCTTTGCTTACGTCATAGATTAATTGGCGCGGTCGCGATTGCACAGCCTTATTGGTTAAAAGATGCAGATGAAAGGTTTGAATATTAATTCAAATTGTGGGCGTACTCAGTAGCGACTTTTGATTTTATAAGTAGCAAAGTAGATTACATGGTGTAAATTGTACTCAAGTACGAGTAAAATTACACACTTGGAAAAACTACTCATAAAAATACAAGTACCCAAAAAATCTACTTAATTACAGTAACGTGAGTATTTGTAATTCGTTACTTCCACCACGGCCTCCCACGTTGTATGGACTCCAATACAATCGGCTCAAAAAATTCCCTCAGGTCTAAAATTTCGTTGTGTTTTTTTGCCAGTGAACAGTCAGAAAGACGAAGACGCAGGCGTGCCCGAGTCTCCCCAGGAGCCAGTGAAGGTGGAGCCGAGTGACTGTCCCAGAGACTCGGGCTGCTACGTAGCGTCCGACTGCTCCGACAACAGCCGAGAGGACGCTGAGAAACAGAGGACGGAATCTCTCGAGTCGCCGCCCGCAGAGGCCTAACCACAGACTCAAACATTTCTGCAGCACTGTTGAAGGTGTGAGTGAACTGAACGTCGTGTGAAGGACGGAAACCCATTTTCTCACGTCAGAGTACTTTTCTATTCTGTGTTTGACTGGGAAAATAAGTAGCGTTAAGTTTTTTTACTTGGAGTTTTGAACTCTAGTGCTGTAAATATATTGTAAATACAGCGAGAAAGAAAGAAATCTATACTATATGGTTGAGATTTATAAGCGATAGAGCCGATGGGGTAGCAGTGAAATAAAAATACAATATTTTCTCAAATAAAATATTAAAATATAAATGTTCACTTGTTTTTTGTGGGTTGAAATGAGTCCAAAAGTATTACAGTTAGGGGTTTTGCACATTATTTTACACATATCCCGTGAAGGTGAGCATATTAATCAGCTAGTATAGAATATACCAGGTCTATAGAATAAGAAAATACTAATGTGTACTGATGAGATTTAGGACAAGTCAAAAATAGGTAACAGAAAATGAAAGCCTCAAAAGAACAAGCATAAAAATCCTTAAAACGTAGAGAAATAGGGAACAGATGAATTAATTATTTCTGAATATCAACTTTATGTTATGCCAGTATAAGCATAGGAATGAATGAATGAATGAATGAATAAATAACCTATTCTGTTCTTAAGGTACTGTTGCCATCTAGTGTTGCAACTTCAGTATTGCCTGGAAAAAAATCTTTACACCTTTAAAAGGTGCGAGTTCATTCCATTTAAGTTCAAACATATAGTTAAAAATACTGGACGTTATTTATTAAAGGCAGAGATAAACACTGAAGATATACTTAAGAATTGTTCAACAAAATATCCAACAAATGAAGAGATTTTATTGTTTTCAAATCCGGACGTGGCCTATAATTACTCTCCTGAATGGTGTAGCACAGAATATACATAAAATATAAAAAGGCCAACTTTACATTTTTTTAAACATATTTATGAAGAATTGTAGTTCAAGACATCCCATCTACCTGATATGTTTAATACACTTTGCAAAATCTTGAGCCACTTCCTATTTTTATATTTTGCTAGAAAAGTGAGATGAGTACATTTATTTATTGCAACACATACAAATATATGTGTAAATACTAAAATAAAAACCTATGAAAGTCTGGTTCTTTGGAATATAAAATTTGAAAAACTGACGAGTGGCTCAAAACTTTTGCACTGTACTGAATATTTTAAAATATATTTGAGAAATAACTGGTAAAATACGGCTGCCACTGGGAAACTGGTTCGTCCACTAGAGGGCAACAGTGCCACTCTACTGAGATAATTTTTGCAATAAATTCTAGTGATTATTTTTATCTCAAGTAATCAAGGTGAGAACTCTTGCATATAACAAATGTAAGAATAAAATCTATTGTGCTTCTAGAAAAAAAAGCACAATCTATCTTTTTTTTTTTTACAACTTCATTAAATACTGTGTTCAGTTGAAATGAGTTTCATCAGTAAATAGCGCAACAGCAGACGAAGGTCCGGTCCACCTGTTTTTATTATTTCCAGTCCCTCAACAACTGGTCAACCTCGGCAAAAAAATCATTATCAATCTCTATAATGAGAAGAAATCACAATACATTTGTCACGACTCACAGAGGCATTTCATTTCAAAAAGGTTACTCTCAAAAAAGAAATTGCAAGTTTCCAAACCCAAAGGGCTCCCAAATGTCTACTGCAACTGTCAGCGTGGCAAATATGACTAGCACATTGAGGTAAAAATATTTCTCTACCCATATCAGAGAATCAGTCTGTAAGCATCAGTTCCTTGATTAAATTCACTATGGAAACTGTAAATGAGATATCAGGAAATTGGAGAAACTTGCTTCTGATATGAATGACTTTGTGTTTTTGCATCCTTCAGAGTAAACGCAGATATCGCCACAAATGTCATCCTCAGTGTTGTGTTCAAAAGCAAATATTATAAGTCTCTTTTGCCGCTACTTTTGATATAAAGTGTAAATATTAACCAATTATTAAATTAGCAAATTCCCAAATTTTCAGAAATCCCACTTTCATTTTCCATTGGATTTAACTCTGGGAATCTGGAACCTTAAAACAGTTTAGGCTTTTTAACTGATAAATAAAATCTTATCTTTAGAAGACCATAATTCATTTCCACATGGTTTAAAGACGGAAAAGGCTACGAGAGCTCATCTTCTATGGATACATAAACATGATAATAATAAGCCACTTGCATTATTTTAACACCCTCCGCCCTCATTTTCAATAATTGCTATTTGCCATAATTATAAACACTAAACTGCAGCAAAATATCATCTTATATACACTTTAATACACAACAGAACATAAGGCATCAAAGTGAAAGTTCAACACGTAGACAGTCAATACAAACCGAAGCCCAAAGTGAACTCCTCGTGGTTGTGAAGAAGATAAAGAAGGAGAAAAGTGGAATCCAGTTCCAAAAAAAATTCCCCAAAAAATATTCACCCAGAGGTCTCATGACAGTGCATTTGGGACGGGCTTCGATGCACTTCGACGCCTATTTAGGTTCTTCATCAGTGCATTCCAAAAAATAAACAAAAATTTCCCAGTGTTTCTCAAGTCCAGAAAAACCAACCTCAGAACGTCCATCCTTGAAACAAGCAAACGTCCAGTCTTCAGCGAGAAATTGCATCACGTGTGTATCCGTCGTATCCGTGTTCCGGGTATATGGAGAGTTCGTCTGTGCTGCTGACGCCACTGTTTATTTCTGAAAAATTTGAAAATGTCATGGTCTTCTTTATTGTCATTTCAACTATATACGAGTAAACATTGAGACAAAACATCAAAGCTCAGGGTCAACAGTGTAACAAATATGTAGTGAAAATAAAAAAGTAAACGTAAAAAAGTAAGGTCAAGATAAAGAGGAAAATGGTAGCATTAGCAGGAAATGGGAGGGACCTCAAAAACGAAAATGCTTTTTAATTTTTACAAATATTTTATACCTTTCTCTGAGTAAAAAAGTACTTTTTGAACATGAACATAACGCTATTTCAGTGAGTATTACTTTAATATTAAGCACTATTTAAAACTAAATATAAATAAATATCGATATCCATAGTCATACTCACTGTCATAGTGTTGGGAGTAACGTGTAACAAAAGTAACGCAATTACAGTAATGTATTACTTTTTCTTCTAACAGTAACGTAAGGCATTGCTAATACATTTTCAGTAACGCACATGACAACACACTTCTGACCCGAAATTAGTGCTTTTTCTGTTTGGTTTTTTTTAAGCCGTCTCCAAAGGCGTTTCAGAGAATTTGGCAGTACACCCACAGGACCAGCCACCCGGTCCCCGATGAGGACGACGAGCATGCAGATGAGCTTCCCTGAGACGGTTTCTGACAGTTTGTGCAGAAATTCTTTGGTTATGCAAACCGATTGTTGCTGCAGCTGTCCGGGTGGCTGGTCTCAGACGATCATGGAGGTGAACATGCTGGATGTGGAGGTCCTGGGCTGGTGTGGTTACACATGGTCTGCGATTGTGAGGCCTGTTGGATGTACTGCCAAATTCTCTGAAACGCCTTCGGAGACGGCTTATGGTAGAGAAATGAACATTCATGCCAATTGCACGCTCCCTCAAAAGTTGCGACATCTGTGGCATTGTGCTGTGTGATCAAACTGCACATTTCAGAGTGGACTTTTATTGTGGGCAGTCTAAGGCACACCTGTGCAATATTCATGCTGTCTAATCAGCACCTTGATATGCCACACCTGTGAGGTGGGATGGATTATCTCGGCAAAGGAGAAGTGCTCACTAACACAGATTTAGACAGATTTGTGAACAATATTTGAGAGTAATGGGTCTTTTGTGTATGTAGAAAAAGTTTCAGATCTTTGAGTTCAGCTCATGAAAAATGGGAGCAAAAACAAAAGTGTTGCGTTTATATTTTTGTTCAGTGTAGTAAACTAGCTATTTCCTACGCACTGTCATTACGCTACACACCATCGCCCCCCGCTGGATGTAGAATGAACTGCAGTAAACTACTGTTGCCAAGTCCGACTATTGTAGTAATTTTGGTAAAAGTAAATCAAAAGTAATGCAGTAGTCGTGTAACGCGTTGCAGTCCAGAAACAGGAATACTGCAATGTAACAAATAACTCTGTAATAACAGTAACAAATAATCTATAACATTTTGGAAGTAACTTGTCCAACACTGGTTATAGCTGGTTTCTTCACAAAATGTATTGAGCGGGATAACGCAGGTTACTGTGGGGTTTAGATCAGATCAGACAAAAATGTCAAATGATGAGTTGCTTTTTGTGATTTGATATGAGACTGTGCTAAATCAGCATAACATAATATTATCTCATTTAGATCGCTGGCTTCTAGATGAATCCTGAACTTTGTGGTGTTAAATATTTATCCGTTAAATCCGTATAATATGGTATTATGACAAAACTCATGCTTATTTCTTAATAAAATTGTCCATATTTCGAGCACATTTCTAAAAGCAGTGAAGCGCGACCGCGTCCCGTTTGGCCCCGCCATGACAGATACCCATCAGAAACGAGTGGCTTTATGTAAAACGGGGGAAAAACATTAGTTTAAGATGCAGATCAGTTTCAGTAGGTTTCTGGCACCGGTGGAAAAGCGACTTTGTCTACGATAACAGGCAGCTGACCTGAGAAGATGAGTTTCTCCTTCATGATGTTGACGTCGCGGCTGGGACGACGCACCACGGCGCTAAGCATGATCTGCTCCGGGTTGTAGCTCCTCATCCCCCTCACCCTCCACCTGTGAATTTATCAACCACAAACCTCTTATATCATTCTCCAAAAAACCCTCTCAACCTCCCAGCCCTCTCAAAATTTAGAAACTACGAAACCACAAACTACCGCTTTAACACATCCTTATGGAATTCAGCCCAACGCAAGCGAAAATGGCGAAAGTTGCTGAAAAACTGCTCATAAATTCACAGTGCCCCAATATGTGTTACTTTTTAAAATATATATAAGTACAACTGCAAATCAGCAGCGTTGCATGTGGTCGTCTAGTCCAGCGTTTCCCAATCCCGGTCCTCGCGCCCCACCGCTCTGCACATTTTCCCTATTTCCTGCACTGTCGCGCGCTGGTCCTACGTTGCTAATTAGCTGATTAGTAGCATCAGCTGTGCTGTTGGTCGGGAAAGTCGAATCTGTGCAGAGCGGTGGGGCGCGAGGACCGGGATTGGGAAACGCTGGTCTAGTCTATGAGTCTATTTCATAAATGTAAAAAATAAAATAAAAAGTCGTTTTCAACAGTCATTTCTCGTTTTATGAGTTCCCATTTTGGACCTCATTCACCAACCGTTTTTAAGCAGAAATATGTTCTTAAAAGCCATGTACACAACTCATCTGGAAGCCGATAACTGGCATTTTCACAAAGATTCTGACATTCACCAATTTTTTTTTTATTATTTAACATTTGTTCCAACATAAGAACAGTATCTACAAACCCTGAAGAGCACTCTTAAGCAAATTTTCTTCAACTATATGAAGCTGCACTACTAAAATGTCTTAACTTTCTTTAGAACTGATTTAAGAAACATTTAAGAAAATATTGGCTTATGAGACCCAAACAGAGACTTAAAACACAATATTAATGGGAAATGTGGGAGGCAAAAGGAACCAAGATAGTCTGGCTGCAGACGTCTTCTGTGGGTAAATCTCCTCTGTCAGTACGTGTCCTCTTAGGGAAAGGAAATGACGTCATAAATATAATTTTCCCTCAGAGGAGATGTACTGACAGAGGCGCTTACCCACAGAGGAGGTCTGCAGCCAGACCCTTCTCAAGGGAACAAAAACAAACAGAGGAAGTGGACACGGAGGGTCTGGAATGATCATTAGAAGCTTAAGGCAAAGCGTGGAGTCTTGGTTACCTGATCGTGTGATAGCTGAGAGATTGCAGAAAGCATGCAGACAGCAGACAGCATAGCGGAGAGACAGAAAGAGAGAAAGAGAAAGTGACAGACAAAGAGACAAAGGGTAAGAAAGAAAAGATAAGCACAGCCGTCAGTTCATAAGCAGCCGTAATTCAGCAAGCACAAGCAAACTGCCCTTTAACTGCCTTTACGTGTAATTTACACAAACGTAAGCACCGCTGATGTACACTCACTTTTGGAATATGAATATTCCTATGACAACTGCAGCAGAAATCAGATCGGACGTGATCCAGATCAAGCAGTATTCATCTGGACTCTGGAAAACAACAGTGGCTGTTATTACATGCTCTCGCCATGAGAGGGCAGACGGAAAGAACGAGAGAGCAAGAACCTAAAAAGACAACTTAGAAAATAGACAGCCATAAAAATTCAGCAACACACAGTGATGTATAATTCTAAAAAAAGGTTAACTTTTAATCTTTAACAGCACTCCGTGACACCAAACAATAGAGTTAAATGTTAAAAATTGATCAAAGTTCTCCTTTCAGTTTTTATGTGAAACTATAGGTAATTTTACTTTTAATTAATCGTTTAATTACAGCTTTAAGTTAATCTTGCATCTTTAAATGATAATTACTGTGAAATACTGTTGAAATACTGAAAACTGACAAGTTTGCCGAAGTTGCACGAATAATTCTTTTAGATTGAAGGAAATGGAAGAAGTATGTTAACGTAATTATTTGATCAAATCATTTTGTACTGTTTAGTTATACCAGTACGTGTAGAGAAATGTGACGAGGGAAAGGAAAAAATCATGCGGCGACTTTTATTTGACCATTTTTGGCTCACCATAAGCCAGATGGGGCGAGGCACTTTGCGGAGGACGTGAGGGGCGTCGGAGGTGACAGACTGAACGCCGCTGCACCACAGCACCGAGTACAGCCACGGCTCGTTCACCGGATACACGTTCAGACTGACGTTGCCGCTGCTGAGACGCCTGAAGACACACACACACACACACAAAATTCACTTACCTTTATATAGTATATTTTACTCCTAAAGATTCGGTATTCAAAATTCAAGATCCTTCAGAAAGATGTACATGGATCTTCTAGCTTTCGGGAGAGTCAGGGCCTCACATTTACATCGAATTTGAAGGACGGTGCCATTTTTACAACAACGTGTTCTCCAGTCACTGCACTGGGGCATTGGAATCCACCCAGAAAACAGAGCAGCGCCCCACGTTGGATCATCAACACCTCTAACAGCACCAACCCGCTTTATTAGGAACTGCAGGTGGTGTGGATATGTGCGAGTGTTTGAGCGTGTGTACCTGATTTCCTCGGCTGTTGCCTTGCTGTAGTGTAGGCTGAGTGTTGTAACCCCCCTCTCTTTCACATCCTCCGACACGAGCTTCTCATCAGTCATCTGCTGACGGAGGGGGATAACTGCCCGAAACTTCTCTCCATACCAGCTTGGTGTCCACAATACCTACACACACAACCATTTCAGTGAAAAATATGATCACATATTGTATATATCTACAGTGTATGTTTAAACACAAAATATATCTTCTCAAAAACCAAATGGGAACAACATTTTTTTTTTATTCCGAAAGGAGGAAGGTCCGTCCCCAATCTGCAGGTGTAGAGGCTGAAATTAAACCCCAAAATAAGTCTAGGTCAGAAACACCACGATGAATGACACAATGAGAGCCATTCAGAGGCTGACAAAGGAATCAGCACGAAAACGAACAAAAACAAGCAACCGCGGAGCGCCGTGTTTGATGTTACACAGTAGATGTCACAGCCGCATGTTTATATGAAAACACCGAACTGATTCCATGACAAAGGAAATGGAGGAACATCGCAGTAATCTTGACACAACAAACAGAACACCTTTTTAAAAATATTATTAATATTATTTATGCACCCAGAATGGTCAGATGGTTAATGCTCAAGTGGAGGCGGACATTTAACAGTTACCGAAACGGGTATGATTCTGAGCTCTGATTATTCTACCACAAGACACAGTTAATGCTAAGTTTCCTTGCAAGGTATAAAATAATCATCATCTAATTTGTTTGTGTACATGCTCAGTCTGACTGTAATGGCGACTGTTGAACAGAGGAAGTGGGTTACGAGACCTGGTATCAGTGACCTATAAAAGAATCTCGTGCTCCCTTTTCCAGGCAATTCAACTCCCACGCACAACTTCAAGCAACTCCAAGTTAACACCATAATAAAGATGAAATACCTGGACTACAGCATCTTTTAGAAGTGATTAAACAGGTCAGATGAGATGTGAAACGTCTTCAAGAACTTAAAGGAAGGTTAGCTGTCTTCGAGTTAAGCGGACGATCATCTGATATTTTTATGCGCTATTGTAAAAAAAAATTATCATATTATATCATCATAATATTACATTTTTTCAATATTATAACGTTTATAAAATGAGCACACATTTAAACGTCCCTAAAAATCCCATTTGATTCCATCCACCTCTCCCTCTTCTCTGTTTAAATCACAAGTTTCATCACGATACGATATTATATCGATGCAACAGACTTGGATGTTTGCCGATATGGCAAAGTCGATGCGATTCAAGTCAGGAGTGGGCAATCAATATGAAAAAATATCATGAATTTTTGGTTTGGATCGATGTGTTGATCGTAGTATCAATGTATCGCTACACCCCTAATAAACATCTCTAATAATACGAGGATCGAGGAAGGTGCTGACCTGTTTGGGCTGGATTCCGGAGCGCTGGATGACTTTCAGGGCGTCGCTGATCCACAGCTCGTGGCGGGGGTGTTGCGGTGTGGGTCTGTGCAAGTTGAAAATCACCGAGCGGTTAGTCCTGGAAGCCAAGCGCAGCAGGTCTAGCAGGCTGCACACCGTCTGGTTGCTGGCTCGGCCTCGGTCCTTCTGCGACATGAACTGCACGGTCCAGTAGGGGTCATCCTGAGCAAGAGATGTCAGTTTAAACTGTCGTACAGCTTCAATTAACAGTCCATGGTTCGGTTCACAACCTATATACTTGTACTTGCCTAGTTTGATGACGAAAGAACCCTTTTTCAATAATGTAGTGCACATGAAAGCAGGTGCGTTCCTGTGTTTCTCACCTTGAGGAACCAGAGGCCGGCGTTGAGCGAGCGGATTTCGGTCCAGTTGAAGAGAGAGGCGTCGTCGCGCTGTCGCTGGGGAAACACTCTGGCCACGTTGGTGGTCCGCCGCAGGGTGCGATCTCGCATCAGAAAGGGCACACCGTCCATACTGCAGGGGGAGCAGGACAAATTTTTGGATTACAGTCAAGTTGGGGAGTGTATGTCGTCCAAAATCCATCATACACATTCAACCTGTGTCAATTATATCTGTATCAGTATGCCCCTAATTGGGGTCTTTCAATCTCAGTTCCTCATTAGTGCAGAGTCTGTGATAGGGATCACCTCATTACCCGGCCTACACTTCATCGAATGAGTCAATGCCCAGTCGTCTGAGAAGCACTTTTGGCTGAACACTGGCTCGTGAACGAGATTATGAGAATCAACTCATTCCACCCAAAATTAGAGAGCAGGCCAAAAGGAGCCAGTGATTCACTGGAAAACACAGTCGCACACCAAACCCCCCGACCTCAACGACCAAACTCAGCGACCCGAGCAGTTTTCACCAACCAATTTCCCCAATTTCAGATTCTGACATTCACCAAGTGTTTCTCATTTAAGTCCCTAAGTAAGAACAGAATCCACAAGTGTTGAAAAGCACCATTACACATTTTTTTATTGCGTGCAAACAAGAGCTTATTTGGATTTTCTTTAATGCTACAGTTGTATAATATTATATTATTTAAATGTAACCATGTCGCATTTCTTACACGTCTAACATGGACTTCCGATTCTAATGTGACTTCTGATGACTACCTCGGCAGCTTTTCCGCTACCATGCTTGGACCCCTCTTATCGCCACTCATACTCATTTTTGTCAATTCTGATAATTCCTTGAATTATTTCAAAAACGTACAGTGAATTAGGCCTAATACGTTTAAGCTTAGAGTGTTTCCACACTGGATTTGCAATGATCGGTGAGCAGGTTTGTTCAGTGCCATTTCTTTTGTGTGCTGTGAATGCATATTGACGCAGTACCTGATGGTGACGTCAGCCTCGAAGGCACTGACTTTCTGCTGAAGCGCTTTGTTGAAGGACATGAGCGTGTTCTCAGGAGCGAGCTGATGGAGACAGAGGGAAGAAGAGAGAGAAAGAGGGCGAGAAAATTATGAACTCACTAACTCCCAGCTAAGCCTTCCTCAAAAAGATTAGTTTCTTTTGCAGAATTAGGCATACCTGCATTTAGCCAATATGTTCTCGTTTCGCTTAGTAATGATGAATAGTGCAAATTGCGTTGTATTATATATCAATTGTTAAAGTTAGTTATGCATACTATTTGCATATTAATTATTTATGCTCAACCTCACACTTGACAGAACTTATAACACACTTTACACAACATTTCATAAAAAACAACTGTGGTGTTACAAAACACTACTTAGGGTCGTACCAAAGTATGAGGCAGAATCACTAATAATGCAATTCGCTCAGCTTGTTATCGAAACATAACATTTGCAATATTCCACACAAAAAATGTACAATACACAAAAACTATTAAGGTAGTCGTAAAAAGGCACGAAAAACCGCACTGGAGAAAAAAACAAAATCACACACCGCAAAAAAATCAGTGTCAGAAAATAAGAAAAAGAAAAGGATAATAAGAAAAATTATCTGCCAAGATAGTGAGACAATTTATCTTGTAAAGGTCTCCTAAAACAAGAAAAAAAAATCTTTCCATTTTTCCATGTTTTAGCTCTAATAATACACTGTATTCTTAAAATAAGCAAAGTTGTCATGAATTTCTTAACTCGTAGTGGAGAGCATGAGGACCTTTCAGTACTTTTAATTAAATTTCTTATTTCATTTTAAGAAGTTCTTATAATCAATACATTTTTCTTAATAAGATAATTGTAGCCAACGTTTCTTAAAATTAGATTATCTTACACATATAAGTCTAGTCAAGTCAGTTATTCTTAAAATCAAAAAGCAAGATCTATTTTTCTTTTTAAGGTTTTCTGGCTTGTTAAGATTTCATTTTTGCAGTGCAAACACCATTTACAAAATATTTCCTAAAATATTTCCTCCAGTTTCCTCATCTTGTTATCAAAACTCGCCTACTGTAATTTTTATATATCGCATTTAAAATGCGAATCATAGTTAAAACCTCCGAAAGTTAGACAGGGATATTTTTCATAGCCCTTCAATCCAAAATTGAGAATCTTTTTCCATTCGTAGATTCAATTAAAAAAATGTGTAAAAGTCGTGAGCCATCCCCCATTTCTTTCTATTTTGCTAAGAAAATGCAAGAGAAGGTGCAGTGATTTACGGTAACATGCATTCTAGTCATGTCACCTCGTCTCTTTACTTGTATATAGTTGACAAAGTTAATAAAGAAAAAATAAAGGCTTCACCATTGGGGCTCCTCTCCGGCCGAAGACGGTGGGCCGAGACTTGAGACTGGCGCGGTCCATGATGCAGGGGGACGAGATGGTGAGGGGGACCAAGTAGAGCGCCAGCAGAACGCACACGTACACCAGCAGCAGCACTACCTGAAACCCTACACACACACACACACACATTTTTACATTACATGTATATCATTGTTGAACTTACAGGGACAGTCTCTCTGAGAGCAATTTGGGGTTAAGGGTTTTGATCAGAGACCCGGTGGTAGTAGTGGTGGAGGTAGGATTCGAACCCATGAGCTCTTGGTCCAGAGGCAAGCATCTTAATCACTAGACCACCACCAAAAAATACCAAACCAAAAATAATAAAAAATAAGCTGCCCACTGCTCGGTAAAGACCGAGGTCGCATCGATATAAAATTGTATGCGGACGAAAGTTGTGATTTATTCCCCTACTTCGCTCTGACCCCGTAAGACCAAACTCACTCGTTCTCTCTCCACGAACGACCTGTCCAGCCACCAGCCATGCCAAAACCGTCACGGCAGCCACGGCCCCGATGTGCAGGAAGGGAGCTGTGGACTAAAACAGAAAGAAAAACACAGAATTAAAGGCGCAGTGTGTTTGAGTAAATATCACACGACAAGGACTGAGTTTTCACTTCGACTCGCAGTTGACGCAGGTGACCACCAGGGGCAGAGTTCTAATCATCGCATCTTTATAGACTTTCTTTAACAGAAACTGAATTGTTTAAGACCAGCGACTTTATTCAGACCTGGAGTGAGATGAAGACGATGTCCCACTCGTCTCGCCATAAGTCATCGATGGACACCACAGCTGTGATGGTCGTGAGGAGGACAGCCAACACACCAATCTGTACACGGCAAATGCAACTACCTCACACATCAAAACTAAACTAGTTTATAATGATAAACTGTAATGATAAAATGTTTTTTATTATACAAAGTAAAAAATTGCAAATTTGCAGCAAAACAGTTAGAACATTGTTCACACGCATTGAACTTGTAGCTACACAACTATATGAGTAACATATACGTCTGAACCAAATTGTGCGTTTGCGACTTAGGTCCTGCGTCCGGGCAAAAGGCAGAGTGTTATGAACAGTGTTTTTGTAACTTGCCCAGATATTTGTTGCTGGATTTGGTCATAAACTGACATTTTTGCATTACTATCGAGTTACTTTCACCATAATAACTGCAAAAGTAGCATTCTAAAATACTAAAATGTAGTTTACTGCAGTTCATTCTATGTCCAGTGGAGGGCGATGTGGTGTAGCATAATGACTGTCAGCAAACAATCTGTAAGAAATAGCTCTTTCACTCATCAAATTTGTTCTGGGGTTTGGTGATTTTTTAAAAATAAAACCAGAACTAAATTTCAGGTTAAAAGTGCGCTAGAGAAATATGTAACGAGTATAATATCACTGAAAATGTATTAGTAATGCTTTCCATGACTGTGTTACAGCAAAACGAATACATTATTTTAATTGCGTTACTTTTGAATAGCGTTACTCGCAACACTGTGTATCAGCAATATGAAAATGCTGTTGTCACATCACTAGATACTGTAGCAATGTTGAATTTGCATTACATTTGCTGTATTTGTAGCCGGCGAAACCTTTTTTTTGTCTCACTGTGTATATGAACAGATTTTGTTTAGATATTCTATCATATTATGAGGTGGAAGATTTTATCCAGATTATGATTTTACTTCCATTCTTTTTATTCGTTATTGCTGTTATTGAAACAATAAGAGATGACGTTTTACACACTTCTATAGAACGTATCACAAATGTAAATCTTCACTCTAAATTCCAGGAATGATGTTATTTTGCCAGTTTTCTGAAGTGCACATTGTCTTTTACCTTGTGAATCCAGTAGAGATTGAGCTGCTGTCCCAGTGCAATATGACAAAGGGCTAAAACCTAAAAAGATCAGCAAGAGAAAAGTATAATCAGCCATTTTTATTAGAAATACCCTTTTTAAACCGACATTGCTTAACTAAGAAAACATTTTTCCATCAGAAAACCCACTGAACTGCTGTCTTGTTAGACCTCAATATCACTACCAGGGTTATTTCATAAATAAAATCATCAGTTGATAATATTTTTCTGCTCAAAAAAATTGACTCAGTAATGATCCATTGAGGGGGCTAAGTTGTAAACTTTAACAGATGGGCAATCGGCTCTTGGTCTACTTGTATTCTGGTTTTAAATAGAACATCAAGATGTGAAATCACAATGAGAAAGTGTGTGTTGTGTGTGTGTGTGTGTGTATGTATGTATAGCGCACCATTAAAAATGCAGTGTAAGAGAATCCCACGAGCGTGGTTGTGAGAATGGGGACGGTGCCATCGCTCCATTCTCCCGAGCGGTTATATAACAACCTGAGAGAGAGATAAAGAGAAAGAAAGAGAGACTGTTGTTGTGCAGGAAGTCTGCGCTAATTGATAGCCACAGCGACCACACACCTCATATTAAAGGTTCGTGACTGACAGCGGCGAATTGGCGGGATTACGACAAAGCGACAATTAAACAACTAAACAAAAACGTATATAAATGATTCATAATCAGGTTGTAATTATTATTATTAGGTTGAAATAACGTTTTAAAATAATTCTTAAGCAGTGATAAAACAGTGTCCAGTCTCATCCTACTGAACAATCTTGAGTTCTAACTTTTTTTTTTTTTTTAGGACTTAAAAAAATTAACCAGACCAATTTTGTCTGTCCAATTTGAAACTTTATCCGACTTAACTCTTAGGTTCGTGTCTCATAAATTCAGCCTCGCGAGACCGACCCCCTGGGCTTCAAAACATCTTTGACGTCAACACAGATTTACGGCCTGCAATTCAGAGAGAACGGCTTCAAGTCTCAGTCTGAAGAGCTTTTCCGTGACCTAAGGCTTGACCTTACCAGTTAAACTCATTGTAGTCGTTGTGCGCTTCCCACCAGAAGTAGGACCAAACGAGGAGAAGAAGAAAGGAGGAGCAGAGAATCAGGAACCACGAACACTCCCACTGCAAGAGAAGGCAAAAACGAAACGTTAAAACCCCAGACGTGACTTTTTGTGGCTGTCAGTCTGTCAACGTTCGACTGTGATCTCTCCCCCTTAGGCACTCTGCTGAGCAATCAAAGCGACGTCGAAATCCAGCCGGGATTCAAGACGACACTAAGGAATTCACTTCCGTCACCGTCTTTTCTTTCTGACATCCAGCACAGAAATAAGCATTTCAGAATCTCAGGAAACATTGAATATCGTGACGGTCAACAGTTTGAGGAGATTAACAGTTCTGGATGACTCTCGCCAGAAACTTGAATTGACTTTCCGAACGATGGAGGGTAAAAACGGCGACCTTTTGAAGATTTGTCGTTCGTCCGCCACAAAGGAAGAGAAGAGCCCGAAGTTTAATGAAATTCCTCCCCCATAGAAACCGCCCGATATTACACAGCAAAACGATTCGGGAAATGCCGCCCAGCTGGAAGAACCCTTTAATAGAAGGAGGGGAGAGAAACTTGGCAGGCTAATAAATAAGCAAATAAATCATTAAAGGAGTGATCAACCAAATCAACAAAGGTGGGGGAAGATTAGCGGGGATTGGTTGGATAAACTGTTAGGAAATTACAGTAAGAGGGTGCGGCTAACGATAATATTTTCTTCCCCAAGTCCTGGGCCTCTTGAGGAATGTCTTTTACTTGGCATCAAAGCTCTGTAGGGGGGATTCCGACCCAGACGTGACCTTTTTACCAGCGTTTTTCTCGCAATCCGGTCAGGCCCACGTCTGTCCACCAGTTGCAGTAGAGGTTTCATGGCCAAAAGTATGTGGACACTCAAAAAATGCAAATAAATGAGATTTTTGGACGTTGTTTCCAAAATTGTGGGATTCAGACTTCACTGCTACATTCTGCATGACCAAAAGTATGTAATCACACTAAAAATACAAATAAAAGAGTGTTTTGGACAAATTTTGTTGGCTATATAAGAACAGAATCTACAAATGTTGAAGCGAGCACCCAGGGAAATGTTATACATTAGATTATTGTTTTGTTTTGTTTTATCAGCAAGTTGTTTTAAAGACCCAGTAAGGTGAAAAACGTCCTTGGTTTGGTAAAATGTGGAATGTGTCAGGAAAGTGTGTCTGAAAATTTGTGGAAAAATTCAGTTTCACGACGTTGTGCAGTTTAACAGCTTTTCACGCCTTTTCACGGTAGGTCTAAATAAAGTGGGACTAAAACGCACCCTGCTCACGTGCATAGGTTATGTTTAGCATTAGCCCTGCCCAGATATACAGCTCTGACCACCCTGCCCACTTGCATAGCGTCAGTAGCGTACCTGTTAGTCTGAGCAAGTTTGCTAAGTCTGAAGCGGTTCCTAATAGCTCCATTCCCTCACTGCCGAAGGCTGCCGATGGAACCACCAAGTGTAGGTTTATCTATTCTGTGTGGTCATAAACTGTAAAATATGACATGTGCATGTTTAACCCGTTGTAAAGAACTCCCAATGATTAGCGAATGCATGAGAACGCGCAGCTAATCCGTATGCGCTAGCTAGGCAAGTTAGCAAACTATCTGCTCTAATCGATCAACTCTCTGGTTTTTTCCCCGCTGTCCTCCAGCTTAAATATTTTCCCGCCATTATCCCGTGTTGTATTCCGTGTTAGCCCTGACTGTGCTCGCTATCCTGTCACCGTCGCTTCCAGTGAAACGTATATTGCAAAGGAAAAGGGAAAATTTTATATAGTTTTACTTGCACGACGTTTGAGTGATCTTTTTAAACAGTGCATGTGCATGCGTGTGTTTTACAGTCGATGGGTAGGGACTCTGTAGTTGTGGGCGGTGCTTCAGCGCTTCGATCCGACACGGCTACAGCATCCGAGCGTACAAAGTACGCTTATTTTCACCACTTTAAGGCTTAATTTGACCTATGTAGCCACGCTCAAATTTAATCAAAATTGACAAGGTGATCAGCGACAAGTGTTTCTTTGATATGAGGAACTTACAGCTGATATTATTTTGACCTTTCTGGGTCTGTAAGAAGAAAAAGAACGTAAGAAGACATTCTTTTCAGTGCAAAATTTACTTTTCAGACTTCCAACTATGACTGAAACGACCAAAGTAAGACCGTCCCACAGCTGAGTCCTCGCTGGCTCGGCTTACAGAGCTTCACTATAAATCAGTGGCTTATAAATAGAGGGATAATAAGGATCAAGGCTAATTCACTTAAGTATTGCTGCAAACACCCTCCCGCAAAATAAAATAAATAAGGGTTTAAAGGAAGAGGGATTTTCACTCGTCTCCGTCATCCAGTATGAACACTCGTCTCATGACAGGTTCCAGGCCAGGAGAAACGAAAGGAGGCCAGGTGAGATTTCCGAAAAGAGGGCAGGTGAGATTTTCGAACGAGGTTGAGAAATATATTTTATATTCTCAATCTCATTCTCGATCTGTTCCTGAAAGTCCCTGCTATGGAATATCACAAACGTCAGGTTTCTTGTCACCAAATATTTCACCTTCACGTTCATTCACTGGTCACACTCGACCGGGCCTAATCCAATCCGGCAATCCAATCAACGCGCACGAAAGTCCCGACTGGCCTTGACGGCTACAACGGCCTAAATTTAGCCATCAAGTCACAGGGGAGCAATTAGCCAATCACAGCTTCTGTTGAGAGGATCGTAACGTTATAAGACGTTACTTCTTCCAGCTCTTTCCAGACAGTGTGAAGAGCTAACGGACTGACAGTTTATCCCCTCAACAAGTGGGCAAATATTGGCAAATTCTGCTATTTAATATCATAATCCAGCTAGTTAGCTGAACATTTAAGTCCCTTGGACCTACAGAAATACAAATATTTTACATGTATTTGTATTTTCTGTGAACACAAATGTTTTACATGAGAAACAACATTCATTCTTCATCCAAACAGCATCCAGCATGTGTCCTAGTCTGTCAGTTTCAACTTATAAAGCAAGATTCAAACAGGGTAGTCTGCGTAAAGTAATAATATGCAAAAACTAGGGCTGTGTGTTATGAGGAACTGTATCGGATGAAGAAGAAAAACATCTATTGTTACATATTACCTTCAAATACACCGTTTACGGCAACGTTAGTTCACGGTTTGGATGAGGGTTTGCCGCAGTCACCGCGACGCCACGTGGACGCAGGACCAGAGAATACTACGGCGTAATATTTTTGCCTCAATTCCGTTTGACCCAGAGATGTTCACACGTCATTTTTCTGAAGTCTCAAGCCATTAAGATAAGTCTCAAATCTCTGAGGGCGAGTCTGAAGTCAAATCTCAAGTTATTGTTTGTGTCCAAGTCTCACACTCGATCCCCCATCTCTGGTTTGACCACAAGTCTTTATAGCGCCGAAAAAAATGACGTTTTTAACGAATAAAGCGGCGTAAAAATGGGTATTTTACTGTTAATTGCGTGAAAATGGTGAATTGTGGCACCTTTGACGTTCCATATGAACTTGCGTGGAGTGCTTCGAGCGCACATCTAGGCAGAATTAGGTGCGCACAGATTTTGCTTGCAAAAGTTCCACAGAATTTACAGAAAATGTACTGTATTGTGACATATAACGTTATCGGGATATAAAAATGGTATATCAGGATACGAGATAGCTAGCATAAACTAGTGGCTGTAGGTTAACACCACTTGCTCGCTGAGTACAAGTTAAAGGACATAAAAGAAAGCAAGTTGTTAGGGAAGGGACTTGGGGAAGAAAAGGTGATGCCCAGGTCCTGAATATGTGGCAATAAGAAGACAGAAAGAGTGATACATGTGCTTTCCATTATTATTATACAAAATGATATCACAGCTCTTGACAAACACGTATCACTGTTTCTAATAAATTACTAACCAGTTTTTGGTGCAAAAATGGCAGTTATTGTGGAATGGAAGTAAGAAACGATTCCAGTGCTGCTGCAGCACCTAATGCATTAGAATTAGGAACATATAAGAAACTGAAATTTGGTGTGAAATTTCCAGGTTTTCTATGAAACACAGTGAAAACTCATTAGATGAGCTAATGAGTGACTAGAGGCAACACCTGTCGGAATATGTGTGTTTTTGACTGGGCGCAGACAGGAAAGCCCGGCGTGCAGCTGGACGGCTGTAAAACAGCTTCGCCCGTCTGCTTTTTTCCCCTGCGCTCAGCACTTCAGTACTGCCCACTGAACACATTCCATAAATTGTCTAATTTGCACCCAACCTCAGCGGCCTTTGTGCTTGAACAGAGCAGTCGGGATCAGGAATTACAAAAGGCAGAGAGAGTGAGAAGAGAAAGAGAGGAAGAGAGAGAGAGAGAGGTGATGTAGAGAAGTAACAGACACCAATATTTATGACATAGACTTTGGTTTTACGTTTATTATATAAAGATTTTTTTAAATGTTCGTCAATTTTTTCATTCGACTTTCAAAAAACATATTTCAATTTTCTGTTTAGTTTTTTATATACCTTGAGGACTGGTTCTGACATCATCTGCCAGTCTTTCTTTTACATTAAGAAAATCCACAAAATCTTTTGTGTTCATTCAAGTCTCAAAAGGTGTTTTCCCCCCAAGTTCCACATGTTAGTGCTGTATTGTAACGCAACATGTAATTGATAGTTGCCTAAACACTGCTGCTCATACACTCATAACAGTTTAACAATAGACAGATTGTGGGGAGTGTTTCTCTGTAAACAGAACCTAATAGACGGATGGAGAACATGCAGATTACGGGATTTTGCTTAATTTTGTATTACGGGAAATACCAAAACTAACATGTGGGCCATTCTGGCTCCTCACAGATGCTGTATATGTGACCCTCCACGGCAAAACCAGTCGCTTGTCGCAACGGAGGTTTCTGAGAAAAAGAGCGTTTATGTTGCGTGGGGTAAAATTTGGGATTTTTTGGTTTTAGTGTTTTGAAACAGTGGAAGGTCTATACTGTACTGTTGTGAAAAAAAAAACTTACCCTTTCCATCCTAAAAACGTGACTTTCTTGAGGTGAGGAATTAAATTCCAGCAGAATGTTAAAAGTTTCTGTTTTGACCGCTCTACTCCAATATTTACGGTAAATCCACTGGTTGACTAGCGTGAAGATATTTCTCCGGAGTCCGTCTCCGTCTCCCGAGTTCAGTTAACCTAACGCAGGTAGGCTATCCGTGTGGCTGTGAATGCAGCGTAGGCTACCGTAAATACAAACGTAGCCGCGACCGCACCAAGCGTCTGTGAGTGCTACGGCGATAGTCAACTTCAAAGGCAGATTTCTCCGTTTCTCACTTGGCGCGACAGGAGAAACCCGACTCCTTTGAACGTTGATATCTCAGTCATATGTCGTCCGATTCATTCCATATAGGTATCGTTTTGAAAGTTGATTTATGCCCTTTGATCAAAAAAAATAATAACTCAATTTTGAAAATTTGCGACAAGCGACTGGTTTTGCCGTGCAGAGTCACATATATGAATTATAGACCTGTTGGTTTATACAAGGGAAGAGATATAACCTGACTGAACTTTTTCCAATCATGTCCAATAATGAGTGAAGTTGACTGTTGGCATTGGTATTATTAAACAAGATAGAAGAGGCATAGGGACACCTTCATAGGTCAAAATGCCTCAAATTTAACCATGCGCTAAAAGCATTAAGCCTATTTTTTTATATGTTAAGATATAACATAGCCTATACATTTAAATAAATTCATGTTCATCGAGTGTCTTTCAAAACAGTAGAATTACATTCAATCTTCAACCAGCAAAGATATCGGACCTTTTTTCTATCAAATTACTATTAGTGAAGTTCATTCCAAGTTCAATACAGGACTATGATGCATCTCTTCACTACGGGCCACGTGTGGAACCTTCCGTCAGACTGACTAAATGATATTCAATACGGTTTCTTTACCAAACTAGTGTTACCAGCCTGAAGGGTAAAGGGCAAAAATCAAACTGTGCACACTTTTTCCTGTGTTGTAAAAGGACGGAACGACCTACGACATGCCCTTCGGAGGAACCCGAAACCTGGACTCGAGTTTCCCCCGACTCCGTCTCGCAAAGTAGAAAGGGACTTTCACTGGTTCGTGGCGTCTTTTAGCCTCAATGTCAGAGCTCTGACTTCCAAACGCTGGCACCAAATTGATCGAGACAAAAGAGGCCGATGTCAAAAAGGTTGGCTTTTTTTTAAATGAGCGCCACTACAGAGATGTAATAATGGCGCTGCATATCAAAGAGATCTGAGATCATTGGTGCAGCATCAAACGAGGCGCTCTGAGTATACAGAATAGAGAGCGGAGATTCCCACCTTGGAGCTGTCGTCATGAGAGCGCTGGTAGCGTTTCCAGCGGCAACCGTAGATGCCGGTCAGGCAGGACAAACAGAACTGTCTCTCGTAGACCTGCAAGGGTTGGTGTTTCACCATGCTCCTGTACGCTCGGGCCAGCAGCGGTCGGCTCGCATCCCACTCGCGATCACAAAGTCTGGGCGGGGGGAGAGAAGAGCATCTTTAGTCCTGCGGCATGGTGCATGGAAGGTGCACAGTCCTTGTATCGTTCTTTCATTCAGTTTTGTCAAATTAAAACCAAAAGCCGCGCCATTAAGACAGCGACCCCCTTCGAGAGGGACAAAACCAACAAATATGATAATACAAGTCCGCTTTCCATCCTCACCACGTGGGAACGTTCTAATGTAATACGATTTCAGACAGCCCTAATGTGAACCGTGCAACCGCTGGTAACCTCTTCAAATTAAAACCAAAAGCCGCGCCATTAAGGCCGTGCAACCGTTGGTAACCTCTTCAGCGGTGACTCGTTCACTCGTAAATGTCTGTCATGGTACTGTTTGACGTGCGTTGGTCAGCAGGAGTCCAGCTTGTTGAAAGTGTGTTATTTTACAAACTTCATTTTCTTGTTTTAAGTGTTTAGTCTACGGATGCAAGCTAACAGACAGTTCGCTATTTAAATCAGGCGCTCATTCTGCTGAGGTAAAATCCATCATCCATCATATTCCAAGTCCCTATGTTTTCATTCTTATTTTTTCATGAATAATTTGAACCCTATCCTGTTAAGTGTTAAGCTGTTACGCGATGTGGGAGAAGTAGCCGGTCATTATTTTGTAAGACTTGGCCTTGAATTCCGCAATTTCTACTGTGGTTGTGGATGCAATGTCAAGTTAGCCAACTGAAATCGAACAAGGCTATCCAAGGAAAATCTAATAAAATATCATTTTCTCAGATGTAATTCTGCCTTGTCAAGGTAACAGAACAGTTTGCAGTAAATAATTTTTTAAAAATCAAAAGGCTCTAAGATATATGAAATGTGTTGTAATAATAATAATAATAATAATAATTTAAGCAAAAATAAAAAGCTCCAAAATATGTAAAATTGTTAACTATAATATTAATAATAATAATAATAATAATAATAATAATAATAATAATAATAATTTCAGCAAAAATAAAAAAGCTCCAAAATATGTAAAATGTGCTATAATAATAATAATAATAATAATAATAATAATAATAATATTAATATTAATAATAATAATAATAATTTAAGCAAAAAGAAAAAAGCTCCCCGAAATATGTAAAATGTTAACATAATACTACTACTACTACTACTATAATAATAATAATGTAATAACAATAATAATAATTTAAGCAAAAAGAAAAAACTCAAAATATATGGAAATGTGGCTTTACTACTACTACTACTACTACTAATAATAATAATAATAACTTTATTAACTCCAGACCAACATCAACGCAGCACTAAACCAACACACAACCATCATGTATCAACTGGAAATCAGTGCTGTTTGGTGTAAAACAAGACACATTATAACTTCAACCCCCCGATCAAAAACCTCAAATTTTGCTCGGACGAGGGAAACTGATGTCAAAGCAACAGATGTTGTTGATTTCAGCGAGGCTTTGGATGTTGAGACTGAATAATGGTAATTATGTTGGCATCACATGGCACGTCCCAAAATGATGAGCTCATCAAGCATTAGTCTCCGTTCATGCTGACAGGAGGTCACAGCAGGCAGTCATTAGCATGCTAAATGCACACACATTTACACTCCCGCGCGCACACACACACATAGAAGCCAGTGTGAAGGTCTCGCTTAGTCACTTCCCATCATTAGGGCTAGATTAGAGGAGGTGTGATCCAGTGCTGTCATTAGCGTGCCACTGGGTCCAGGCCTGAAACCCGCCTTGGTATCGTGATCCTGGAAACCACAGCCATGGTGCATGCTCAAATAAAAAACGCACCAAGTGCTTCAGCGATGGATTATACCTACAAAAAATGTGTATTTTTGAGACTTATCCTCTTGTTTAACTACTGAAAAGCGTATCGGGATAAGGTCAGCGGTTGACCTCATTAAATGAGCTACTTTTGAATCAAAAACGAATCAGAAAAAAGCTCGATTCTCTTTCAAAGACATTCAACTGCTGAAAAGCACCTTTAAAATTCTGATCATTACTAGAGAAAAATAGGCAGAATTTAAGCACTTCATTCGTTATTTATTCACTCCAAACTATAACAACACAGTGTTATCAAGATGCACTATTGGTGAACCTAATCATTTCAAACAGCAGTTAAACTATTGGTTTGTATGTCAATTTTGGCATTCTTATTATCAAGCTATTTAATTTCTGAATTTAAATAAAACAATCAGACACTTTATCAAATAACTTTTTAATTTCTGTTACTGAAAGTCTACAGTAATCCCCCAGTCATATCTTGGTCAGGACTCGCCCAGATAAAGTCATATGCAGATTTTCCACGAGAACGAACTCCTCGTTTCTGCTTGGAAATCTCATAACCATATTGGAATATACAAATATTCTCCACTTTTTTTTTTTTTGCTTTTTTCGTGCTTTTTTTTACGCATTTTATTTCTAAATTATTAAGAAAAATGTACTCAATTTGTAACATAAATAGTAATCAAATATTAATTCAGCAGCTAAATACAGTATAAATCAGTGAGGGTTGCGGCCTGTCAGGCGTGCTGGGACTTGCATCGGACAGCGTTTTTTTTAAAAACACTGACTGCCTGTCGCCTCCCTGAAGCTCATCTTGAGAGATTCTCTTGTTTTTCGTTTCGTTAACATTTTTTGCATTTCTACTTTAGTATGTTTCAGAGAATTCCATATTTTTAATTTAAACCTAATTATTGTTTATAATGTTTGCGTCTCAGCCGAGAAAGACAGGCCGCCGGCCGCCGTGCATCGGACAGCCGTTGTTTTCCCGGGAATACCACCGGTGCAGTCCTATCCTGACTCATCTTGAGTGTTTTAAAACCCCAATAGTTTTATTACTGTGCACCATAAATTCATTAAAAAGGCGGTTAAGCTCAGTGGCGCCCAATGTCTGTGTCTCTACAATAAGGCCCAGCTGCTGATGAACAGTAAATTGATGAACTGTAAAAAATATTAGTCATTACACCTACATTTACTGTATTTTTGTTTTTTTGCAAGCTACACTAATTTATTACATGTTACCTGTTTATACCAAAAGTGCCCTTGCATGAATTACAGTACACACCTGTATGGACATACACCTAATGTTTTCGTTAAGAGTAATGTATTAAACAGAGTTTAAATGAAATTAAAGTGTTCTGGGAGCAGGTTGCAGGGGGCATATTTAGGAGTTTACACTATAAAAGAAATAGGCATTTTTAGGCATATTTTTAGCAAAAACACAATAGCGGTTTTTCATTGCTCATGGGTGTTCTTGGAGCGTATTGTGAATAGCAGTTACTGTATATGAATATACCTATGTTCGCGAATCTAGTTATGTTATGCTTATCTGGGCGAGAAAAATGGCTTATGAGCAATGTCTTATCTGGGCAAGAAAAAAGCAAACGACAATTACACACACGCTTTCCTGTTTCCTTTGACACACAATTTTCCCAACACAGACGCAATATAGTCTTTCAAAATAAAAGTCTGTCTTACAAATGACTGTACGTTATTAACATTGGGTTAGTGAAGCAACGCAATTCGCACTCTTAATGTGACGTCAGGGATAATGAACATGTTTCAGGTGAAGTGAAGCTTGTCTGTCATGTCGGATAGTTGTAATTGGCCAGGAGCCGGTATAGAGGCGGGCCTTAGCATTTCCACAGCAGAAAAGTGGCGCTTACTTAGCGGCCGACGCTACAATATGTATGTTGTCTAATAAATGCTTTTAATTTTGAATCGATGCTATGGAATTGTTGATGAGTGAATCAATGTGTATCGTATCATCACATCCTAATATATATGCCATATATATATATATATATATATCAGTTTCTACCTCTTTCTACACAAATTCCCGCGTTTGACCTAAATCAACACATAAATAGCGAAAAGCAGTTCAATATCTTGGACTTCCCTTGAATTATTCAGCTCACGAAAAAGATTAAAATATTGGATGTCTTAGGAACATAAATTAATCTCGGCTGGAAGAACTTCCACCCTGCTGGCGAAAAGTCCGGCGTAAAGCATCCAAATACCACGGCCACATTACACCATGAAAACTTGGCAGCTCCGTCTCCCTGCGTTATTCGCGTAATTACACTCCTGCAAGTCCTACCGTTTAGACGTCGAGCAAGAGAGTTTTTCACTATTCCAAATTAAACCCGCAAGATTTGCTTCCACTGTGGCTCGTTGATCAATTCTAAAGATGTAATAATAGATTGAGAAATGTGTCACGACAAGCGAGTGGGTGAAGAACATGAATGAATCATAATCACATTGAAGTTTCTCTCTCCTGCATATGATTCAATACCAATTTCCATCTGTTCCCCAAATGTCTCACGAAATAAAATTTGGATTGTAAAATTAGTCATCCCGCACAGGGATGCACCGATCCAGTTCTTTTAGTTCCGATGTCGAAACCTGCATTTGGGCTTTGGTTATCGGCCGATCCAGTGTACTGATCTGATACCAGTTTATAATGAATAAGTTATGTATTTCTCTGTAAGGAGGAGACTGAGATTTTTCTGTTCTGCTTAAGGAAATACTTGACTTAAATACTGTTTTACTAACTAAAACTATGTAATAATCACACACCCATATGTATATGCTAAATTATTTATTATTAAAGTAACATCTAAAAAATTACTTGTATAAACACAGTTTTGTAATTTTGTGACGGTCCCTAATCCTGCAGCGCTAAACCATCAGGAACACAGAGATCGAGAGCTGGTGGTGTTAAGGAAATTAAACAGTATAATCGTGTGATTTGCTTTTGGGTTTGTAGTGTGTTGCGTTGCTCGTTCTGCTCATTGTCATATCAATATGTAGGAATTAGCGCGAATGTCGAACAATAAACCGGGTTTACCGCAGTAACACTTCCTATGTATGACGAACTGTGTGCGCAAATACACAAACACAGAAAAACCTACAATTTAATTGATTCGGTGTCAATCTAATCAAGCTATTTGAGAAGTTATCGGACCAATAACCAATCCATGTATCGGATCGGTGCATCCCTAGTAACGACGTAACCAACTGTAATCACAATGTGTAACACATGTACAACAATAACTAAGCTGTTTGACATCTATTTTAATAATCGATTACAACCTAATTTATTGGTTAGATATTGCAGGTGCTGGTGGTAAAATATTCCAGTTGCCACAGAGCAAAGCAATTAATCCCAAATTTGCTTCAGAAAGACTACCTTCGTATTTAGGAAATGCGAGTGGCTCTGAATAAGAGCCTCTGACGAATGTTGTAAATGTAAATGAAATGCAAACGTATGTTTTGGCTGCAGCCAAATGTGATGGTTGACACACTTCTCCATCATGTAGGTCAAAGCTTACTGGCCAAAAGAGATGAAGGCCTGTTTCATGCGGTTATCTCTCCTGGACACCACTTCCTGAGCTGCTCTCACACCTTTGACAACAAATCTTCCTGTCTGTGAGAGATAACATAGACCATCTGCCTGACACACATTCACGAGTAAAACACACAGTCAACAAACAAATGAACACATGAACGAATGCGCCTGCGGCACTTTGTTAAGTTAGATGGAAGCTAAATTTGAGATTTGCACACACACATTCAAATGATTTGGAGCATGTTACAATTCCAGTGGCTTGCGAAGAACGGAATGCCGAGCAGATTTTTTTTATTTTTGGGGGTGGAGAAAGCAGTGCTTGGGGACGATACCTTGCCAATGAGTACCTCAGTTATACCTTTACCAGTTTGGGACTTGAACCGACGACCCATCGATCACAGGGTCCCTAACCGTTACGCTACCAACTAACCACCGATGTAATTTATTATGGCATTTGTGGAAATATTACTGGGACACAAACTGATAACATAGTGACTTGTTAATTACGAGAGTCATCAAGAATGAAAGCTCTATTTGTTAAATATACTTCCATTCCCACCTACTTGGAAACACCTACACAAAGTTGGACAAGTTCCACGATGCTGTAATATTACGGTGTAAATACTCAGGCGGAGTTCCTTGGCTTTTATGTTATTTGTGGGCAGGTGGTAGTGTAACGATTAGGGAGTTGGCCCCATGATCAGAGGGTCGCCGGTACCACTGAGGTACTCATGAACAAGGTATAATCTCCAAGTAACAGTTAGGGAGTTGGCCCTGTGATCGTAAGGTCCAGTAAAGGTACCACTGAGGTACTCATGAGCTCAAGCCTAGAGCTTGGTAGTGTTGATTATCTTCCCCCACAATACAATGCTACAAGGTTTTTTGGAAACATCTAGTACAGATGAAAACTCTTAAATAGGTTCCTAAAGAAATCGAATTTTTGTTCATTTCCGCCGGTCATCTAAAGGTATCGCAATGTGTCATGTTAGCATCCTGGCGGAAATTAGCATTAGCTGGCAGAAATTAGCATTAGTTAGCAGAAATTTGCATTAGCTAGCAGAAATTACAGGGTGTAAAGACGTTTCGGTTTACATTAAGCCAATGATCAACGCGCCCAAGCAACAAGCATCAAACTCAAACGAAAACATTGATCAGACTATTGTATCGTCACTTTACACAGGAGTCTGATTTTATTAAAAGAGCTGATTATTTTTCATCTAAATGTGTGGTTGAGGTCAAAAATAAACATGTCAAATTATATTTTAGTTGCTTTTGTGATTTAATATGAAAGTAATGGTGTTAAGTCAGCACATGATACCATCTCATATCAATCGCTGCCTTGAATCAGATGGAAATCGTATCATCAGCGGATGTCTTAAACTTTTATTTACACTCCTAATAGCTAGCAACTACATGTCGATAAGTTTGCTTCGTTTTATGTGTCACAATTTTAAATGCGACATATATCTGTAGATGACCAAAGATCTGGAGTTCAGACTGGAAAAGAATATGTGTGTTACGAAGGTGTGTGTGTGTCCAGCGGCACTGCACTGCAACACCTCAGCTGTGTTTGTGTACAGCTCTTTGCTGCAGTTGGTTTCCATGACGCTGGGCGCCCTACACAGTCCTTTCAGATTTTTAACAAAAGCAGAACAGCTGAGAATGTGATGTTGGGATACCCACTTTCACCACACAATTACCCTTCACCAGCCTTTCACAGAGGTCACCTACAGGGGTGTAACGATACATTGATTTACAGCAGCCCAAAGTGTCTGGATGAGCTCAGGAATAAAAAATGGCAAATGATATTTTAGTAGTGTTAAATCAGCATATAATAACGTCTCATGTCAATCACTGGCTCTAGATTTGAACTGGTTTTGAATCTCAAGAACCAGCAATGGGCCACAGAGCAAGGCCCTTGACCCCAAGTCAAGGTAAGTATCGTTCCAAAACAAATGACAATGTAGCAACTTAGCAAGTTAGCAACTATGCTTTTGGGAAACACACCCTTGGATAAGAGCGTCTACGAAATGCTATCAATGAAAAGCTCAGTAAAGCATTTCTCATCATCCATAATCATTAAATCTGCATTGTCCATTCACAAAGAAAACTGACCTTCGAACACACCATCAACT
Source organism: Distichodus sexfasciatus (assembly GCA_032718565.1). NCBI lineage: Eukaryota > Metazoa > Chordata > Actinopteri > Characiformes > Distichodontidae > Distichodus > Distichodus sexfasciatus. Next base: position 411,460 of record JAVGVS010000194.1, on the reverse strand, counting down.
TGAGCGACCCGCTAAGCCGATTCATTGTTTTCACGTTGACGGGGAGCCATAGGAATGAATTTCAGCGTCCTAAGGAGCGACGGCCTCGCAAACAAGACGCTGTCAGGGAGCCAAATCATCGGCTCAGGCTCGGTCAGGATTTTGGTGGAGGAGGAGATCAGGCCTCCTTGAGAAGACAGGAGTGCACCAGGGTTAGGGCTGGGGCTGGGGCTGGGCAATTAATCGAAAAACTAAACAAAATTCAGATGTTGAGCATATTAACAGTTAGTGCATTATGACATTTTCTGCTTTGGTAAAACATTTACCTGTAAACAACAAAAAACATTCATTTTTTCATGCAAAACATAACATTTCTGATGTGGGTTTTTGGCTGTAAGTGGTCGTCACGTGTTCTTGCGGGTGCAGTCTATCGTGTGCTGGCAAAACTTACAAAAGTTTGTAAAAGTTGTTCTCCCGATTGATAAAAATCATTTGGGTATTGTTCTGCTCTAAACTTAGCACTAACACTCGAATTCCGTAATTTTATTTTTTTGAGGACCTTGGTGTTTCAGCGAGCCTCTTCGCCATAGCTGACTGTTGCTGTTTTCCCCTCTGTGTCTGTGGAAAGCTGAGTCCTGCCTCAACAGGTCACACGTACAAGGGGCTGCAGCGGCCAAAATTGATTAGAAACCATTGCTTTGCTTTGCCCACACACCGCAGCCAAGCAGCAGTAGTGAAACACAACACTTGCTGTTATGATAACGTCCAGGAAGGGGAGGTTTTGTCCACTCCAAGGTCATTTTTCCCCCAAATTGTTTAAAATGTTTAAACTAGCAAAAAACCCACAAAAACTCTTTTCCACTGTGATAACTTTATCTCAACCTGATAAAATTTGGAATTTGTGATGGTTAACACCTTGTGTGCTGGTCGTAATGTTTAAAACACAGAGCACAAGTAAAATTCTGACCCCCCTGAAGTGTGCACTGAACAAAAAAATGAAGGTGGGTCTCAGTCACCAAGGGCTGTGTTCTTCAACATTGATTAAGCCCAGTCTTGGACTAAGTTAAACTCCACTTAAACTCCAGAGTCTGGTTTCTTGCTCATGGATTAAGCTGAGTCTTGAATTAAATTGTAGTACCAATGGCAATTTACCATTCAAACTCAAAGCTAGTCTAGCTAGTCTAGCACTAGACTTAATTATCAACTGGGAAATCGTCCCAAAGATAGTCTAGGGTTAAGCTTAATGAGAGTTGGGGAAACTGGAACCCAAGAGGTTTTGGCCTAAATTTGCTATAATACTACAACTGTAGAACTGAAGAAAAGCCAATAAGATAAGACTTTCGTACGAGTGCTCTTCACCATTTGTAGATTCTGTTCTTACATAGAAACAAATCTCAAATAAGAAAACATTAGTGAATGTCTAGAGTTTTAGAGTTTTGAGGACAAATTTCTTCTTGAGGAACGGCTGATGGATGAGGTCATTTGCTTTTTTAAACTTAATTTAATCGATTTCTTCGCAACCTAATTTATACACCAGCAGTAAATGGATTTATACTGATTGAACATTTTGAAACACACGTTCCCTTATCTAAAATGAAAAATGATCTTCTTGCTTTTAATAATGCACATATCAGCTCTCGCTGAACAGACAGTGACTGAAGTTTTCTAATAAAACCCAACGTACACTCTGAGTGATGTCTGAATCCTCACTAATTACAGCGCAGAGAGCAGTTTCGAAAAATTGGATTTTAAAAATGCATGCGCTTTCTATTCTCGTGGTCATGCATGACTCAGGTGACTATAAATAGCCGACATGACTAATAACGATAAGAAGGCTTGAGCCTTCGAACACAGAGGTGAACCCCATCTCTGCTGTACAGACAAGCCAAAAAAATAGATATATGGAAATTTAGAGCTTTGTCAATGCTTCAGATTTAGGGCTGGGCGATACGAGCTCAAATCAAAATCACAATTAATTGAACATTTTACCTCTATTACGAGTAATTAATTATTATTTTGATCTGTTTTTTTGTTTTTGCCTTCATAGGTCACTGACAAGGTCTGCACCGTAAATATCATCTAAATGATATTATCTAGTGTATAAATAAACTATTATCTTGTGTTAAAATAACTGAAGGAATCAAGGGTAATAGTATGTTTTAAGGAGGAAGTACATGCACATACACTATTTACAGAATTATGATTAATTTTTTACTTACATAATTCTTGTCATGGGCCTTCATCAAGTCTTCGTCAATTAGATGTTTGGAATGTCAGAAATTGATTGGATCAATTTTCAATTAATTATCCAGCCCAACCTAGCATATCTAGTATGAGACACTATAAAGAAGCCCTGTATGAAGAGGTGAGGAGAAAGAGCAGGCAGGAAGTGATCAGGTTTCTCCACTGCGGTTAAGGAGGACAAAACGGGACTTGATAGATCAAACCGGAGCTGAAGCATTTTCAGAGGCTGTGGGAATTTGTCAGGAAGTCAGTCTTTTAGTGAATCTTAAGGGGGCCGGTGATGAAACGCTTTTGCAACAGTTTAAGTATCCAATGTCAAACCCAGAGGAGGGTCTCTTCCCACAACAGAGAACTCACAGTCAACATTCTATCTGTCTGTTTAATCTTCTTTTGAGAAACTAAGTAGGGCAGGGGGATATGACCTTAAATCAACGATTTTACGATTTATTGAACATTTTACCTCAATTACGAGTAACAGAGGGTCACCGATTCAAGTCCTGGACCGGTAAAGGTGTCACTGAGGTGCTCATGAGCAAGGTACCGTCCTCAAGCACTCAATGTAAACTCTGCATTAGACCCATCGATAAAGGAGCAGTAGGCAGCTTTTTTGGCAGCGCCCAGGCATCAGTGCTTGGGGACGGTACCTTGCTCATGAGTACCTTAGTGGCACCATTACCAGTCCGTGACTTGAACTGGCAACCTTCCAATCACAGGGCCAACTCCCTAACCGTTACACTACCAACTGCCCCTTTTTGAATGATTATTTTTGGTTTTTTGCCCTGGCTATGCTCAACTATTTAAGCTGGGATTTTTTCTCTAATGACAGACTGCATATCTTTGAGATTTGAAAATAATTGAAGGAAACACAAGAATGTAGTGGCATCCTGAAAGAGGTGAAGCCATGTGATAACTGATGCGGGAGTTTGTTTTTAAAGGAACAGAACATGAACACACACTGTGTTAACTGTGTCACTGGGCAAAGTATTAACTGAATTGTAAAAGTATTCTAAATAACTGTCCTGGGCAAGATTATGCCAATTAGAGGTTCTGAATGTAAGCTTTGATTACTTAATTATAACTCTCCAGCCCTGCCCACCTGTTTCAAAAAATAACTCAAAACAAAAACAGACCACCCACATCGGCTCGGCTTCAGAGTCTAACAAACAAAGCCGGTGTTTAAGGAGTTCGCAAATTACTCCAGCGGCACAATTTACCCCCGCCAACAGCATGCAATACTTCTGCGGGAAAGCCCTGAAATAGCAACGCACTCGCTTTCCTCCTTTTCGAACACTTTGTCCCAGAGGATGCTGGGGTCTGGACCCGAGTCGCAGTCTAAACCAGATGAAAGACATCCGTCCATTTCGACGTCCAGCTCTTTTGCGCGTGTTGCTGTTTTTCTTTGCTCTCCACAGGGAGCTTCCTATGACGTCAGCACAAAAACTTGGCCCTTGTGCCCTTCGACTGATGCTGGAGGTTGTTTATGGCAAGATATTGGGGTATTTATAAGGGCTGGAGAAACGAACTTAATAAATACGCAATAACACGAAATACACAGATTTTATGGCAAAAGACCTGAATAGCTCAACATGGAAAGAATGAAGTATTCTAGTGTGATTTCTTTAGGACAGTAAATTTACAAAAAAAGATGAAAGATTACTTTTTACTTTCAGTCTTTCTTCAACCTTCTAAAGGAACAAGAAATCTTAAAGTGGTGTAAAACTGAGAACCTGGGCAAGTTTTCCTTTGTATGAAGCAGCAAAAATGTTGTATCATGACCTCTTCAATCCGGATATTGACATTCTAATGCTGAATCTAATGAAAACCTAGACCAGCCATATGATACAGGATATGTGATGATATAATATATGTGATATATGAGATTTTTCTCTTAGCTCAGATCAGATCAGAACTTTTTCAAAATTGAATTGGTGTGTTCACAATGATAAAAAAGTATCAACCACTTTCACTGTCAGTACAGTCTAAACAACACCATATGCATAACAGAACGGATCACTGACACACAAACACAGAAACGCAACTGCACAGCGCTTTTCTGAGGAAGCCGGACAACAATGACTACAAATAACAAGCAAATTCAATGGACATAGAAAAAGTAACTGCAAACCTTGCATCCTCACTAACCTGCATGCAAGTAAAGGAGCAAATATTGTGGATGTTGTGTTGAAATTGTAAACTGGAATATCCAAAATTTTATCACATGACTGACAGTTTCTCTAAAGGATCATAAAAATATTGTTTATATGTTGTGCATATAATACAACACAATAACACATCCTAATCACGTCATCACATCCAGATTCAAGGAGGAATTACACTGAGGAACTGGGGGTCCAACAAGCAGTGAATGTATCACTTCAGGTGGTCCTTTTCATTTAGGAAAATTACGTTGGTAGTGTATGTTGACCTAGAATACAGATCTGGAGCTCGTCACAGTATATCTACTGTTTTACCTGTGTGAATTACAAACCAGGTAGCTTATAAGAATCAGTAACAGAAGAGAGGAAAGTGGAAACTTTACAGAGGGGAAAAAAATGTGGACACAAAGTTGAAAGAATAAGTTTGCAATTTTTTTTCCAAACATTACAATCATACACCTTGTATCTACAAACAAGCACACTCTATATCTGTACACACACACTCACAAACACACACACACACACATCCTTGTACTTATATAGTAGTGAGGACCTCCATTGACCTCTATATTATTGACTTCTGTATTTCTAACCAAAAGCTAATCTTTCTACACTTTTAGTTTTGCAAATAAACTTGTATTTTTTTGTAAAAGCAGTTTAAAGAAGTGAGGACCACTAAAAAAGTCCTCACTTCCCAAAAATGTCCTCATTCTGCTGGTTAAAAACTCATTCTGGTTCTCACTAAGTAGCAAGTACAAGAACACACACACACACACACACACACACACACACACACACACCCATACACCTGTGTGTCTGCCTGTATACATGGATGGATGGATGGATGGATGGATGGATGGATAGATAGATAGACAGACAGGGAAAGACGGACAGACAGACAGATAATACTTAAGTTCACTATATATTTCATTTAAACTATTTCGTTAACTTAATTTAAAATGGCTTGCAATTATATAACTTGTTTTGTAATGACTTGTTTTGTTTTGTATAACTACGCTGGTGAGAATTATAGAAACTCAATGTAAAAAATTCCGATCTGAGTTAATCCAGAATGTAAACACTCACCTCCAGCGCGGTTTAATCCAGCTCCTCTCTCCCTCTCTCTCTCTCACAAGGTTACACAGGTACTTTACTCTGCTTCACCTCCAACATTCTCAATCAAATCCGGAGTATTTTCTTTTCTCATAAACAGCAGAAAGTCCGGTTTTTGGGACTCGTAAGTCGTGCTCACAGTTTATTTGCTTTTGGCGTGCGTCGGGCCATTTCAGGACGATTTAAAAGTTATTAAGTAAATGAAATCCCGCGTCAGAGAGAAATGCTCACTGCTCACTAATCCGCGCAGTTTGTGTAAAACGCGTCACGTTTAGACCCGCGAAGCTGCTTTTACTGTTTTCCCGAAGCTTCAGAAAGCGCCGTGATTCTCCGCGACACTAATCCAGCCCAGCGCGCGGGGCGGAGAGAGGGGCGGGGCGTGCGGGTGAAACCACGCCCACTCCGCTACAACGCGCGCTCCCGCGTCATCACTAATTACTCAGAAAGGTGCGAAAACACGGAGTTTTAAAGAAATAAAGGCTATAATTACAGAGGTGGACAAAGTAGCTAACTTCTTTACTTTACACTAGTCAAATGTTACTCCAATACAAGTGAAAGTCGTACAGTTAAATTTTTACTTAAGTTAAAGTACTGAAGTACTTGTTTTAAAAAATACTTAGTATTAAAAGTACATCTTTCACCGCATTGTTACATTATTGCCACAACACTTATAATACCTAATGCCTCTGACTAGCTTGTAGAAGCTGTAGAATAAGGAATTGGTAGAATGTTACAGAATGAAGCACAACCTGAACTCATAAAGAAAACCAGTCATTAGTTTACTTTATCAATTAATTGTAAGACTACACACCAAACAAAACAGCATGGTAGTGTTGTGACACAGCTCTGGCAGTGTGTGCACACATATATGTATATGTTAATCAGGAGGACAGTGCAATAGCTGTAAATGCAGCTCACAACATAAAGTCAACATTCCAACCTGCTTAAAACCCAGCTCTACATCTCTAGCTTCATGACTTTCCAACAGCAACAATGTTTTAATCAAGACAGAAAACAGCAGAACTGTCTGAACTTGGTCTTACAGTTCCAGTCTACAGGCGTGACGTGACCCTACTGATTACTGATAGACTTTCACCTGCCGAACAACCAATCACCTTTTAGAAAAGGGGGAATAACATCCACTTTATCCACAGATTTGAAAGTAACGAGTAACGTGAACCTTGTTAGAAATGTAGTGAAGTGAAAAGTATGGTATTTGTCTTTAAAATGTAGTGAAGTGAAAGTCATAAGTTTCCAAATAAAATTCTACTCAAGTGAAGTACAGATACTCAAAAACTCTACTTAAGTACAGTACTCAAGTAAATTTACTTAGTTACTGTCCACCTCTCTATAATTATATATATTTAATATGTCATTTTACTACTAATATCGCAGGAAATCTCACAAAACATTTAATAATCTTTAAAAATATTACTGTTTTAAGGAACTTAAGCATCTCAACGTTCACGTAAGACGATTTAATGTCATATAAGTGGCTGGTGGAAAGTTATGGGCTCAGAATTTATGCTTTATAATGATGTTTATTGGGTTTTATTTACTATTATGACTAATACTAATATGAACAATTAAAATAAAAAAATTAAAAGAGAAGAAGAGTTTTCTTTATGAGTATTAATCTTGTTAGTAGTGTTTTAAGAATTTGGCCATGCAAAATGAAATGGGTTTTAAAAATCTATGGTGGTTTTAGCTGTTTTAAAAGTTATTTATCAGCAGAAAATAACTTTTAAAATAGCAAGTGTGGTGCTGAAACAGTAGCAAAGCTTTCTAGAAGTGTTCCTGTGTTTTTAGAGCATCTCTGTACAGACCAGCCCTACAGATGCATTCCAAATTGTACACTAGTATACTAAAGGTCTATGTAGCATCCCAGTCTGTGTTGAAAGGACATCCCATGAACCTGCCAGTCTGCTGCAGGCTACAAACTTTATTCCAGGACATCAGCAGCTACAGATTAACCCCTGTCCTGGAATAGCACTGCGTCACATCCTACTAATCTGGTACAACCCAGCTGAGGGTTTACCACCAGTAATGTGTCCCTCTCCAAACGTGCCACAGTAAGGTGACTGAGAGCCTGAACCGTGTGACTGTTGCGTGTGTGTGTGTGTGTCTGTGTCTGTGTGTGTTCGGGTTTAGAGGGGATTCGTGAGGTCATGATGCCCTTTCAGCGATAGGAAAACTTAGTTGAGACTTTACTGAAACTTAAAAAGAGAAAAGCTTTCAGGGGCAAGCACTTCACACAAACTTCACACTTGTTTCAGTCTAGCTGCACCTAGTGGTACAAACCAGAACAACACTACCAATAATTAATTATCTATGCCCTATCCACACCTAATTGACAATAACACTTTAATCTCTATAAGAACAATGATTTATTTACTCTTGTTACTCAGGGTGTTCCTCAGGGTTCTGAACTTAGCCCTCTTCACTATCCTTTATTTTGTCTTTCCAAATCTAATTAACTCATTGCCATGACCTCATGTTTCATTAAGTTGATGGAGCTTAATCTTAACCACAGTATGACCACCCATTACATCCTGTACACTGTATATGATTATAACTTTCCGCGTAACTTTTCTGAGCTAAACAAAGATAAAAAGGCCTTGTTCTATGATTTTAGAACTCTAGTCTCCAGTTGTTTAAAAAATCTAATTATTTATTTATTTCAAACATTATTCAACTAATCCTAATCTTGAACTTTTTATACTTTGCTTCATTTGATGGCCGAGTCATATTCCTATTGAGGAATAAGTTCTTTCAGAATGATTTCAAATTATTTTTCAAAAGCAACACAACTTTTCAGGATAAGATTGTTCTTGAAACAATAGTTATTTTTCTAATATTAATTATCCTATTGTGTGTGTGCATTTGTTTTTCATTTTATTTAATAACGTTTAATAAAGATCTTTTTCTGTTATTTATTAATCATTACTGCAAAGAATTATAAGATGTAAAACAAAGGCCTTGTGTCCACTAGATGTCGTTTTTGCCCAAGTAACTGAGTGATTTTTATCTAACATCAAACTTTTATTTGGTCAACCTTTCTAATCAGAACTTTGTTACCACTTTAATAAGAGATGAATTCTGGATTATTTAAAGAACTGATAAGCTTTAGCCAGATTAAATATTCATTGTCATGTTTGCAGGTTAGAGAGTATGTTAGAAAAATATAATAAATAACAATAATCATTACCATGTCCATTCAAAATTGCGTATAATATTATAATATATAGTATAATTGCGTGTCATTCTTATCTATTTTTGTAAGAAATTTTGTTCCAGCAGAGTTCATTACATATTAGTCAAAGGTAAAAGTCTATTTGATGATTTAAAAAGTCAATGCAAATTTGACAACTTCACACACTTCATAGCTGGAACTAAAAAGCTGAGTTAACAGTTGATGTGAATGTAAATCCTGAGCAGGATTTCATCATCATGAAGCACAAGTTCAAGTGAAGTCTTACATCATGCAGAAGCTGCACTGGATTCCAGCAGCTGTGAGGAGGAGCTTGACTTGTGTCTACGTGTCGGCCTTCAGCCAGTGTGTGTGTGTGTGTTCATGTATTTGTTGTGTGGGGGAGACACTTTTGTCCCTAAAATCCTTTTATCTGTTTTTTTTTTTTTTTTGGGGGGGCTTTGTGGGGACATTTGAGAGGTCCCCATGAGGAGAAATTACTTTATAGAAAATGTGCTTGTTTATTTGAGAAACTAAAAGAATTAAAAGATGTGCTTTACGGTTGCCGAGGGTTAAGGTTAGGGTTAGGATTAGGTGTAGGTGTAAAATTATATACATCTAGTCATTATGGGAGTCTATGGAAAGACCTCACAAAAACAGTAATACAAGACTGTGTGTGTGTGTGTGTGTGTGTTTAGCAGACCGCCAGATGTGTGTTCTTTTAGAATAAATGTTTATTGCATTAAGTTTAGGTAGACATGTTTGTGCCAAGTTTCAATCCAAGCTGATGAACCATAGTTTCATGCCAAGAATAAGCTTAGTTATTGTATACTGGGTGTTAAATTTTTGTTGGATCTCTCTTTTAGTTCACTTGCCAGTTAAAATGATTTAATTAGAATCATATGGACATGTTTTTTTTTTAATGTTAGTTATAAATATTTGATATTTACTGACTATAAATTGTATATTGGCCACCACAACTACCTCAACTAATCTAATGCATTGGAAAAGATCCACATCCAGACAAAAAAGGAGGAATGACAAAATGTAAAATCTGCTGCGTGTTTGACCAGCATCTGAAGGCTAAATACCAGACTGTGTGATTTTAACAGCTAGGCCTGCAGTTCTCTGATGATAAAATCAAAGTGCAGTGAGGCATGTTGGCACAAGGCAGTACATGTCCAACAAGCGCACATTGACATAAAAGCTTTATGCTGGCAAGAAGAGCTGTGAAATCAACATTTACATTGAGAAGCATTTGAAATACAAGCATTTGAAGCACAAAATGAAAATCTTCATGTATTTGTGAGCAAGTTTGGTTATAATTATAGCTTGAAAAACACAAGTTGGTTCAGGAAACTTAATTGTAGCTATTTTTTAAAGATTTATTTTAAATCTCACCACCTTACGCACATTTTAAGCTTATTTTTGTGCCGTAGTTGTATGATCAAAGTTTCCTGATGCAGCTTTTACTCTTCTGTGTTATATACTATATATACTACATTATGATAACCTTCAAATTTAAGCTTAAAATATTAAGCCTAAATCCATATTAGTCAACACTTAAGTTTGACATGTTTGGCCTCGTAGATCTTTCTGAAGCCAACATAAAAAACAGATTCTGGCCAACTTTCTTTTCCCTGATGACCTTGTGTTTTTCTGCAGCATATTTGCTATGTAACTCCACCCATAATGCTTTATTTATGGATATTGCAGCATCCAGAATGTAACTGAAGCTATATGAGAAAGGATGTGAGCTAACGGAAAAGCTTCCTGTCCCATTCATTCAGAGTCCTTCCTCCCCCTTGCATTGTTTCAATGCGTTCATTTGTGCGTTATCTCCAGTCATGTTTTCATAATTAAGAAGGAAAAAGATGAATTAAAATATAGAAAATGAAATATAATATAAAGAACAAATGATATTACAAACACCACGGTTTGGGCTAAAAAATCTTAAAGCTGTGTTTTGAACCCATAACCAACTTGAATACTATTAAAAATTAAATTATCAAAATCACCATCTTGACACAAGTTAGCATCTATGATTGTAGAGTATAGTTTTTTATTCAGTAAAGTTGGTATGAAAGTCCATTAAAATTGATTATATCTATGCATCTAATAATATTGGTATGAAAATTTGCTCCAATAACAAAAGCTACACATAGCAGGTAAGTAAATATGATATACTTCAACGTAATTCAGTTTCACATTAAAATAGTTCACACTTTTTAGACATGCAGGACATTTTTACACATCCATTGCGTATGAGTTGAGGAAGAACCAAATTTATAGTTAAATAAACGCCTTACAATTCTAAACCAGTAAAATGCAGTATCATAACACACGAATGTTAATATGATAACATAACATTGACATAACTGCAGTTACTTTAATGCAATGCAATTCAAACCTTATGTGATAAACAGGACGTGCCAAATTACTATTTATCCAAGATCCAACAATGTCCACAGACATAACATGACAAATGTTCTTAGAACTTTTGTTCAAATATTTACCGATAAATTATTTATTAAAACATATTTGTTGATGCATTATTTTGAAGTGAGACATAAACCAGTCAAAACAACCAAACCAGCTGCATTCCTTTTCTCCAACCAGCCGGGAATGTTATAGCCTTAGGCTGTGTTTTCAGTGACCTGTATAAAGTGACCCCGAGCTACAGGCTTTTAAAGTGCCTCAGTTCCACAATTCCTACTCCTGAAAACATGATGCATCTCATTTGAAAAGAGACGGTGCTTAATATGAGTAACGTGACCCGGTTCCGCCCCACGGAAACCCTGATTTGTCTGTTATGAACAGTAACCATTTGTTGCTAACAAAAAACTCACTCATGCTGTGTTTTGTGTTTGAAGTAATAAAGTTCTCTAGTGCTGAGCAGTGCAAGAACATAGAGCAAAAATGATAGGTCTGGATTTCCTGGATTTTCCAATTCTACCGTAACATGAAGTTACCAATGGTTCTGACATTTACAAACGTTTCCTTATTGAACTTCTGTTCCTAGGTGAGGATGAAATCTACAACTGCTGAAGAGCACTCTTATGCAAAGACGTGCTGAAAAATTAAAAGTAAAGCAGAGAAACTACTCTTAGGACTAAATTAGGGTGTTAAAAAAACTGCTCCCACTATTAAATGTCTGCATCCCCCCACTATTAACCTAAAGCTCTGACACGGCCCACTACAGACGTGGCAGTGTGGGGGATGGAGGGATGAAGAGAGGGAGGGTAGAGTACAGAAGAGACAAAAGAGATAAAGATCCCTTTAGACATAACATACACATTCCTTTGTGATTTTTCTGCTACGAAGACACACCTAGTAGTTTCAAAACGTTCACAGAAATATTTAGTCTATGAAGTATTAATGTAATGAATTATGTATTTTAAATACTAATGTCAAAATAAGAGCCTGGTACATTTCTACATTTATGTCGTACACGAGTCTTGTGATTGCAAACTTATTTTTTGTGACCTTAAGAATAAAAATCCACGCAGCATTAGTCGGCATCGTTTAACATTTTTCCTTTATGTAAGAAAAATCTAAGATCATAAGTCTAGGCCCAAAGGACCGGTCAGTTTCTCATGACTTTAGGACCTGGAGGGAAGCGGTAATTGGAGCCAGGGGGAGGTCTCTTTGCTCTGAGAACTCAGTCAGAGCTTCTCATTGTAATAGTCCTTTCCCAGCTTCCAGAAGTTTCCTTTGCGCAGTATAAAGTCTGCCGGGCGGGATCTGACTCTGTGAAGGCCGACACGTCGAGAGGAGCCTAGGACAGTTGGGAAGGTAAGCAGAAGTTATGGACGCGGTGTATTGTGTGTCAGGGATTGAGAATTGGAACAGAAATGCATCTATTTTTCCTTTAAAGGCAGGCAGTAGTTTGTGCTTTAATGTAGTTTGCATAGCTGATACAGAAAGCAGAAAAACGTAAAACTGAAATTATGCACAAAAATGATTTATGGCAGCAAGAAAATTGCAGCACCAGCTTTTTCTGCAGTTTTAAAATCAGGGCTGAATGTTTTTAAGATTAAAAAGCTTTGTGACATCTTAAGACTGTTGAATAGGAGTGGAAAGAACTGAGAACAACACAAAATAAAGTATTTCTCATGCTCTGTTTAAAAAGGACAAAGCTGCAAAGTTAACAGTGGGACAAAATTTTTAATTTTTAACTGCTCATTTTTGCTTTCGAGGTACGACAGTCCCACCCGACCATATCCGCTCACGCACGTTCATTCTTGTCTCACTTGGTCCTAAAAGAGGGATGAAGTCTTTAGAAAAAAAGTTGCATGAATGTATTTGTGCATAATGAAAAGTGCTTTCTACAATGGCCATGTACAAATGGTGGGATGCGATTATTTCAGCCTGTCTAGTTTCAGAACTCTGCCAAAACACGGCCTGAATTCTTCTGCCACTATGGCAGAGCTGATTGGAGCTTGCTGGTCCTGCACAGTCTTGTCCAATGAGACATCTGGATGATTATCTGTGGACGATCTGGGCTTATATAGACATCTAGATGAAGAGTCCATTCAGAGACTGTAGCTGAAACGCCATGAAGCTAGGCCATGAAGACAGGCTTTAGCTAGAATCAAATTACATAAAAACTGAGGCCAGCAAAAGCTCCATCAATCATACATATTACTTTTTTAAGGGAAAAACACTGTGAATACTTTAGTGTTGCTTTTAGTAAGACTCAATAGCTTGAATTTTTCATGAGCTAAAGGGTATGCTGAGAAGAAATCTGATGCATCTGCTCCCGTTTTATTGTTATGGGCCATGACGTGGCAGTTCTGAAGTCTTCTGGGCTCTCAGGAAACTTAGCAAGTCTGTAATTACATGACTGAAGATTATCTGAATAGAGTTAAAGCGACAGTAAGCCTGAAAGGCACTGGCATTAAAGATGGTGCGTTGATGGTAAACTAACAAAATTTGGTGTAAAAAAAGGATCAGTTTGGGGTATGATTTAGTCAAGCAGTTAACTATCAAAGACCGGCAAGAACCAGATACAACAATACTAACCAGTTTGTTCCAGAAATCATTGTAGTTAACTTTGAGATTTAAGAAGGTGTTTACTGGTTTCCTCTTCTAGGGAAGTCCACTCAACCATCTCTGAAATCATGTTGGTGAGAATTCTAGTAGTCCTGTGCCTTCTGGCCAGCACTAAAGCTGAGAAGACTCTCAGCAGCCATGCCACCATCTTAGCTGACAACAGCGCCAACCTGGCATTCACCTTGTACCAAAACATGGCCAAGGAGAAGGACGTGGAGAACATACTAATCTCCCCTGTGGTGGTTGCATCCTCCTTGGGTTTGGTAGCTCTCGGAGGCAAGTCGTCCACCGCCACTCAGGCCAAGACAGTCCTCGGTGGCAGCAAAGTGAAGGACACCCACCTCCATGCCGGCCTGGCCGAGCTTCTGACAGAAGTGAGCAACTCTACTGCCCGCAACGTCACCTGGAAGATCAGCAACCGCCTTTACAGCCCGAGTTCTGTCAACTTTGCAGACGACTTTGTGAAGAACAGCAAGAAGCACTACAACTACGAGCATTCCAAAATCAACTTCCGGGACAAGCGTAGCGCTGTCAGCGCCATCAACGAGTGGGCATCAAAGTCCACGGATGGGAAGCTGCCAGAGATCACCAAGGATGTGGAGAAGACAGATGGAGCCATGATCATCAACGCCATGTTCTTCAAACGTAAGTGGTGGTCATTTATGGTTTAATTTACAGTGTCAAAAATTCTTTCCATTAAAAATGTTCTCTTTTTGTTTCTTTAACAGCTCACTGGGATGAACAGTTTCATCATAAAATGGTCGATAACCGAGCTTTCCTCGTTCACCGCTCCTACACCATCTCGGTACCCATGATGCATCGCACAGGTGAAACAATAGTGCCACAACAATTTACCTAATTTATCTGAAACAGTGCCAACTTTTGCCTTGTTGATCTTGGAATGACAAGAGAGTTACATTTGATGGGTCTTAACTTTTTCCAAAAGGTATTTACGGGTTTTATGAGGACACCACCAACAAACTCTTTGTGCTGGAGATGCCCCTGGCGCACAAGATGTCGTCGCTGGTGTTATTTATGCCCTACCACGTGGAGTCTCTGGAGAGACTGGAGAAACTGCTGACCCGCAAGCAGCTGGACACCTGGCTGGGCAAGTTGCAGCAGCGAGCCGTCGCTGTCTCCTTGCCAAAGTTCAGCATGGAGGTCAGCCACAACCTACAGGTGAGGATTTGCCCAAAATTTGTTGGCATTTGACACTAGTCTTATTAATAGTCCCTGGAGTAGGGCTGGGCGATACAATCTCAAATCAGTATCACATTAATTGAACATTTTACCTCAATTATGGGATAAGTATTCACAAAATTCTTTTTTAATTATTAACAATTTTTAAAAATAATCACAATAGACAAGTTTATGTCGATTAGAGGCTGAGGTTAACTTTTGATTAATTGCCCAGCCAGACCATGGAGTAACAAATTTCAGATTTTCAAAAAACGATCTTTAACTTTAACAGAAACATCTGGGAGAACTTGGCCTGACCGAGGCTGTGGATAAGGCCAAGGCTGATCTGTCCCACATCTCTGGTAAAAAAGACCTCTATCTTGCCAATGTGTTCCACGCCTCCGCCTTGGAATGGGACACACAAGGCAACCCTCCAGACGCAAGTATCTATGGAACTGACAGGCTGAAGAACCCCAAGCTCTTCTACGCTGACCATCCTTTCATCTTCCTGGTCAAAGACAAGAAGACCAACTCCATACTCTTCATCGGCAGGCTGGTCCGGCCAAAGGGAGACAAGATTAAAGATGAATTATAATTTGTGCCGTAGCTAGTCTTTCTCTGTGTTTAAATGTGATAGAATGTGTGTTGACTTTTGACTGAATTAGGTGAGAAGCAAGAGAGTCACCTCTTTGCCTGATACCGCGACCCTGCTAACAAAACAGCATGGTCCAGCAAGTTTTGGTTTGACCTGGTCATCATTTTAGGCTTTCACATAAAGACCCAATTACTTATGATGGGTTCTAGGTCTAATAAAATTGATTTTAATGTCAAATTAGCTTGGCAAAACCACCTGTTTTGGACCAGCTATAAGCAAAAAAAAAACTGTCACGCTTGCCTATGCTGTTTTTTTAAGCAGGGGAGGACATTCCACACGATCCATGGACCACCATTTATGTTCATTGATTTTTCCCCCACTGGTATACAATAACCTGTAAAATCCAATGCAACAGACAGTCCAACAAAGAAACACATCAGTCAAATAACAATAAGACTGTCATAAAAATCCTGAGGGTTATGGGCAGAGTATGAGAAGGACAGCATGCTTATATTAAGCATGAATTCCAAGATGTTTGACTTGCATCCAGTAACAGCATTCCTCTCAGGGTTCTAGATATTTTTAATATGTTTTTGAATGGATTTGCCAAGGTACCAACACCGTGTGTCAAACTCTTGGTATGTTAAAAACGTGGGGATGCTTGAAATACTTATATCTAAAAATACAATGGATTTGGATGAGTTTTGCAATGTGTGCAAACCTTTTTTTCTAAATGTACATAGCGTGCAAAAATCAACAAAGGCCTTTGCATCACACAGAAAATCCTTCTCTGCTTCCATTTCTGCACTGAAAAAGCTCTTCAGCGATAAAGTGGCCTGTGAGAACAATACAGCGTCCAAGGCTCTGTAATAAGTTTTGTTTGGCCTATATGTTGGTTTCCTGTTTTTTTGTTTTTCCAATAAAATCAGCACCACTGAATCATTTGAATCTGTTGTTGATTTGTATGCACAATAAGATCAGTGTTTCTTAAATGCACAAACCATTATGGAACATGGTGCAGACAGTCTTTACACTGGTAAGTATTAGGTAGCAGTTGTATTTACACCAGGCAAACAAGGTTGATAAATCTTTTTTCCATGTACCAAACAACAAAACATTATTCCATATCTCAAAGAATTAGAGACAGCACTAATAACGGGACTCAATGCAGCTTTGTGAGGACATTTTTTTGAGGATGTTCATGACAAAGAAGAGCTTTTATAGAAAAGAAAAGGCTTTATGTAGAAACCTAAAAGAGTGTTAAGGGTAAGGTTAGGTGTTGCTGTAATGTATTATATAGAAGCCAATAAAAAAATGTTTTATATCCTTAATCATTAATGACATTTATTAACTATATAAATGTGGCATCTTTAATATAAATGTGGTATTCCGAGGCCATCTAGTGGAGGTTCATTAAAATAACAGCGTTGTCCAGACTTGATCATGCAGTTTGTCTTGATTCCTAAATAGATACATTTGAAAATAATAATTCCAGCCTCATGGTTTCATCTTATTTACACTGTTACACTGTATATTAATTTATTTGTTGTACTGCTGAGTAAATGCACAGGAAAAATATACAAAAAGTTAAAGATGCAACTACATCTTATCATTACTGTGTTTAAAATAAAAGTGTAAAACACACATTAATTCAACAAAAAAAACATTTTTATTGATCTCATTGATAATCAAAGCCATGTTTGGAATTTTGCAAATTTCACTAAACTGAAATCTTAATCAATCCTTGTGAGCCGCAAAATGTTTCTATCCTTCTTTAACAAAATAATATTAAAAAATGTAAGTGCAAACTGTGTATAATTTAACAGTTTAATGAAGTAATTTAACAGCTTTGTAAAGGTTAACTTGCAGTTTTTCCACACTTTCCTCCCAAACGTGAAGTTGTGGGCGGCGCGTGGGGAGCGGCTGCGTTGCGTAAGCGGGAATCGCAAAGAAGCGGACAAATGGAGATTTTCGTCGTGCTGTAGCCAATAAAAAACGAGTTGGAGTCGAGACACAAGCTCCTAAAACTCGTGAAGATGCCGTGAACGAGTTTTACAAACGTTGTCACGGTTCCTCACGCGACAGGTAGCGGTATTCGGAGTGCGAGGTGAGTAGTTTTGAGGGGAAACTGGGCGCGTTACAGCAGAGTTACGTTAGTGGCGTAAAGTTGGCTTTAACGGCTGAAGGGTATTGACTAACTTTGGGTCAAAACGAAGCTGAGAATGTGCAACTTACTGCTTAGACTGGGTCTCGGTTTTACGTTGACATTAAACATAAAATGTGGCCTACTCTGGGTCATTCCTTAGATTTTAGGATGCAACCTTTTTATGTCTCTCTTTATTAAGTTAACCTTAATCTTAAAAGTTACATTAACTGCAATAAAATGTATAGAAAAGTAGTGTATATTAAAAAATATAGATGTCAGTACGTGTTAAAAGACAATGACACAAAGATAAGAGTGTGACAGTCAGGTAGAGTATGAGAGTTCAGTTTGTCTTGTTAAGTAAGTTCAAAGTTGTTCTTGAACAGACTTACAGAACTATGTTTATTTCTTCAATCAGAAAAGATTACAGGTGTTATTGGGCTTGAAAATACCAATTTAAGGCACAGGAAGCACACTGTAGAGTAATTAAGAGTGAAGGCTGCCTTTGTAGTCTAGTTTGCACCATCTTAAAAGACGGAGGTGCCAGTGTGCCAAAGTGATGTGTTACAATCGGCAAATGGGCCAGTCTACTTCAAAAGAGTCTTTTGTTCTCTTAGCTTTTATTCATTCACATTTATGAGATTTAGAAGATGTGTGATGGTGACTTCCTTTTCCTGATTATAGGAAGTCTCCCTGAAGCAAACCTGGGGATAAGGGTTTTAGTGGTGGTAGAACAGAGCCTTGATTTTGAAAGTGTGTATTCAACTACTAGTGTCAAACCTGATTGTTGTGTTTTCTCCAGACGTAATGATGGCCAAACCGGTGGGAGGAACGGTCGCCCTCCTCCTTGTGCTTCACATTACCGCAATGAAACCGTGCCACCCTGGATGCCAATGTGAGGTTGAGAGTTTTGGGCTCTTCAACAGTTTCAGCTTGACCAAAGTTGATTGCAGCGGCATTGGTCCCAGCATGGTTCCGGTGTCCATACCTTTGGACACCTCATCCCTCAACCTTTCATCTAACCGCATCCAGGCCATCGAGGACTTGGTGTTATCCGGACCGGGTTACACCACACTGACGAGCCTTGACTTGAGCAGCAATCTCATCTCTGTTGTCAACGGAAGCACTTTCTCCAGACTTCGCTACCTTCAGACGCTTGATCTTAGTCACAACTTTCTGGAGAACCTGATGGAGGGCTGCTTTTCGGGACTGCCTCTTGCTGAGGTGGACCTGAGCCACAACTTTATTGGCAAAATCAACCTGAACCTGTTCTCGGTCCCGGACCATGGAAGGCCTCTAAGTGTGGACCTTTCTAATAATTTACTAACAGCTGTCACCAGGAGTCCTCGTTATCAGCTGCTCAACATACAGAGGCTTAATTTCTCCGGAAACCATTTGAGTTCTGTTCCGAAGCTGCAGGACATCTCTCTCCGGTCTTTAAATCTGGCCGATAATCCTATCTCTCTTATTGACACTCAGAGTTTTGCAGGTCTAAAGGATTTAGTCCAGCTTACTCTGAGCAATATGCCCAAATTGGGTTCCATCAAACCTCAGAGTTTTCAGGATCTCCAAAACCTCCAAGTGCTTGATCTCTCACACAACAGGATGCTAAAATCATTGAGTGCTGAGGTGTTCAGTGGCCTTAACTTACTACAGGAGCTCAACTTGTCTAACTCGGGAGTGTCATCTCTGCCAACAAACATCTTACAGCTTCTCCCAAGTATTAAAAGCATCATCCTGAGGGACAAAGTGAACTGCTGGAGGGTTCGCAAACAGGAACTGTTCCACCGACACGTTGGGCGGAGGGAGATCGGAGAGGCGTTGACATGTGATGTGACTGGAGTTGTTTTGTGACAGAATCAGAAAATAAACAAAATATCTATCTGTAATGATGTCTTGGAGTGTGTTCACTCTGGCAATTTCAGGCTTGCAAATGTGCTCACGCTTGTGTTTGAGTAAAGAAAAGCACATTTAAGTGCTTGGGTGAAGTTATGATACTTATGTTACTTTACAGGTAATGGGTGCTTATGTATCATAATGTTTTTGAATTTAAGCTCCAATTATGTTTAAATAAGAAAACAAAAAAGCCAGAAGCCTGGCTTACTGACTAAAATAGGTGTTATTGGTGGGTTATACATGGGTATTATATGTAACTTTTTACCCAAAATAGGGATTCAGTGTGTTACATAACTTTGAGTATTGCTAAAAATATAATTATAAATGTCAGCTATTTGTGTTTTAATAAAATGGACAAAAGCTCCCTCTGCTGGCAGAAATGAGCTGGTTGATGTGTACTATTTTACTTATAATATTTTTAAGTTTAATTTCATTTAAGTTGAAACCTTGTGTACTACAACCATGTCAAAAAAGGAAGTATCTGCTGTTTCCATGATTACATAATATTGTATAGAAATATACAATATATTAAAATTTATTTGTATATAACACTGTGTAACAGTGTGCTGTTTATTTTATGAAGCACTTTCTACTGTACATAATTTCTCATTTGTATTTTGCACAACATTACCAAATAAAGTATTACTTCTCTGCCTCAAGTGTAAAGGGTAGTAAACAAAAACAGTCTGATGAAACTCCCACATTCATCCTCTCTGCTCCCTTTTTGCTAAAATCTGTATAAATAGTTTTTGTGTACATTTCAAGCATTTGGCTCTCAGCGCTTCATTCCTTTTGAATATTTTTTCAATGAGAGATAAGACTGAAGTCAAAGCAGATCCTTATCAGCCATAAGAGGTTTTGTTGTTCAGTCAGACTGGCGTCAGAATAAACTTTCATCTTCATTGAGACATACGAAATGGATACCACGCGTCTTAATTTCCATTATTCCTTTTTTCTTCTTCTTACTGCTTCTCCAAAGTTACTTGTTGATTTTTTAAAAAGGGTCCTTATGACGCATTTAAAGCCAATTCACTTTTTTTGTAAGTGATTCTTTTGTCATTGTGAACACAGCACAGCACAGTCTTGTCTCTGATTTGAAAGCAATAATCCAATTAAACAATAATAAAATTAATAGGAAGTTAATTGGGCATTTTACGTAAAAACTACCTTTTAAGCTATTTTCAGCGATCAATATTAAAACAATTAAATAATTACGTTTACAGACGGTAGAGTATTTTCACTTCACACTGCTGCTGATCTGGCACACATTTAATGCCGGCCGACCTAAATTGCAAAACTCTTCTCTTGACTGCTACTACAATATCTACACATTTTTGCACTGTTGCTACATATTTGTACGCCGTCGTACGTACAATATATAGCAGAGATGACAATAAAGTTGACTTTGACTTTGACTTTGAGAATCATACATCGCTGGTACATAACATTGGTTACATATATTTACATATATTTTCACTTGTTAGTTAATCCCGGAGCAAAGACGTGCCTTCTCCATGCATATGTTGTGTATTTTCCCATTTTTACCGCTATTATTATTATTATTATTATTATTATTATTATTATTATTATTATTAATGTATTATTCATGTATAACAATACAAGGCCGTAAAGCCCAGTAAAGATGTCAAGTCATGTTATCTCACCTGTACACTCCACTGTACTTGCTGATTGGACAGTTTTGGATCCGTTAGTGTAGGAATGAAATCCCTCCCTCCTACCCTCCCTCCCTCCCTCCCTCCTCCAGCGGATGGCCGGCCCTTTCTCACTCCTTCTCCGACAGGGGGTTACAGCTTTTAGTGTCCTGCACTGTCGCGTTATTAAATGATACTGTCACGCACGTAAGACAGTGTCACGTGATAACGGTTCGACCCTTCTCCCTCCGTCGCTCTCCCATCATGGCTCCTGCGGTGGACAGGGAGGGTTACTGGGGGAGTCCGACCTCAACGCTGGACTGGTGCGAAGAAAACTATGTGGTGTCGTTCTATATCGCCGAATTCTGTAAGTGTCCTACGAAGTGGCCGACGACTCGCTGCTTGTGTTGTTTTTTTTTCTCTCGCGGTTGCCATAAAGTAACGCGCGAGGCCGTCACTCCGTTCCCCTCTTTAGGACGGGGGGCACGAGTGAGAAGTCAGTCAACGTAAACGGATAAACAAGTCCAACTTTGTGACAAATGACATGTTGTTACTCCAAATGATTAGTGTTTTTTTTTTTTTTTTAAACAAATGGACGCGTTCCGACTGACCGGGGCTCGTATTAGCAAAAGGAGACGTTTTGTGTTTGTGTCTTCGAGTTGTTGAGTCTCGATCCACAAATAGTTGAGAATTAATACGCGATGTTTTGTTATTCGGAGTCGGTTGTTGTGTTTTATAATGTAAAGTCGGTGTGGGTTTGTTCTCGTTTGCTCTGAACTGTACGTTAGAACAGTGAAGCGCGCGCACGCGACGGCGCTCGTGCGCGTACTGTGACGTCACAGGGTTGGTACGGAATTATTGCATTTTATTACTGATGATAATAAGCACTATTAAAAAAAGATTAGTTCGGCCATTCCACTTTTCTGATTTTGGTTACAACAAATGATATGAAATAATATTAATTGCAACTTAAGGGGAAGGATTACTATTGCACGTGGTTTGTTACCGAAACAGGAAGTGAATATGTACAGAATCCTGTAACGTCTTTAACGTATCAATCATTAATAAATGAGTCAGAATATTCTGACATATTGATGAGGTGCAAACCTTTAGTCAATATCATCATCCCCCTCCCCGGAGATCCACTTACAAACGCGCGTGTGTGTGTGTGTGTGTGTATGTGGTTCGAGGACCTGACTGTGACCTCCTTTATGAGGAGGTCACATACTCCTTTTTGTATGTGAGGACCGGTGTCCTCATGACTAGAATTGCGATATATAAGTTCCAGGTTTTATTTACAATAAGTCAAAGTATATACTTTGGAACATGTAGCTGTAATATTATTTAGATACAGTAATATCAGTGTCAATTGGATTACCACAAAAATAGCAAAGTGTGTGTGTGTAAGTTATATGTGGTTTTGAGTAAAACTTATACAAGTTCCAATTTTTTTCTTTTGTTTAGGAAAAACGAAAAGCAATAAGACCTGCTTTGTAGTTACAGTTATATGGGAGTCAATTGAAGTACTTCACAAAAATGTGTGTGTATTTATGCACACTATTTGCGTAATTTTAAGGACAAGCTTGTATCCTAGCTTTTGGAGGACATTTTTGTGTGAGAAGACCCTGTATTTATAAGGATAGCATTGTTCAAAAATGGTTTTTTGTTTTGAAAAACTAAAAGTCAAATGACTTGCTTTAGTTTTATAACTCGCTGTAGTATCTTTAAAATAATTAGGACAGTAATATGAGAGCTGTTTGAAGTAAATCAAAAAAAGGTAGGTGTGTGTCTATGTGTGAGTGTTGACACAGTGCGTAGTTGGTGCTATGGCTGGAATGTGCAGCGCTCAGTCAAAGTGACCTGGTAACCCAGCTAAGAATACAAAAGACGCCCAAAAGCATTTGTTCTCTGCTTTGTGTTGTCTGGTCCAAAACAGGGACACAATAGTCTGTTGGTATTGCTGTTGTTGCTGAAGGATGATTGTTTTTCATTAAATTTTTATAATCCATATTTCATTTGGATATTATATTACTGCATACTCAATTATGTACATGGTCAAATAAAATAGATTCATTTAAATGTTAAGCTGGTTTAGAGTGGACTTTTGATTATTCCTAGTCAAGAGGGTCATTGGATCAAACCACACTTCAAATTTATCTGCAAAGAGGGTTTGTCATTATGAGCTTTTAAAATTGTCCAAAACACAAGATTTTAATCATTCATATCATCTTTGGATGGATGCCCCTTTATCAGATCAGGAAAGAGTCGATGAGTGCCAAAATTCCAAAATTATACATACAGATTTGTTTATACTGTATTGTTTTTTTCCCTCATTTGCAGGGAACACAGTCAGTAACCTGATTATGATCCTGCCTCCCATTTATGGAGCCCTGCAAACATTTAAAGACGGACTCGAGGTCCGTTATGTATGGTCATTTCTAGGACTTGCGGGTAAGCATATTTATTTCTTGTTTTTTTGCTAGCATTGTTTGTGTTTTTGGCCATCGTGCCCCCTTAAAAACAACTGTACCACTCGTTTACGCTGTTATTGTTATTGATGTAGCTGTTGGAATTGGTTCTTGGTGCTTCCACATGACATTGCAATATG
Organism: Distichodus sexfasciatus; assembly: GCA_032718565.1. NCBI lineage: Eukaryota > Metazoa > Chordata > Actinopteri > Characiformes > Distichodontidae > Distichodus > Distichodus sexfasciatus. The sequence goes on along the minus strand of JAVGVS010000194.1, from coordinate 387,650 downwards.
AAATGCAGGTGAGTCTGACTTTTTTCATCAAGTAAATCTGCTTTACTTGTTAGTTATGCCATACCGAGTGATCATAATTCAAACAAACTTACCTTCAGCATTTTGTATTTCTCTAGTTACTAGATGAGTTGCCAATGATCTACAGCTGCTGCATCTTCGTTTACTGCTTGTAAGTCAATCACTTTCTTAATGATGTGTTTTGTGGTTGTTTTTGACATGATTTGAGTAACTCATTGTTCCTGCATTAGAGCCCAAATTTGTTTGAAATGCTAATTATGAAAATATGGCTTTTATGTGTCGTGTTATCTTAGTCTGAACATTTACATAACTACACACTACAACATATTTTTTGGGAGGAAATAGGCAATATGTCAGTTTTTTTTTAAAATTAATGTAAATCCCTGAATAACAACATGGGCTGTTGTCTCTAAAAGACCTTTTTGCTTTTTGTACATGAACTGATCTTCTGATAGTGTGTATTCATTTCATTGTCTCTTAGCAATGTGAGTTATTAATACTGTAATTTGACCTTAATACAGGTATGAATGCTTCAAGCAAGAGAATGCCATTAACTATTTCCCAATCGCACTCCTCCTCTTCTTCAGTATTATTGTCAGTGTGGTAAGACCCTTCTTTTAATACAGCCAAAGTCCTATTGGATTGAATTACACATTTTCAGCAGTTTGTCTTGCATTAATATTCAGCACTGGCTTTGACCTTCTTGGAAGGGTTTGTTTGCGTGTGCACCTTTGCCCTGATGTACTGATTGCACACCTCACTCATATTTTTCTTATCTCACTTGTAGGTGTATTTGCAGTGGAAAGAGCCAGTGTTTCATCAGGTAGGCCATTGATTTATTAAAATATGTGCTGGTTGAACTAGGGTTGGGCGGCATTGCATGCCCATTGCTTTACATTGTCATACGTTTTAGAATAAACACAAACCTCCATGACTGGAAAGCTGGCTTTTTTTTTCAATTAACATGGTTAACTCCTTGCCTTAATTTGTTGTTTGAATACTGAATGTGTAAGGGATTGGTGCTACCTCTATTGCGATCACAGCATTAATCTTTTGGCAGTGGCCCTAACAATGGCACACATTTCTGGATCTTGAATCGAAAGGAAATCATAATGCAGCAGACTTTGTGATATCCTCACACATTGAATTGTCGTCTATTGAGTCAGTATAATTTCGACTTGCAATTTACGTCCCTAATTGACCGCCATCATTAAACACTTCAGAGGTCAACATTCTAACCGACACATCCGTCTTACTGTTTGTATATCACACACTTCAAGTGTTTACATCAAGCATTTGAAAGTGCTCAAAGACAAAGGTGTAACGTCCAAACAAAAGGGAGTATCGATGTGGTGGAGCCGGTTCTGGCTGAGAGCTCATGAGGGCAGAGTCGGCTCTCATTCTGATGAGGGATTGGGGACTGACATTTGAGAGCTTTTGGTTTGGTTTTTTTGGTCCGCAGTGCAACAATAGCAACTTATACAGCCACAGTACAGTTGCTATAGTAATGTGTGGGAATTTAATATCATTTGGGTTGATTCTTTTAAACATGCTCCCTTTTTTCCAGGTCATGTATGGGGTTCTAGTGGCCAGCTTAGTGATGCGATCTGTGTTCATAGTCACATGGTAAGTAAATGCACTTCTACAGTACTACACTTTGAATACTACTATGCTTAAAAAGTAGAGACTTTTTCGTGCAGGTGGCTTCATTTTAGCAAAATGTTCAGATTTTTTTACTTATATTGTTAAAACGTGATAAAAATCCAGTAATCCGTTCTTTAGGGTGTATCCTTGGCTCAGAGCGCTCTGCTACATATCCCTAAGTGTCTTCCTGTTAGGATTCATTCTGTGGAACATTGATAATGTATTTTGCGAGTCACTAAGGTAAGGTGGAATTGATTGCAGAACGTATTTAAAGTGTTTGCATGTGGAAATGTGAGAATCCAACACTGTTTTTGCTTTGTTAGATCCACACGACAAAAGCTGCCGCCTGTAGTCGGAGCTGTCACACAGCTCCATGCCTGGTGGCACATTCTCACCGGCTTTGGCTCTTATTTACACATACTCCTCAGGTACATCTCTTTGAAAGGTTACAGCTTGTGTTTGTTTGCAAAATAAAACAAGCTTAAATAAAATAGCCCTTTCTAAATTTTTACGAGGATTTTTTGTTCATTAACAACAATGGACTAAACTATAAAAATAATCCTAAATAAATAACAGATGAATATTCCTAGTCTTATTGCCACTCTCTCTTACGTCCCACAGCCTCCAGATCCGGTCCACCTACCTCAAGTACAGACCTAACGTAAAGGTGATTACTGCATCATATTTTGGCTTTTATTTTTTAGGAACTGCCCTAGCATCCAATTTATTACGATATTTTGACCCTTCACAGTTTTTATGCGGCGTTTGGCCTGTGCTGCACATTGAGTCCCAAAAGACGAGTTGAAATTAAGGAGGGAACGACAATGGAAGATGGATGTCTCAAAATCCAGCAAGACGCCTTAAATCAAGAGGCGATCAGCAGCTGGAAATTTGGTCTTCACGTCTCCAATTTCCCCCTGCTTTGCGGAATGTAGTTTTGGAGAGAGTTTCCCCCCCGCGCTGGAGCGAGTTTTCATTTATTTATTGCTGTAAGAAGGAGAAATGTCTTTTTTTGTTTTGCACAAAGTAGGACATTCAAGTTTTTGCAGTTAGCATTCAGAGGGACTTTGTTGTGCATGAGGATCAAATGAAGGCTTTGGTGTTATGCTTGTTACACTAATTATCTCATAGTTCAGCTACTAAATTCTTACCTGTTGTACTTTATCAAAAAGTAAAGTATATAGAGTACAACATATCTACTAAGGTTATTTGGTTATTAAGGGTGATTGCATCTCAAATTCAAATCTAAGTCATTGGCACCAAATATTGAACTGGATTTTTTTGGGAGTAAACCCAAAATATTTTTCAACTGGAAAACATAAAAAATGCTTCCTTATTAGAGGATCTGACTGAATGCAGTACTTCTTCAGAATGTTGTAGTACTATAGGAAAAATTACAGTAAGCTAATTTGGTGGTCAACTCTGAGGCTGTAAGGGCTTTCATTGTTTTTAGTGTTCATTTGACCTGTGAACTTTGTGTTTCTTGTAAATGATGACCAGGAAATACTGATTTACTTGTTTTATTTATGATAAAGAGAAATTTGAGATTTTTTTGTTTAGTGACAAGGGAGTTTTTATGAAGGAATTTTGTTAAGTGCCACTGAACTTAAGGGGTGGCCAAATTATCTTTCTTCTCAACTGTGGTTGGACGAGGGGAAGGTAATTTGGCGTATTTGCCTTGTTTTTTTTTCCAGATTGAGTAGCTAATTTTTATAGAAAGTCAGGGTTGGGTTGCATTTTTGAAAACCAGCCTTGTTTCTGTGTCTTCTACTATCCAACTAACATTTCAAAACATCATCTCATTTGAAGTTTGTGTATGCAAAGAGCAGAATCTGAGTCTCACAAATGAATAGTATTCGTAGCCCTTTCGTGGTCTATTCCTGCTGACTGAAGCGACAGAAGCTGCTCGTTTGTCCACGTATCTGAAGGGAATAGGGCCTTATTCACCAAATATTTTTGTCTTTAAAAACCTAAAAAGAGAGTTAACACATTTAAATAGTATATACATTAATTCTATATGCGTAAGCGCGCTCTTCGCTGTTTGTAATCTTACCTAAGGACAAATCTCAAATAAAAAACCATTGATCCGTGCAACGGCCTTCGTGAAAACTGGTTAAGTGAGTTTAAAGAACATTTTCTTCAAAAAAGTTGGTGAATGAGGTCCACAATTTTTATCCTCATTTTAGTACTGTTTTTTCCCCATTTCCTGAGCAATGCAAAAATGCTTTAAGACAGCACCGAGCTTAAAGAACAAAATACTGCACAGTTCTTATGTTCAGGTCTAAAACTCCCGTTACGGTGATTCCCATTGTTAATTACTTGAAGTGCCCACGTCTGCATTGTCGTTTTGTCCAGATGTTGTCATTTTTCAGTTGTTTTATGCATTGTGTTAATTTAACCATGGTGTTACACGTTTTCAGCGACGCGCCAGAATCTCTCTATATAAAGCACAGTTTTTAGTAAGGCAACAAATGTCACATATTCCAAGTAAACTGCTGCTTTGCCGTGAGTGTGGGTTTTTCTGTGAGTTGCTGATGTCGAGGGTGCCTTATTTTGAATTGTAACCGTATAATTCCATGTTGCCTTGAAGTAACTGATGTGTCCTCATGCCATATAAAGCAACTAATAATATAATCTATTAATCTAAAACGACATGCAAGGTATATAATGAAACTACTGCCAATTTTTTTTGTGTCGCGTAAGAATTCTGACTAGCATTTTTATGTAACAGTAACAGGATTTCTTTGGGAAAAATCGGAGACTATAAAACGGTCGAGCTCTGTCACAGACCGTGTTGTGGGTTTACGGTTCCTCATCATAAGAGCTTTTAACTGTGAGGGTCGTTGATAAAACGTCAGTATATTCAGTCAGTATATTCAGTCTTTTTCAATTCTGCTTTTGTGGAATTGAAGTTGATCGCATTGTAGCAACACGACATCGGGATTGTGCTGTGGCTTTACCATTCGTTTTCGAGGTCTTCCTACAGACCTCATGACCTTTTGTGTTCATTTAGACAAAATAAAGCTGACTCAGAATGAATACTGTGTGTGATTACTGTGTAATAACAGCTGTGTGGGGGGTAAAATGAACAAAAGCCCCTCACACCGGTGCAATTGTTTTTAATTTGGGACAGCAGGAGGCAGTATTGTACAATATTGATTAAGTAAAAACAAAAACAAGTGTACGATATTGAATTAAACAAAATAGTTGAGTCAAGACATTCAGATTTTTATAACTGTATAGTGTAAATAAATAGTAGAAATGAAGAAAAGCCAAGAAGTTAGTGTTTTGCACAAACAGGGTTGCATTAAAATGTGTCTCTCTTCAGCGTTTGTTATTTCTGTTCTTACTCAAACAAACAAATGAATTCAAATGTCTGAACACCAGCATCTCATTGAAAAGCAATTTTTAAGATAAATTTTCTTTTAAACAGTTGGTGAATGGGAGTCAGTGAGCTTTGATCCCAGCAGCCTATAAACAGATTAATTCACCCCCAGCTGAATCACAGAGTTAAGATGAAATAGCTCTGTTTATGAATAATTGATGACTTCAGCATACACAAAGTATTTTTAGCAGAACATGTGGCAAAAAATTTCCCCCCTCCTATGTGTTGTTATTCTGCGGAATCAGTTCTGTATTTAGCCTCATGGAGATTTATCAAAGTGGGCTGTTCTTGAATATTGTTGTTAGGGTTGATTTAATGTCTAGATCACATAATCATGTAATGTCAAGAGAAAAAAATTATGTCTAGCTTTTACTTAGTGAGCGGTTATTAGAACAGCCAGCTCACACACTTACTTTCTGGTTTGTGAAAAGGATTTATCACATTTAACAGAACAGATTTGGTATAAACAGTTGACAACACTTTATCTTGGGCCCGAGAAGTGTTTGAAATGTTGGCAAACAAGGTTGTTTGAATTGCATGCTTTTGAATAAAAAGTCCTGATTGTGAAATGTAAAAATGAGGTGAAATTATGTGTCGCAGCAGCAGAGGGCGCAGTCATTGAATCTTTGTGAGTTTGTTGATAGTTTTTGTCTTTTAAAACCACTTTATAGATGAATATATATTATTTTATTTATAATTACTGATACTTATTTGAAGGTTAATTTGACCGAATTGTTTCCCTCACCGTCACATCAGCGTTGGAAAGTTGGCGACTTTTCCACCTAACTGTTAAAGTCTAACACCAAAGGTGCCTAAATGTACTTCAAATGTTATTTTTGTGTCTGTCTCTTACAAATATGAACATTAATTTGTGTTCAATTAATTAATTTGTGATAACATCAACGCAATCAAAGGTCTAATTTGAAGCTTCAGTTCCAACAATTCTTTTAGTTTGTGTTGTCAAATAAATATTTAATACTCAAATAAGCATTTGACATCATTTGATGTGACATCATTGCCAATTTTTTGGTTTATGCTCTATCCACCTCTCATGTCAAGGAGTTAGCAACACTGCATACACTGATTGTACACCTACCATAAAAAATGAGTCACTTCCCTCCAGACAAATCTGAGTGCCACCCTCATTATCAAAAACCAGACAGTTTACATTTAATGCATCACACAGGTGTGGTTTGAATGTTTGTCCTGCATGTAAGATCAAATATTAAGAACCACTACCCCAAAAATACTGCACCCTTCTCTATCAGTTTTGATCTCAGAAAGGTGTAGTCATATTGACACATTTCAACAGTGAAACAGACACTCTTATACACTCGTGCCAACACAAAACAAATGCTACAGTGTAATTTTGTGTTATTGCTTTCTTTAATAAACGATACACCATCCAAATAACTGTAGGTGAACTGGGTACTGTGATCAGAAATTAACCAGCGATTAATGCGGTACAAAGTTTATGAGGAAGGTTATGTATTCAGTATATTACAATGAATATGTGATTAATGTCATAAGTAATTTGTTGTGGTTTGTTACCATAAATTAGAGTTGTTAGGATAGGTATGAACACGATCTTTTTTATTGCAACTCATAAAATATCAAATCAGTCAGTTTACAATTATTCATTATGCAGAAAAGAAAGTTGTACAAGCAGAGGTTTGTTTACATTCCTGAATGCTATTTCAATGGACTTCTTAAAAGCAATAATTTTCCATTAGCTTAATTTATCATTCAGATACACAGATGAAGTAATTCACATAAAATATTACACACAATAAGAAAATATAAAAAAAATGAAAGTTGATTTAAAGAATTAGAATCAAAATTTTATTTACTGTCATATACACTAGCAGTCAAAAGTTTGGACACACCTTCCCATTCAATGTTTTTTCTTTATTTTCATTACTATTTACATTGTAGATTCTCACTAAAGGCATCAAAACTATGAATGAACTGTGTAAAGGCTACATGACCCAGAAGGAGAGTGATGGAGTGCTGCGTCACATGGCCTGGCCTCCACGGTCACCTGCCCAAACCCAATCGAGATGGTTTGGGATGAGATGGACCGCAGAGTGAAGGCAAAAGGGCCAACAAGTGCTCAGCATCTCTGGGAACTCCTTCAAGACTGTTGGAAAACCATTTCAGGTGACTACCTCATGAAGCTCATCGAGAGAATGCCAAGATGAAGCAAAGCAGTGATCAAAGCAAAGGGTGGTTATTTTCAAGAATCTAAGATATAAAACATGTTTTGGGTTATTTCACACTTTTTGTTTACTACAGAATTCCATATGTGTTCATTCATAGTACCTTCAGTGAGAATCTACAATGTAAATAGTCATGATAATAAAGAATAAAACATTGAATGGGAATGTGTGTCCAGACTTTTGACTGGTAGTGTATGTTTTACATACATGAGACCTGCTTTGCTAGTTGGTGCTAAAACAAGGATAAAGGATTTAGCAGCGTACGTATTTAACAATGTAAAAAACCCAAAAACATAAAAACCTTACAATGTATAATGAAAAAGATATATTTGAAGGGTGCATATGTCATAGCATTTGCATAATGTGATGGTTGTACACTTTACTGTTGCATTACAATTTTAAATGAAAATGAGTGAAATGATTTAATGGCAACTTGTCCCTACATGTCAAAAAGGAGAATGTTGGAATTTGTCAGATTTAAAGATTTGTGTTGATCAGCAGCAAAACATCAACCTCAGTCCGCTTTGTTGCAATCCAGCTGCCGCCCACATGCACTGTGTGTGTGTGTGTGTATAGGAGGGAAATCACCAGCATGAGTCTCCTAGATGAGCACTTTGGGAAAAGTCCCTTCTAATACTCACTTCCCACATGCCCGCAAGCCACGGCAACACAACAAAGCCTCTACTAATACCTCATTCAAGGCCAGACTATCACAAATCTCATCTATGGTTTCTTTAGGCCTTATAAGGGAATTATTACATATAGTTACAAATCGACCGTTTTCTTTTATTAACCCAATTTCTATGCATAAAGTCCCTATATGGCCAATTAACACATTTGTGCTTTATCATAGCAATAATTACAAATTTACTGTAACTGTACTGTAGCAGGACATAGTTCCACCCTGACTTTTTTTTTTTTTTAGAAAGATGTCCGAGGATTTTTTATAAACTCAGAGAGTTCCAAACTTGCTTTTACATCTTATCTGATCTGAAGGGTGGCACCTTTTTTATGGCACATACTGTAAAAGGCTGTGGTAACTTAAAATAACAGGGCAACTTTTTTCGCTATTTCTTTTTTTGTTAGAAAGCCTGTCAAATGGCAAACATAAATTCAAACAAAATAACATGCCTTGATTTTACTCAAAACATCTTAGAACTTATTGACAGTCTATTAGGCTCAATGTTTTAAGTTCACACAACAGTTTATAGTATGAGCAGAGCACAACAACAAATAATCACAGCCACATCTTATGAACCCAGCAAAATTCTATAATATAACACAACTACATTAATACAGGCATAATTGGCACATCTCTTGGCAGCTCCAGCAAAATGCAAATTTTCAACATGTTTTTAACTTTTAATATTATTTGATAAGGATATTGTCTTCTCGTTGGAACAGCTTAATTAATTTGTCTCCCATTCAAAAACTGGAACAAACCTGTTCAGCTTCGGCTTCCACATGCCCACTTAAAAGGGTAGAGGATTTTGTAAGACGACTTGACATTACCACACTTGACATTACCTTATTTCCTGTTTAGTCTGTAAAGAATTTCACAAGGTGACACTGTCAACACCACTGCAACTTTAAGTCATTGGGCCTCATTCTCCAAACAATCTTTACAACTGATCTTTACAAGAAATTTGTTCTTAAAACCCACTTACACAATTTTTACAATGATCCTGCTATGCGTGTTTGTGCAAAACATTGGCATATTGGGTTTTCTTCAGTCCTACAGCTCTATAACATTATAGAATTTTATGCAAACATTCATCATTATAAGAACGAACTTGCGAACAATTTAAGAACACATGATGAATCTGTCATAGAAATTTAAGGAAAAACCTAAGAAAAAATTCAGGGAGGCGCCCACTGTTTTAAAAAGATGTTGATTTTTAATAAAGGTAATCCACAGTGTTTTTCTGAACTACTGTACCTCATTATCTTTAATGAAGGAGACTTCTGTAAAATTAGCAAACAAAATAAGGAACAAAAAAATTGAGGTAATTATGAAACAGAATTCTTAGTAGTTTTCTTGGGAAAAACAACCATGCCCTTTGTCATCACCTTGCATCATATAAACTCGGCTTTAAGATCATATAAGGGAAAATAAAACATTTGACAGTGAGAAAAATGAATTTGCCTTTTTCTGTTATGCTGACATGCAGTTTACAATCAATTTTGCAACCATACCGAGTGTGTGAAAACAGAGGCTTGGAGAAATATTGTGTAATGTTGTGTTAAATGTGTAATGGTGTATATGTAATAACAATCTAAACGTATTTCTCAGAACATTATACACACTGTAAAGCAGAACAATTGAATGAAAAATGCTTTATGTATAAAATAGCATTTCAACAGCACATGCTGTTGGTTGGTAGCCTACTTAAGTAATTGTATTTTGTTGTTAACGTTAACACTTTTGGTCAAGTATTTGTTGTTATGAAAAGACTTCATTAACACCAGAAAATAATACTTATATTAATACGATGTTTTCAAACCAACACTTAAGAGCCCTACATTTTATTGCAATGTGCATTTGTAATATATTATTTAAATGTCTTAACTTTCTTCAGAACAAATTTAAGAGGAAAAACAACTCTTAAAAATATTGGTCAATGAGCCTAACCCAAATATCTACAGATTTTGAATTACTTATTCAAAAAAAATCTCAATCAGATTTTCAATGATGTAATTATACATACAGTACTGTGCAAAAGTTTTAGGCAGGTGTGAAAAAATGCTGTAAACAAAGAATGCGTTCAGAAATATAAATAATGATTGTTTATTTTTTATCAATTTACAAAATGCAAAGTGAGCAAACAAAAGAAAAATCTAAATCAAATCAATATTTGGTGTTACTACCTTTTGCCTTCAAACCAGCATCAATTCTTATAGGTACACTTGCACAAAGTCAGGGATTTTGTAGGATTATAGTCAGGTGTATGATCAACCAATTATACCAAACAGGTGCTAATGATCATCAATGTCACACGTAGGTTGAAACACAGTCATTAACTGAAACAGAAACAGCTGTGTAGGAGGCTTAAAACTGGGTGAGGAACAGCCAAACTCTGCTACCAAGGTGAGGTTGTGGAAGACAGTTTCATGTCATGGCAAGATTGAGCACAGCAACAAGACACAAGGTAGTTATACTGCATCAGCAAGGTCTCTCCCAGACAAAGATTTCAAAGCAGACTGGGGTTTCAAGATGTGCTGTTCAAGCTCTTTTGAAGAAGCACAAAGAAACGGGCAACGTTGAGGATCGTAGACGCAGTGGTCGGCCAAGGAAACTTAGTGCAGCAGATGAAAGACACATCAAGCTTATTACCCTTCGAAATCGGAAGATGTCCAGCAGTGCCATCAGCTCAGAACTGGCAGAAACCAGTGGGACCCAGGTACACCCATCTACTGTCCGGAGAAGTCTGGCCAGAAGTGGTTTTCATGGAAGAGTTGCATCCAAAAAGCCATACCTCTGACGTGGAAACAAGGCCAAGTGACTCAAGTATGCACGAAGACATAGGAACTGGGGTGCGGAAAAATGGCAGCATGTGCTCTGGACTGATGAGTCAAAATTTGAAATATTTGGCTGTAGCAGAAGGCAGTTTGTTTGTCGAAGGGCTGGAGAGCAGTACAATAATGAGTGTCTGCAGGCAACAGTGAAGCATGGTGGAGGTTCCTTGAACATTTGGGGCTGCATTTCTGCAAATGGAGTTGGACTGGAGTAATGGTGTTCTCAATGCTGAGAAATACAGGCAGATACTTATCCACCATGCAGTACCATCAGGGAGGCGTATGATTCGCCCCAGATTTATTCTGCAGCAGGACAACGACCCCAAACATACAGCCAAAGTCATGAAGAACTATCTTCAGCATAAAGAAGAACAAGAAGTCCTGGAAGTGATGGTATGGCCCTCACAGAGCCCTGATCTCAACATCATCGAGTGTGTCCGGGATTACATTAAGAGACAGAAGGATGTGAGGAAGCCTACATCCACAGATCTGTGGTTAGTTCTCCAAGATGTTTGGAACAACCTACCAGCCAAGTTCCTTCAAAAACTGTGTGCAAGTGTACCTAGAAGAATTGATGCTGTTTTGAAGGAAAAGGGTGGTCACACCAAATATTTGTTCTTTGTTTACAGCATTTTTTCACACCTGCCTAAAACTTTTGCACAGTACTGTATTTTCCTCTATGTTTTGCACCCCAGGAACCAAATCCCCCAATAAATCACTCCACACCTAATGCTGCAGCATTTATCATAATCCTTCATGCAAATTGCATTATGATTACAGCTGTGTTGCTGGATGTCGTTAAACCGCACATTCTTGGCTTCTTGATTATGCTCTGATGTGCATGAAGAGGAGGCCACTGGATAGAAAATACTTTACGTTGCGTCAGCTTGAGGTAGTGTATAATTAAGATGCTGATCCAGGTGGCCCCTTAGACTGCTTTTAACGTGTCAGGCTTGGTAGAAAATGCTTGGTCTAATTGAGTAACGCTCACACAGCAGGTATGAGGATGCTGATAATTGTTTTTGTGGTACTAATGCAGACTGGCATATTTTTAGCAGCACCGTTGTCTCATACAGCCTCATCATCTGATGCTGACTTGGAGTTTGCCGAGGTATGTGCATTTAAAAAAGAAACTTCCAGTCTGTCATAGTGAGACCTTCATGCATTGATTCCTCTTCCAAGTTTATTTATTTATTTTTTCTTATGTAAATAGAAAACAATTTGATTTGTAAAAAAGGTCAAAATGTACTGAACGAGTCTGTAAAAGAGCAAACAGAAAAATGTCTTTTTAATTAATGTAATTTGGATAAATCTTAGATTTTTGTTGAATATGCACTGTATATAAACAACAACTGCACATTATCCACATGTTCACATGTATTTGTGTCAGTAAAACCTGTTGGCACATTTCCACAACATTTTACAGGCCCATTTCACAAGGTGTTTCTGTAACATGTCTTAATTTCTCAAGACGGATGCTTCCTGATGCTTTACCAAATCATGTCCACTTGCATAAACTGGTAGGAAATCCTTTGTGGTTTGTGTTCTCAGGCTTCTTGAAAATGACCAGGAATAATAAACGCATCGCTGTAATAATATGACGAATGGTTTACGTGATTTATGTGTATTGATAAAAAAAGGACTACTAGTAGGAATAAATAAATTACTATACAAAATAATAATATTTAATTTGTGCTCCTGAAGATTCAGAATGATGATGATGTCTACTGTTAAAGTACACTTTTGATAAAACTGACTGATTAATGTGCGGCAGCTGAACGGACTTGTTTCTGTGTTTTGGATCTCACCTCATCCTCAAATGTTGAGCTTGAGGCTATTTTTTTAAACAGAAAAAGGATAACAGATCATTGCTGAGATAACAACTATGAACACTTACAGTAAAGCAGGTGTTTTTCTAGTTGCTGGAATGCTCACAAAAATGTAATCAGTAGTTTGTACAGTCTTTGAATATAAAGTGTTTGTGGGCAACATTGATATGTTCCAGTTAGGGTTTTACAGTTTAAAACAATCTTCTGAATAAAATAAAAGTAGTAGTAGAAGTGATGAATGCTGGTGTAAGTAATTGTAAAGTGAAAACAAGTAAACAATTTAATTTGGTTTTTGAGCATTTAGGCACCACATGAAAACCACATATATTAACATTCCTAACGATAGAATAACATAAGGTTCATTCTAGCTGTACTGTTCCAATTTTAAGTATTATTGGCTGATTTGATTAGGTAAAGTCAGAATTCTTTATAGAGCACATTTAAAAGCAACGTGCATGTGCCAAGTGCTGTACAACAAAAGAATACAACGTCGAGCAGCGTTATTCAAATACAAGTGAGTAAAAAGGAGTTTGTTAGAAGTGATTTTGGAACAAATTCTACGACAAATTCTTCTTTTAAATGGAAATGTGTCAACGCTTTTTATTGGCACACCAACAAACTTGTGGGCAAAGTAGAGAAAGTGGTAGTCTATATTTGTCAGTTGTATAATACATTAAAATCTATTATCGTTCTCAATTATTTAGAGAAATCCAATGGCAAGTTCATCAGTTTTTTAAATGGAAACATCCCAATACTTTTTTATTTACAGTTAAATCTAATATGTAAGCCATACGAAAAATCCGATTGAAATAATCCACTCTTAAGGTCTATCTTGAGAAATTCTACGGATTTAAGCCACAAATGGGCCGAAGGAGACGGACATTGAATATCAGTCCAGACGGATTCACAGCCAAATTAAAGGAGATGCAGCATTTCTTTGGACTGGCAGAAAGTGGTAAACTGGACATGCAGACCCTCAGAGTGATGAGAGAAGCTCGCTGTGGTCTCTCTGATGCAGAACCTTTTGGGGAGGGAACACGGTGGAAAAGCCGGACTCTGAGCTACAGGTTGGACACACACGTAAACACTAGTGACTAAAGATAACTCAAATTAGTGACACCGCTTATTTCAGTAGATTATCAGGAGTGAAGCTGCTTTTTCGACATTGTAGTTTTCCAGTAACTCTTAAATAGCTGTGTTAAATGGCAACACGCTTAAACGTTACACAAAGTAGTATTGATGTTAAAATGTGGACCTTCAACTACCAGATGATTCTAATTGGCGTTGAAATGGCATCTAATAGGCATCACAACAGCCGCCTGGTAGCTTTGAGATGGATAAAACAGCTTCTACTGCTAGGTTTAGGGTTAGGGTTGCTAACTACTCCATTAAAACTGTAACTTGGCTGACATAAAATCTGACTGGTATATGTCCCTGTGTTCAGAATCTCTACATACAGCACCAAGATGAAGCCTTCACAAACCCGCAAAGCATTCAGAGAAGCATGGAGAATTTGGGCACAGGTGGCACCACTGAAATTCAAGGCAAGGCACAGAAGAGAAGCAGATATTGTGATTGCCTTCAATAACAGAGGTGTGGCAAGGTTTGAGTGTGGTAATTTCCATGGCCTTTGAGACTTGTTATGTTTCATAAGATATGTGGGAATGGACAGAATGTGAGTCTTTATTTGTGTTGAATGTAATTTGATATTTAAAATATACTACTTAATATATAATAATTTTTCTTCATGCTTATTTATGTGGACTTCAGTTCCAACTTGTAAATTGTTTTCAAGCACACATATCATACAGAGCCAAAAAAGTCAGATACTACAGTCAAAAAAGCTTGAAAATCAGACCTAAACTTGTCAACCTTCACTGCATCATGTTTTTTCATTGTTGAAAGAAATGAGAGAAAAAACAAAGATTTCCTCCCTTTCTGCCTCATGTTTTTAAGATCATGAGGATGGCTCACCATTTGATGGAAAAGGAGGGGTCCTTGCTCATGCCTTCTACCCAGGATCTGGCATTGGTGGGGATGTTCACTTTGATGCTGAGGAGGACTGGATGGACAATGCCACAGGTGAAGAAAACAACAAAAATGTCTTTAGCAAATACAGAACACATTTAGAATCAATGGGCCTCATTCATCAACTGTTCGAAAGAAGAAAACACACGTATGCAAGATTCTAGCATTCACCAATATTTTCGTATTCACCGCTTTACTAATGAATTTGTGAACAATTCTGCAGTTTAAAAACACATAAAGAACACATAGACTTTTCTTAGTTAAATTCCTAAGAACAAATTTGAACAAAAACGTACAATATTTGTGAATGAGGTCCAATGTTGAAGATTTCAACAGAATTTGTAGCACATAAAAACCAAGATACATTCACCTTTAGAAGTTAGATCAGTAGCCGGTTTTAAAACAGTTATTTCCCGAACTGATGACAAACTATGACAACATTTGTGCTTTTGCCAAAGGTTATAATCTTTTTGCCGTCGCTGTTCACGAGTTTGGACATGCCCTCGGTCTTCATCATTCATCTGACCCGGGGGCTGTCATGTTTCCAGCATATAATTTCGCACCTCAGGATGAACTACAACTGTCCTTTCAGGATGTCAAAGACATTCAAGAACTTTATGGTATGTACTGTATGTAATGGCAGGGATGCAAAAGTAAAGATTTCATACAGAAATGATATATATTTCAGTATATTGTAATGTAAGTTGTTAAAACAAGCAATACATAAAAAATGACACAAAAAATATGCACATATGTTTCTAACATATATAGAATATATCAATGTGAATAAACTGATATATTGCTATATTTTAAAATATAACATTCATTTTATCCCATAAACCTATTACAGCTATTAGATTGTCAGTATGTTGCCAAATACGTTGAAATTCATTCAATTGTTTTAAAGTTTTATTAATTACTAACTTATACTTTATATTGTAGGAATAAGAACAAGCAAATATATTTATAAAGTAAATACATTTATTGATAATTACAACTCAATCTTCAGGAAAATACAAAAACATCAATTTAAAAATGAGGACATTTAGATTTGTCAAAAATTAATATAATGAAAATGTAACTTTTATATATAAATATATAGTATCATAATGCAGCAATTATCTGTATATATGTTGATGAATCGGCAAAATATTAGTCAGCGTATATATATTTCATTTTTTGGATAAGTTGACACTGATCTTTTTAAAAATTCACCAACTGTTTTAATAGGTTCTGTCAAATTGGAAAAGCCACCTCCAAGAACGCCAGATAAATGTGACCCCTCTCTTTCATTTGATGCTGTAACTGGGCTACAACAAGAGCTTGTCTTTTTTAAAGAGAGGTAGTTTGATCTACATACCAGAGCTGTAACTAAGGCATTCAATAGTTTAATGAATAATCAATCAATCATTAACTTAAAAAATTTTTTTTTTAGGTTTATGTGGAGAATGCATTCTGACTTTAACAATATAGGAACCACGCTGATAAAAAGCTTGTGGTCTGATATACCTGCGTCCATTGATGCAGCTTATGAGAATATGGGTAGTAATACTATGATTTTTTTCAAGGGTAAGTCCTTTATTGCATCAATACAAATGAACAAAATAAGGCTTTTAATGATCTGTACTGTTGGTACTGTAAAATTACATGTCGACACATATCCAATATAGGATCTCAGTACTGGAAAGTGAAGGATTTGGTGGTGGAAGATGGATACCCAAAAAACATCTCTGAATTTGGATTTCCTCTTAGGATTAAGGCAGTAGACGCAGTTCTTTACTTCCGGGAAAGTCACGTTACCGAGTTCTTCACTGGGGAAGAATGTTGGAGGTGAGATTTCTTTGCTATGTTGGAAGAGAACCTGAACATAAAATGTAAAATAATTGAGTTTTTGTATCAAAAAGTTTTGGTTCTCTATTTTTCCAGCTCTCTGATAAAGATTTTCTTTTTTTTTCTTTCAGGTATGATGAGGAGCAGAGAAGAATAATAGACGGCTTTCCAAAAACACTAACTCAGGAGTGGCCAGGTGTGCCCTCGCCCATAGATGCTGCAGTAGATTATGGTGGTAAGTTTATCACAGAAATGTAAATGTCAAGATTCTATCAACAAGTAACTTGAGTATTTATCATCTTAAAAGTTCTTCATGAATACAGTAACACAAATTACAACAGTAACATTGCTATTTTGTATAATACATTTTTTCTTGTTTCTCAGGGCTTGTCTATTTCTTCATCAGAAATATGCAGCTGGAATTTGATCCAAAACACAGACGTGTTACTAGGAAAATGCCAGCAAACGCTTGGCTTCGTTGTGGAGGAGAATCAACTACTCAGGATGTCTTATGAAATCTTAGATGACGTTCTATTCTACTCACACTGTGGACATTTGTATAACAAACTACTTATATTTTTCAAAAAGCACTTTAAAATATATACTTTTTAACATTTTAAACAATTTCTTTAAGATACCCCTTGTTTTTTCTGTCCTTTAAACATAAACTAGAGAGGGACACACAAAAAGCATTTATTTAATCTTTTTGGAGAATAAAATATACCTGTAATTTCCATTCGTAATGTAGTCCATGCATCTTAGAGTACACCAACTGTTAAATTTTGTAATAGCTGTAATAATTAACATAAATCATCAACTATTCCAACATTACAACTTAAATGTGCACAGAAAATCAATGACAAAGTTTTAAAAAACACAAAAGGTACGGCATAACTAGAATTATTCAATAATTTTCTATAGTGGCACAAATTGCGTATTACTTTAGTACAATACATTTAATTTAATATTGTAATATTGGCTGTAGTTTTATCTGTTTATTTATAGGGAATCTGTGAAATGCAGACGTGTCACAACGATATTCTTGCAAAAAGTCTTGCGTAATTCTTCTTGCGCTTGGGCCGAGGAGAAATGTATATATTTATAGTAGAATTTTAAAGATGTATAAACTGATGTGGATCTGCAATCTTTTAAGAAATATTGGGGTTCAGTCTGCCTTCACCAGTGTCAGTCACTATCATCCCTAGACACTGTTTATTGCCATTACCACATTGGTAGGTGTGTGAGATATCATGTAATTACAGTCCATGAGCAAAGACAGGAAATGTCCAAACCACGTCTTCCTCACTTCTGCCTAGTGACTAAATGTAAAGCAGTGATGTCCTCACATTATCATCATAAACATCAAGCCTTTTTAATCTTAAAACACATGATGGCATCTACAATTAAACTAACAACGTGTCCATCCAGATGTCATTTGTCCATCCTCGTGGACACTAAGTCAGTGCTGTGGTGTCCCATCCTAAACCACAAAATGCATAATGTTCCCTATTCCAAAAAAATCAAAGAAAGACGTAATGACACAAATGATTCATGAAGTAGCTTAAGTTACCTTACAAGATAATGTGTGTCATTAGAACATGACAGATGACAAAGAAAGTCTTATTTACAGACTAAACTATGGGCACATGATATTTCATGCCAAGCTATTTAAGAGTTCAATGTAATGCTCAAATTTACAGTATGTTACAGAAAATGTGCTCATTGTAATGGTTGATAATATTGTCAAAATGCAGAAAAGAAAATTCATCTAAAAATGGAATGTTGGATGTCCTTGTATGTGGATGTATATTGATCTTTTTATTATAATGATTAACCCTAGTTGCCCTATAATGAAGAAGCATTCATATACAATATTAAATCATTTATTTCATGTCTCAGCCTGTCTTAAAGGTGCTTTCTACTGTAATTAAACAGAATCAATTTTGTAATTGAAACTTATGCTTGATCTACTTATAGGAAGTGGGGTTTGAATAATTTAGTTTTGAGATTTTGTGATAACATATTAACATATTGGTGCAAAATACTACCATATTGATATAGGATATAGATATAAGCTATAATCGAAATGTATTTATAGCATTTTTTTAATCAAAAAAAGACTATGTCACTATAAATTGGCATAAAAAATATTGTAACAGCTTTTAACATCTAATTATTTAAACATAGTAGTAAATAAAAACACTTATTAAATTACTATTTCAACTACTTTTTAAAAACTGTAGTGTAATTTTTAAAATACTATTCATACTTTCCAAAAATCTGATTAAACAATATTGTTTAAACCACATGTAAACCAATTGTTTTACATTTATTCGTATCAAATGACTATTGTGCAAGTACAGCATATTGATATAGAAAGGAATATGTCATGTGGGATTTCCTTCCTATCGCTCATGATTGTGACTCAAAACATTGCTCAATCACTCAACCCCTTCTTGTATAAAAGCAGACTGCAAAACCCCAGACAGCACTGAGTTTCTCGGAGGAGAAGCAACATGAAGCCTTGCTATCAGCTCTGCCTTCTAATTGGCCTGGTGATCGGGGCTCACTCTGGTCCAATACTGCCTTCTACTGAGAAGGAGAATGAGGAGTTTGCAACGGTAAGGTTTGCGTTTTGTTGTTGAGCATCAAATCACATTGGCTTCATAAATTCTTAACCATTCATCTGTTCCATTTCTCCAGAATTACCTGAAGAATTTCTACAAACTGGAAACGGACAGCAAAAAGGGACGTTCCAGTGCGATGAGCGAGAAGCTGAGCGAGATGCAGGAGTTTTTCGGACTGACAGTGACTGGATCTCTGGACAAAGAAACCCTGGACGTGATGAAGAAGCCGAGGTGCGGAGTTCCAGACGTGGCTGCGTTCTCCACCTTTAATGGCGACTACAAGTGGCGTAACAACCAAGTGACTTTCAGGTACTTAAGTCGGCCTTACACTTGCAGCTAGGGGCTTAATTAAGGGTCCAAGCGTGTAGTTCCCATAATTCTTCAGCATATAGTTCTCCAGCTTCTTCTTCATCTTATTATTATTCATTTATTGGCCACAAAATAAACTTTGGAGCCATAATCATGTCATAGAGCCTTGAAACTTGGTGTTTAGGTAGTAGATACTTCAGAGTTTTTTGTTGCCACAGGATTGAGAACTACACCCCTGACATGCCAAAGGCTGAAGTGGACAAAGCCATCGAGAAAGCACTTCAGGTCTGGGCTAATGTCAGTCCCTTGAAATTCACACGCCTGTACAGTGGCACGGCTGACATCATGATCTCCTTTGTTGTCAGAGGTGAGTATTCAAAAACACAAGGTGAATTCAGTCTACAGGTTTCTGCACATTCTGTGAATGCCGAAGTGTAACGAAGAAACGTTTTCCATTTTCAGACCATCGTGACGGATACCCCTTTGATGGTCCCAACGGTTTCCTCGCTCATGCTTTCCCCCCATATGAAGGAATTGGTGGAGATGCTCATTTCGATGATGAAGAGACCTTTACCTTCAATTCTGTTTCTGGTAAGAAGAGTGCCATTTTTGTCAAATCTAAAGGTGCAAGTAAACAGTATGTGGGTAAACAACTGCTAATAATGATGCCATTGTCTAGTGGGGACGAACATGTAGTGAAATGTGAAATTTATGGCATAAATGTAAATGTAAATGTGAAAATCTTACAGGATACAACCTGTT
This sequence comes from Distichodus sexfasciatus, assembly GCA_032718565.1. Classification (NCBI taxonomy): domain Eukaryota; kingdom Metazoa; phylum Chordata; class Actinopteri; order Characiformes; family Distichodontidae; genus Distichodus; species Distichodus sexfasciatus. The sequence continues at coordinate 367,483 of JAVGVS010000194.1, read as the reverse complement.
CCTGGTGGCTGCACATGAGTTCGGACATGCTTTGGGTCTTGAACATTCCAGAGATCCTGGTGCTCTAATGTACCCAACTTACAGCTACAGAGACCCTGCCCGTTTCGTTTTGCCCAGAGATGACGTTGATGGAATCCAGTATTTGTACGGTAGGCATCTCTAATTGATTCAAAAGTAGATAAGTACTAGATAAAAACACAACCAACTTTCTCAGCCAGTGGCTAATTATCTCCTGCAAAAATTTTATTCAACAGGTCCAAACAAAGATTTCATCCCAGTTGATCCTGATATGCCTGACCCCACTCCTCCTGTCACCCCTGACGCCTGTGACCAAAACCTTGTCCTGGATGCAGTTACCCTGCTGCGCGGAGAGACGCTGTTCTTCAAGGATGCGTAAGCAAATTGAACATTTTTAGAACCCAATGATTTTGATACAACTTCCTTCTATCACATTAATTCTTTAGGTCTGAACATCTAATACTAAATTCTTTTCTTCAGCTTTTTCTGGCGTGTTTACGCATCAGCCTCAAAGCCTGAGCAACACTTGATCAAGAGCTTCTGGCCCGAGCTTCCAGATAACATCGATGCTGCTTATGAGAATCCATCTAATGATTTGGTGTTTATCTTTAAAGGTAAGAAGCAGACATTAAATCCACTGCAAAGAGTCACTGTAAAGGGGATATTAAAGAAATATTTATGTGAATTTACGGTCTTGATCCTCAGATCAGAAGGTCTGGGCCCTCTATGGTTATGACATTGCACAAGGGTATCCCAAGACCCTCAAAAATATGGGGCTGCCTGGTACTGTGAAGAAGGTTAGCGCCGCTCTTTACGACCAGAGCACCGGCAAGACTTTGTTCTTTGTTGACGATAAGTACTATAGGTAGGTGATACTTTCAGATATAAATATTCTCAGACCATCCTTTTTCAAAAGCATGTTTTTAACCAATTAAACCTCCTTTTATAGTTACGATAACAATAAGAAGAAGATGGACAAAGGTTATCCTAAACCAGTTGATCAAGACTTCCCAGGAATGACTGGAAAAGTCACTGCAGGCTTCCAGAACAGAGGTCGGTATTTGATAAATGCAGCAAAATAATAATAATTATTTTTACATTTTCTGAATTAAATTGATCATTGATCATTTAATGTCTTCTTTCTTCTAGGTTACACCTACCTCTACAGTGGGTCCAGCATGTTTGAGTTCAGCAACGGAAGACTCTTGCGCGTGCTTGGCAACAGTTACTTTTTGCGGTGCTAATTTTTGGAAGGAAGTGCAAGGAGAGCCGATGGCAAAGTTTGAAATGTATTTTCGAGTAAACTTAAAGTATTATATTTTATTAAAAACGTTAGCTTAACTTATTTGAAATCTCAATAAGTTACTCATCGTTTGCACTGAGTTTCTGGAATGTATTTGTGTGTTAAAAATAAAGATTTTCAATGAAAATTTGACATTTCTATTGGTGGTTTATTAAGTTAGAAAAAAGCAAGAATTTTTTTTTTCTAATCCCAATTTAAAATGGCATATTATTCTATATACAATAAATTGGGGCAGTTGGTAGAGAGTAGTGGTAGGGAGTTTTCCCTGTGATTGGAAGGTAGTCGGTTTGAATTCCAGACCGGTAAAGGTTCCACTGAGGTATTCATGAGCAAGGTACCGTCTCCAAGCATTGCTTCCTGGGTGCTGCTTGTAAGCTGCCCACTGCTGCTTCACGGATGATTTAAATGCTGAGGTCAAAGGCTGTTGTGTGTTCACAACGACAAAAATAAATGAAGAAATTGTGCTCTCTGACATGTCAAGGAATTCTGCAACAGAAAATGCAGTGAAGTGGCAAACGGCCATGAAAATGGGCTACTTAATTATTGGGTTTCATGTAGGATAAAAGTTTGTAGATGAGGGTGGAATAATAGTAGTCTTTTTTCTTGGATAAAATTTGTAACTCCTCTAATTGAGTCAAAGAACAGATACTTCAGGGCAAATATTACTTAAAAGTAGTGCAATCAAAGTTTTCATTGAGTTAAAGTAATTGATTTTTTAAAAATACTGATGCATTCAACATACATTTTCTTTTTAATATTAGGACATTGCCTTGCTCTGGTCACAAAGCAAAAAAAAATTGAACCCACAGATTGTGGAAAAACCTACTAAGGAAGGTCATCCAGACTAAACACAGGAAATATGGATAATTCCTTATCCCAAAAATCTCCAACATGCAGCTCTTTTAAGGCCTAGTGGGTGCTTTGGTCACAAGTATTTAGCTTAAACTTCTGCAGAAGTGGCATCTTTAGAGTCGTCAGCTCAAACACGCTTTGAATTTGACTGATGGGTGTAGAGACGACTATACACAAAAAATCTAATCATTGTGATTGCCACAATTGGCAGAAGTCTTTACTGACATTCTAAGCAAAACTAGGTTCAAAACAACCAGGCAAAAGTTGTAAACAAAAAAACAAAGCATACACTGACATGCATTCAAACTGCTGGTACTCAAACCAAATCAAGATGGGCAAACAGTAAAAAGATGTAAGACTGAGACAAAAGGGAGAGGAAGAATTAAATAGGCTCAAACACAGCTGAGGCAAATCAGCCCAAACAAGCCTCAGACAATGACAGGGAGACCACCAGTGGTCAGTCAGGGAAACAACAGTACAGATGATAATGCTGATTTACTATTGTAAAAAATGGATGAGGTTAGAGATTGTGGTTTGTCTTGTGGTTTGGTTTAAAAGGTTTAAAAGATTTTCAACTCTTTCTATTCTATTGCATTCTGCAATTTTTAGAGCCGCATCTGGAAACAATAACTTAGGATTGAATTTTATGGTGTAGATACATGTCTCAGAATAGAATTAGAAGGGATATTTTAGACAATTACTCCTACTTATATAGTTGTATCTTTAAACTAAGTACAGAAAAAAGTTTCAACTGCAGCATTATTTTTGTTAAAATATTTCGTTTTCAGTGTTGGTCTGGTTTTCTCATATACCACAAAATATCTGCAAATAGAACTCTTTATTGTGGATGGGAGGCAAAGTACAATCGACATCAACATCCTCAGCAACTGGTGAAGCATAATCTCAAAGAAGTCTTGGATACACAGTCTAACCAAAAATGTGTAATTTAGTAGAACTTACTGGTTCACTTTTTGCCATTTTTATTGAACCATTAGCAGCCACTATTAGACAAAATACTCATATTAAAGGTATTCAGACTAAAGATATCCATCACAAGATAAGCCTCTATGCAGATGATGTTCTACTTTTTCTTCAGGACTCGCAATCCTCTTTATCTCATACAGTCTCAGATATAGAACATTTTTCAGAAATTTCTGAGTATTCCATCAATTGGTCAAAATCTACAGTTTTGCCCATAAACTGTGCTTTTCAAAACGCATCTTTCACTAAATTACACTCAGGAAATATTAAAGTTAAATTACATTCCACTCCTGAAAACTATAGAGGATGATCTTTAGCGGTGGAAGACCATGCCTATTTCACTCATGGGGAGAGTGGCCACTATTAAAATGATGGTCCTGCCCAAAATTAATTATTTGTTTTCAATGATCCCTCATAAACCCACCTCTGTTTGGTTCAAAACATTAGATTCTTGCATTTCCAAATTTTTATGGAGAGATAAACCACCAAGAATCAGTCTAAAAACCTTACAGAAGAAAAAAAAACATGTGGGGGGTTAGAGCTGCCAAATTTCTATTACTTTCTTGCCAATAGATTGCAATATATTTTGAAATGGATTAACCACAGCCCCCTAGACACGTCATGGCTGAGTGTGGAAAAAACACTCTGTGATAATCTAGAAATTTCTGACCTGCCATTTATCAGCTCCAGCATTAAACAGCATAAATGTTTTCACAGCGTTAACATCAGTACCTCTCTGACAGCCTGGTGGGAATTTCTCAAAATAACTAAGTCTTCGCTTACCCCATGCAACCGCACACTCATCTGGAACAATCCTGACATCCTACTAAATAAAAAAAATGATAAATTTCACATTATGGAAAGACAAAGGCATAAGGTATCTAGAACATATTATCAGAGGTGGAAATTTTATCCCATTTCAAGATCTAATATTTCAAGCTTAATACACATATAGCGAATTGAATCTACAATTACCCGCAAGGGTGACTGAGTTTATGAATTTTTCCACCTCTAAATTACTGTCAAAGATATACAGATCATTATTGAATATGGATGATTCAATCTCCCTTCCAACATCAAACTGGGAGATAGATTTATCTACAAAATTACACCAGCATATCTGGGCACAAATATGTTTAAATACTTTCAGAATATTAAAAAATACCAATTTACTCATACATCTCATACATTACAAAATTCTCCATAGAACACATTACACGGGACAAAGGATGTTCAGGATGGGTCTTACCCCCGATACTCTCCTTGGCAGGCTTCCCCGTAGGGGCTGGGGCGTCTGGTGGCTCCCGGGGCATCTGGCCAGTGTCAGCCTGCCCCCTGGGGGGGGTGTGGCCAGGGGTGGCGTGGACCTCTCTGGGGCCTACGGGGCTCCTGTTTGGTGGGCGGGTGGCTCCTGGGCTCGCGAGGCCCTGGATCTCGTGTTTGGTCCGTGCCCGCGTGGTCAGCCCCTGGCGGGGGCCAGTGTACTGCCACCTCTGGTTGTCGGGGGGCTCCTGCCTTGCGCTCGTGGGCTGGTCCTTGTCTGAGCTCCCTCCCCCAGAGGGGCAGCCTTCCTGTGGCGTGCGGCTTGGGTCCCCTGGCCGCTGACGGGGTAGCTGGGTCCCGGTGAACCTAGCGTGGCTTTCACGTCTTCCTTGGACGGTGGTCCGGCGTTGATTGTTGTGGCCTTCCACCCTCAATATAAATCATTTAGTGACAGACACGCACACACAGTCAGACACACATGCGGGCGCACATACATATATTCATATGTGCATGCGAGTCGACATATAGGTACCCATACACACGCGTCAACACACGTACTTATATGCATGTATACACACACAGATATAGACAAACATGCATACCGCTGCATACCTAGGCACATACACATAAACAACGTAGGATTTCAGGCAGACTTCTGTTGTGTTACCATAGTGTTGCCAGTGGTTTGTGTGTGTTTGGATTTTGTTTTTCAAATGTGGACGTTGGTGCGACGCAATTCTACGCTACAGATACACAGTTTTTCACTTCCTCTCCTATCCTTCTTCTATCTCTTTCAGCACTGTGTTTCTCTTCTCTTTCTCTCTCGCTCTCTCTCTCTCCCTCTCTCTCTTCTTTGTCTTTCTCCCTTCCCTCTCCCCCCGTCAGATTTAAGTTAATTAAGTTAAGTAGAACTTTCATTAAAACATAACATTTGCCAGAGAATATTGATTCCTGATTTACAACTAAAGTCAGCAGTGAAATATTGCGCCAATCTAGCAAAACTAATTTTATCCCTTACAAAAACAAAATGTTTGCGGCAGGGTTACGGCAAACTTGTGGTTAATTTGTAGCAAGCAATGGAGTTTGCCATTGTCAGATACTAACTTGCGGCAACATTCTGGCAACAATGACAAATTGCCACTAGTGGCAAATGAATTTGTTAGTGATTTTCCGAAACAATTTCCCAGTAATGGCAAACCTGTAAACTTTTGTTGACAAATTTGTGACAGGCTTGCGAAAAAGTCCACCGGAAGTTTACCACAAACCCAATTTGCATGTGAAAATATTTGCTGCAAATTTGCGGCAACATTACTAAAGGTTAACGGCAAAGCCTACATTTTTTTTACAGGACGTTTCAAAAGGAGGCAGACTTGGCCAAAAAAGTGACGATATTATTTGTCAGCATTACATTACTTGTTACTCATGTATGGATCCGGTTTGAGTCAGCAGTGACAGAACGCAATTCTTCTTAATTACGTTTTTAAAGATTTGTGAGATCAACACAGTTGCTTAAGAAAGCATCCAATGAGTCTAGAATTCATACATTTAATTATATATACTGTATATATACTTCAGCTCTGTGAAGAATAATGTCTCATTTGAAAATGACGTTTGGCAACACCTTTTTACATTTACATGTAAGGCATTTTGCAGACACTCCTATCGAGAGCTCTTCCGTTTTCCTAAATTTCAGAGACAGTTTTCCTGGAGTAACTTGGGGTAAAGGGGTTTGTTCAGGGACCCAGTGGTGGTTTTAGGGTTGGAGGTAGGATTCAAACCCATGACCTCTTGCTCTAGAGGCGAGAATACTAACCACTTGACCACCACCATTTTTAGCTAAAATAACCAGGATTTTTCTTTCCACGCTATTTATCATGAAAAAAAGACACCTCTGTTATAATGTTCAGTAATGATATAGAAATTTGTCAAAATTCCATTGAAACTGTCCACCTCCAACGTTATCGATTCTTCTCAACGAGTCGCTCATGTCTGAGCACGACGTTTTCCGTCGCGATGCATTGGGTCACACTCTCTGCGACTTGATCTTCAACCACGAGAACTCATCGCGCAAATGATAAGATTTCTCGAGATGTAAACACCCGCTGAGTTTGTTAGTGCACAACTCTCACAGGGAAGTCCATCATTCACTAAAACGGTCCAGTTTAGTTAAATCCTCCCCTTTATTATAGACAAAACTTATATTTTAAACTGATAAATAACAAAAACAACCAGGGTTCTACTCACAGTACAGCCGTTTACTTGATATTTATTTATTCCCGATGCGCGTTCACAGCGCTATTGTGCCCTGGCTTTCATATGGAATGCCCTTATGTCAAAAATGTACTTCGCTCCCAGAAATTATGTAAAAATGAGTTATAGTCCAAAATGAGTCCAAATGCAAAAATTATAGCCAAAACTTAAGTATTTCTTAATTTTCCATTAATCAGTTTTTTCCCTCCATTTTATAATGTTAGAGAGTAAAAAATAAATATAGAAAAATGCACTATTTGTTATCAAATAATTTTATTCTTCATCCAGATGGATTCCAAATGGTGTTTCCACCTGGCACTAGCCTTATTTTTCATAGTATTAAACCATAGAATGTCTAATGTCTTGCATAATAAATCTCTGAAAATGAATTTTAATGTCTTCATGTTCACAGTCTTTAATAAAATGGTTGCATTTGGTACAGAAGAATGTGTAAAACTACTATTTTTGCACTCACAAAACTACTCAGGAATCGATAAGAGAATTGATAAGGAACTGGATTGATAGTAAGAATTGACAATGCCATTGATATTGATAACATTTTATCAGTTCCCACGCCTACATTTTTTAAAAAATTTATTTATTAAATTGATGCAATGTTGTATTGTGAAAGACGAGTTGGTACACAATATTAAGGGGAAGTCATCTTTTTTTCTGTCTTTCATCATGTCTGACTCAAAATGTTGCTTCATTATTCGACCCTACTTGTATAAAAGCAGGCAGTAAAACCTCAAAACCTCAAAACAGCATCACAAAGTCAGAAGCAAAATGAAGGACTGCTGTCTTCTTTACTTTCTTATTGGCCTGGTGATTAGGGTTCACTCAGGTCCAATACTGCCCTCTACTGCCAAAGAGAATGAGGAGATTGCAAAGGTAAGGCTTGTGTTGTGTTTTGCAGCTTAGAATTACATTGAAAAAGATTCTAAACCATGTACTATGTCCATTTCACCAGAATTACCTGAAAAAATTTTACAACTTGAATGAGGAGAACAGGACACTCGGTCGTTCCAGCACAATGAGCGAGAAGCTGAGTGAGATGCAGGAATTTTTTGGGTTGAAAGTAACTGGGACTCTAGATGAAGAAACCCTGAAAGTGATGAATAAACCACGCTGTGGAGTTCCCGATGTGGCTGCGTTCTCTGTTTTTCTTGGCAACTATAAATGGGACACCCACCAAGTGACTTACAGGTACTTAAATAGGCCATATCTCTTAATTGTTGTTGAGAACAAAAAAGTTAATTGATTCATTTTCTTGCTTTTTGTATTGTTTTCCCAAAGGATTGAGAACTACACCCACGACATACCGAAAGCTGAAGTGGACAAAGCCATAGCAAGAGCGTTTAAGGTCTGGGCTGATGTCACTCCTCTAAGGTTCACTCGCTTGTACAGTGGTACAGCTGACATCATGATTTCCTTTGTTGTCAAAGGTGGGTCTTTCAGGCTTTTGCTTCAAATCCGTACAGACTATATTGATATTGACACAACATTATATCGACGCAACCGAATGTCTACCGATATCACTAAGCTGAATGCATTTCAGTTCAGTTCGGGAGCCAGCAATCAATATGAAAATAGATCATATGCTGATTTATCACTGTCACTTCCATTTATATCGAATCACAAAAGCAACTAAAATATTGTTTGTCAAAACTAACCATGATGTGCATGATGTGTAATCGATTTCACATTTTGCAATGATGCTATTGGCTTGTTGATCATTAAATTGATGTATCGATGTAGACTGTATCGTTACACCCCTAGAACTTGTTACAAAAATACATAAATGTTTAAACACTAGACCCTCATAAAATCTTTTCATAAATAAATAAAATAAAGTCTGCTTTCACTGAACCCAAACAATTTCATTGAACCCAAATGGTCATTCGTAGTCAATGATTATGGTACTTTATCCAGTTCTAAAAGAACTTCTTCCCAACAGATTTATTTTGTTCCTTATACTACTGAAGAATATTAGGCAGTTCTGCTGAACAGGCTCTTGATATGTTGACAATAAAGACATGAGGCCAGCAGACATTTTATTAGGAAGTGTAAATGCAAATACTTTGTGATGTCTATTATAAATTTCATGTTATATGTTTATGAAATGCATGCTAATAACTAGTGGAAATGGGGATTATAAAGAATACTTTCCGTTTCCAGATCATGGTGATGGTTACCCGTTTTATGGACCTGGTGATTTCTTGGCTCACGCTTTCCCTCCTGGACCCGAGATTGGTGGAGATGCTCATTTCGATGATGACGAGGACTTCACCTTTAATTCTTACGATGGTGAGAATGGGCTTAAATGCTGGACGGATTTCTTGTGGCGAAGTGTTTAAAAAAAGAGAGAACCAGGTGCAAATCTGTTTTGGTTGTGCAAACCTCGTCGCTGAATGTGTGATCACTGTGATTAATATTTTACAGGATATAACCTTTTCCTGCTGGCTGCCCATGAGTTTGGCCACTCTTTGGGTCTTGAACATTCTGACGATCCTGGTGCTCTGATGTTCCCCATATACAGTTTCAGGGATGTTGACAACTTTGTTCTGCCCCAAGATGATGTTGATGGAATTCAGTCTCTGTACGGTAAGTAGGTAGAGATATAAATTGACTTTATTGTTAAAGTAACATTACATTTTATGGCCAACATATAAAATGGAAAATTATCTTTTTAATATAATATGTATATTTTCATATGGGCAGGCCCAAACCCAGATCCAGTCAACCCAAATAAGCCCGTCCCTACACCTCCTGTCACCCCTAAAGCCTGTGACCCAAATTTAGTTCTGGATGCTGTTACCCAGATGCGTGGAGAGACACTTTTCTTTAAAAACAGGTAACCAATACCTAAAAATTGCTTGAAAAGCTTTGTTAATTTTATCTTATTATTAAGTAGGTCTAACATTTTGCTGCTAATTTTTTTCTAGTTTCATTTGGCGCCAATTACCAGAGAATTACGGCATCGAGCAACGTCTGATCAAGACCTATTGGCCTGAGATTCCAGATTATATTAATGCTGCTTATGAGGATTCAAAAGAGGATTTGGTGTACCTCTTTAAAGGTAAGAAGTAGACATCTTAGACCAGTTTCCCCAACTATGGCTAAGCCTATGCCTAGCCTAGCTTTGAGTTTTAAAAGCAACTCGTAGTGTTTTCTGAAGAATCCTGTCTAATGCGATGAGAATTTTAAAGCATTCTCCATTTGTCATCTCCAGGTAAGAAGGTCTGGGCTATCTCTGGTTATGAAATTGCACCTGGATATCCCCAAAATCTCAAAAAACGTTTTGGGTTGCCTGCTAAACTGAATAACATTAGCGCTGCCCTTTACGAACAAGACACCGGCAAGACGTTGTTCTTTGTTGATGATCACTTCTACAGGTAGGTGATGACTTACATTGGTTAAAACATTGGAAATTGGAAGCTCTTGAAAAATATAACTGACCATTCAAAAACATTTTAGCTACGATAACAAAGGGAAGAAAATGGACAAAGGTTACCCCAAACCGGTGGATCACAAATTCTCAGGAATGACTGGAAAGGTTACAGCAGCTTTGTATCGTACGGGTCAGTATTTGATCAAAAGTCAAAGTGAATCACATAATCCATCTAAGCAGTTTTTTTTGGTAAATCTATTCTGCTGTAATTTTTTTTACAGGTGTAAACTATCTATTCAGTGGGCCCAATGTGTTTGAGTTCAGCACAGGATCCAACAGGCTTTTGCGTGTGCTGCGGAACTCGTACTTCCTACCGTGCTAGGGTGTTGGTGGCCTAGTGGTAAAACACTCGCCTTTGGACCAAGAGGTTGTGGTTCTGAATCCGACCTCTGGCGTTACCAACATTGGGTCCCTGAGCAAGACCCTTGATCCTAAAATGCGCTCAGGGGAACAGTCCCTGAAATCAGAAAATGGAAGTCGCTCTGGATAAGAGTGTCTGCTAAATGCTGTAAATATAAATGTAGTTATCCACACTGCATTCTGAAAAATTGCATTTTTTGTTACAAAAATCCAGATGAATTAATTTAAAAGTATAAAGTATGTAAAAATGGTTTCTGTTACTTTTCATTGTCTTAACCTCTGAGTTCCTGGAAATTATTTGTGTTTTCAAAATAAATATTTTGTGCTATATTTGAATTTGTGATTATTCTGTGGGCCATTTGGTCATTAAGTCATTTCAAGTGTTTGAAAGGGGTTCTATTGTTGTCATAAAAATAATGATTGTTCAAGTAGAAGAAGCCAACTTTTTAAAATATTTAGTCACAAATATTTTTACTTCATTATACCTTTATATGTGCAATGTCTGAGTATTATAAATGTTTTTTTCTGAAGTGAGGGCATTTTTATCAACATCATTAAATCAAGAAATGCATGTAATACATGTAAAGATTCCATCTACCCATCTATTCTATAAACCAGCCACTCTTCCACCATAAATCCATTCAAAACTAAGCAATTTCCCTACATGACGATTCTAAAGTCTGCTGGGGCAAAAGTCAACATCAGTGCCTTCTCATGTTGTGACAGCATTTTATTTTTGAGCCATTTCTTCTCAATTCAGTTTATATCAGTTTTACTTTGTTCTTTTGGCACATTAATTAAAGCAGGTTTGGTAATCTCATAACTATCTCCAGCACAACACTTTCCACCTGCAAAACTTTTAATTAATTTCTTAAAATGTAATAATGCTGTCTGCAAAAAAATCAATAGCACCCAAAATAAAAATGTAATTGATTATTGTGTAGAGCTAATCCAAAGTAAATGTTTGGATGTTCTGAGATAATGAATGGTTGCGATATATGCCATTCACTGCCTCTAATTACTATTGTGTAAAAATACCACAGGTATCTCTTTTACTTACATCATACCCTAAATAACACAATGTTCCAATACCATATAAGGAAAAACCAGAGTAAAAGGCTTTGAGACAACAAATGATTTGTATGAAAGTGATTCTTGTTATCTTGATACCTTACAGAACAATGAACAAGACATTTATTCAGAAACACAAACCACCATATAAAACACAACATACATACAATTTTTGAAATTTTATTTTGATAACAGGGTAAAACGTTTTGCAGTTTGTGGTTCACTCATGATGAAATATAAGACTTCCAATGAGAAGTAAAATCAATTTGAATCAATATACAACTGATAACTGTTGAATGAATGAATCTGTCTGTAACTTTACAGACAGGACGGCAGTTTTCGTGAAGACTCTGACATTCACCAGTATTTTCTCATTTATTTGTGCTAAAACATTTTGTTTGTGCAAAACATCAGGGGATTGGCTTAGAATACTATTTTAATATGTTAAACAAATTTGAGATAAAAACTTATTGGTGAATTAGGCCCATTGTCGGAAAGTGATGAGCTGTTTTTGTTTTTCACATAAAACTAGTTTTGGCCAGAGCAGTGCGTGGGGTGGTGAGGAAGCCTGATTTTCATGATAGTATTGTTTAGTGATGTTCAGTGGGGTAAAACTCAAAGATTCATCTTGGCTGACGACGTTTCTGCATGGCAGCAATCGTTTGCGGTGATTCAGGACTGATATTTGGCAAAACAGAGTGAGTCAGTGAGTCATTTCTTCAGATTCCGTTCCGGCATGCAGCAACTCGCCTGCAGTTTCACATGTGAAAATACACAAGCAGAATCTGCGTAACACAAGAAACCTGAAGCTGCTGAAGTCATCACCCAGTCATAACATATGTTATTCATCATTACTGTCTAGTTCACTTTGAAGCATATTAATCATGACACAATTATTAGATCAAATCTGTCAGAATTATAAAGTGCTAATCATAACTGCATCATAAACATAATTTAACCAATTTAACCATGATACAACATGTTAATATTATAATCTCAGACTGAAAATTATGGAATAAAAATGAAGGAATAATAAACACTAACATAAATGTAAAAGTTGTTTCTTTTTGTGCTTTTTTGCAAATAGTTCATGCATTTGTTTTACATACAGTATGGCTGATTTTCAAATGTATATTTTTGCCATGATAGTCACAAAACTTCTCTCACAATTAGGTATTTCATGAAATTAAAATGTCAAACCATCTGAAAATGTTATCAGGCATCCTGTGTTCAAGGTGTGAGAGAAAAAAAACTTAAAAATAAACTAAGCATATTTATTTATATTTATACTTCAAGATTAATACACTTTTGGCTGGTTTCTTGCTCATGGATTAAGCCTAGTCTTGGACTAAGTTGTAGTACCAATGGAGATTTGCCATTCAAACTCAAAACTAGTCTAGAACTAGGCTTAATCCTTGACTGAGAAACTGGCCCTTTAAGATTAATACACCATATATACCATATATATTTCGTAATTTATGGATCTTGAACATAAATATATGCAAATCTTGACATATAAAGACTACTGTAATATACCTGCATATGAATATAGTGAATCTTGGAAATAATGTAAGCATATATTGAATAACGTTTCACTTAATAAATATTTATAATAAATAACTGAATAAAAGTAGCAACGATAAGGAAGTGAAAATGTTCTAAGTAAAAGATGTTGTGGTGTAAACATGTCCATCATTCCTGATTTCTCCAGACTGACACGGTGAAGCAATCATGGAGTCTGTTGCCCAACACCTGTCTAAGGTGTATTTAAGACATTTATCTTCCAAGCACAAGGAAAGAGGCAAAACCTTCAGGAGGTGGAAAGATGGAGACTTTCTACAAGATCTGCATCCTCACGGGCCTGGTGATGGCGATTCAGTCAGTTCCCGTTTCACGACCGACAGAGAAAGACGATGCTTTTGTAGAGGTATTGTACCATTTTAGCTTAGATTTTTTAATTATACTGTCCAGTCACCGTCACATTTTAAATAAGTTCGAATTATACAAATGATTACCAGCTTGGTATATTGTAGTACATTTTAAAATATTCATATGTATAAAATTACATGTTAATTGTATTCATTTTCAACTCAGTTTAAAGATGTCTTCATTTTGTGGTTGTGTTTAGTTGCATTTTGTGTATTACTGTATTGTAGTTATTAATAAATATGTCTTAATATGCTTATATGCTTGTTGTAATTTCTATCTTGCATAAAATAATATATGGAATTATAGAAAATACAATAGTTTGATTGAATTCGGCAACATGCAGGCTAAGTAATAGCTTAGCATATTTATTGGATAATATACATTTTAAAATATAATAATGTTTCAATGTATTCGCATTGATATATTTATACATGTTGTGTGAAAATGCAATATATTTATTTCAACAAATACATTCAATTATACTGTAATATATTTTTGTATGAGACTATGCAACGAGAATGAAATCTTTCTGTTGTTGCCGTTTTATAGGAATACCTCAAGAAATTCTACAATTTAACTGAGCAACGGAACAGAACTTCATCTAAAAGCAGGTTCGGTCAGGTTAGCCTCAAAGTGGCAGAGATGCAGAAGTTTTTCGGCCTGGCCGTGACGGGGAGTGTGGATGAAGAGACGCTGAAGGTGATGAAAAAGCCTCGATGTGGAGTCCCTGAGGTGGCTCAATACTCAACGTTCGAAAACGGCATCAAATGGAAGAAAAACCAGTTGACTTACAGGTGAGAGCGATGACGAGGCGAAAAATGTATATCTTTACACAATATTTAATGCTAAAGGTTACATTTTGAAAGATAAAATTGGCATCAGAGAACACTTTGTCAGTATAAGACAAAAATGTCATGAAACGTCAAATCCAGAAAATGTGTATTTTTGCACCAGTTCAAATGATAGTTAATTTTTGAACTTTAAATTTGACGTCACAACACTGTTTGCGCAAGTTATAGACAAAAACCCTAATGACATTTAAATTCCAAGAGCTGAAACTAGATATTGCTGCAGATTTAAAATGTTTAAAGTAAAGATTTTGAACGTTACATTTTAGAGCAATTTTTACAACGTTGTTTGTAATGAAACTCAAATTCCAGTTAGCGTATTTTTGCATCTTGAATGTTAAAGGTTATAATAACTAAAAGCATAAATGTTTCCCACAGAATTGTTAATTACACTCCAGACATGTCTGTGGCCGAGGTGGACGATGCTATAGCAAGAGCGCTGCAAGTCTGGGCTCAAGTTACTCCATTAACATTCACACGAATCAACAGCGGCACAGCCGACATCATGATCTCTTTTGCCAAAAAATGTAAGTTGTCTAATGCAATATTTTACAACATTTGCAACATTTTATCAACAGATATAATAAGATGAATCCTAAAAACATTGGGCCTCATCCACCAATATTGTCTCAATGTAAAAAATGTTCCTAAGAAAAATAAGAGGTTCAAATATTGTAATGTTCTGTTCTTATCTATGAACAAATTTTAAAAGAGAAAATGTTTTAAAATGAAGGAATTTTGGGCTTGAATTATGCCAAAAGTAAAGAGTAGCCTCACCTATTTCCTTTTAATTTCATATTGGAAAAAGGTAGCCTTTGTTTTGAAAAACTGAAAACTGGTGCACTAATTAAGGGCACAATAAATATGTTGCTTTAATTGACGTTAATTACTGTTTCGACTGAGGAGTTTATTTTTCTAAAATAAATTTACTTCTGTATGCTGGCTGTGCAGGTCTCCAGTTTATACAACATAAATAAAAGTCATTCCATTTGTTTCCAGCTTTAAAGTACTCATACTTATGTGTTTTCTATTATTAGCCCATGGTGATTCTTATCCCTTCGATGGACCGAGTGGCACTCTGGCTCATGCTTTTGGCCCTTCAGATGGCATTGGTGGAGATGCACATTTTGATGATGATGAACTTTTCACCGTCCAGTCGACTAAAGGTGAGACTTGCTTCTCCACTATGTCTTTATTTGCACACCAATCATGAAAACTAATCACGGTGCCTCTCTCTCATCTTCTCTTTCATTAGGACACATTCTGTTCTTGGTGGCTGCCCATGAGTTTGGACACTCTCTGGGTCTGTCTCACTCCAAAGAGCGTGGAGCTCTGATGTATCCCACCTACAGCTACACAGACCCAAAAACATTCGTTCTGCCCAAAGATGATGTCAATGGAATTCAGTCTCTCTATGGTATGTGCATGCAGCGGTAAAGAAAAAATAAATTAAAAAAAAAATATATATATGTATAGATAGATAGATAGATAGATAGATAGATAGATAGATAGATAATCAATGTATGAAAAGTGCATCAATTTATAAACATATTGCTGTATTTTTAAATATATTGACTTGATTATGAAACAGGCCCAAAAACCAAGGTGAACCTATCGCAGTCTGACCCCACCACCCCAGTCACCCCTGCCTGTGACCCCAGCATGGTCCTGGATGCTGCAACAACCTTCAAAGGAGAAATGATCTTTTTCAAGAACAGGTACACACTCACAAAAGCTTAAAACATAAACAATAAGAAGCTATTTTTTCAGGACTAACAACACAATACCAATTCTATTCTATAGCTTCTTTTGGCGCAAGTCGGGCAACAACAAGGCAGAGCAACAGCTGATCAAGAGCGCGTGGCCCGAGGCACCTAATAATATTGATGCTGCTTACGAGATCCCAGCCCAGAACAAACTCTTCCTCATTAAAGGTACTTGATTCCAAACTATTTACTATTTAGTATAATGAAATCAATCCAGTTAGACATAGTCATCATCTTTATTTATACAGCGCCTTTCATACTTAAAATGCAGTCCAAAGTTCTTCACACTGAGAATAAAATTAGGAATAGAGATAAGCAAATCAGATGCTGGAGTATAAGCAGTTGGAGTGTAAATAATTGTAAGATTAGAAAAAGAACAAATAAAGAAGAAATAAAACGGACCAACGCACAAATTAGGACCAACTAAAATGAAATTTAAAAAATAATTTTAAAAGGTAAAAAATAAGAATACAATAAATTTGATATAATAAATTTTTCGGTGCATAATGACAAAAAAGCAGCCTGCCCACAATATCTCTTTGTAACTCTTGGAATTTAGAAACTCTTAGAAGATCTAAGTTCTAGGGCAAGTGTTAGTAAGTCCCAGGTTGCCAGTAAAGTTCATGCAACTAGTTCATGTTACAAGTTTTGTTTTGTAACCCAGCAAAAAGACAATGATACATCAATCTACATCAATAAAACAAACATAGCACCAAACCGCATCCATCCGAAATGAAAACGCTGATCAAACATCGATCATTCATTGATTGATTCTTTCATTATCCGAATCGCTTGATCCCAACCGGAGACATGGGAGGAACAGAGCTTATCCCAGGAACTTACAGGCACAAGGCAGGGACCTAACCACTATTTTATTGATTCACAGATCAGAAGGTCTGGGCTCTGTTGGGTAAAACCATTGTTCAAGGCTATCCTAAGAGCCTCAGCAGCTTGGGACTGCCCGCTAAGGCTACCAAGGTCAGCGCTGCCCTTTACAATCCGGCTTCGGGCAAGACTTTGTTCTTCACAGACAACTCTTATTACAGGTAGGCCAAAGATGGAGAGATGTGGGAAATAAAACTCAGATATTTAACAGAGGTTAAATAGTTTTCAGAAAACACAATTAAGCACTTGTAATGTTTACTGTAGTTACGATGAAAGCAAGAAGATGATGGACAAGGGTTATCCTAAACTGGTGGAACAGGACTTCCCAGGAGTGACTGGAAAAGTCACTGCAGCTCTCCAGGACAAAAGTATGTGATTTTAATTATATGTATTTTTTAATTAAATGATTCACACAATCAGTGATAAAGCTAACATCATACAAATCATATGTTACAGGTGTGATGTACTTCTTCAGTGGCAAGCAAGTGTTTGAGTTCAGCACTTCGAGCAACAAAGTCCTTCGTGTGCTTGATAACAGCTACTTCTTGCAGTGCTAAGCATCTGGAAGTGACACTCGGGTGGTGGCACGGAAAATGCAAATTAGAAGCACTTTAATGTTATTTGGGAAGATTTTCTTAAGTTCTTAAGTTTCTCAAGAAAGGTTAGACATTTCAAGAAAACCCAATAAACTGACATTAGTGAATGTCAGAATCTGTGTAGTTTTAAGAGCAAATTTCTTCTGAAATACTGTTGATGAATCTCATTGACACTATACTTATTCTAAAATGTTTATCACTTTAACTTTATGGTCTGTGAATCCCAATCCTTGTTTCTCATTTCAAATATCAATATAAATCAGTAAACTGAAAAATAAATGTTAATAAATTTAAAGGAAATAATGAGTTTTTACTGTTCTGTTTTATTTACACAAATTCACTTTGGGACTGAACTGATACTTGGCCTATTTGAGTTATGAGGAACTGGAGAAAGTGGAAAAAAAGCAAAGAAACTTAGGAAAATTAATTGTTCAACTCATACCAGGTAGAATAAGGAAAACCAAACCAGGGGTGCGTTTCCCAAAAGCCTAGATGCTAACTATGTTTGCAAAGACACGAGCAACAAAAGGCAGGGGTTTAAGAAGCTTCGATGATGAGCAACAGGTGCACCATCAATCAGAGTGTAGCTTGTTGGGCACGAGTTCTACTCCACTTCGCCATCTTGTGATCAACCAAAAAAATTAACACAGTTTTCAAATAATTAAAATGTTTCTCAAGGATTTACTTAAATAAAAAGTAAATCCTTGCACTTACACATTTTGTCAGTCTATATGTGAAGGGAAAAAAACTTTCTTTTGATTAATTGGAAGGAAATAGATGTTAAATTCTGAATACATACAATAAAAAGGCTTTTAATTTGCAGTTTAAAAAATATCATTTATACTAGTGTGCTCATCACTTGCGTTCATTTCAGTAGTAATAACTTTTATTTGCTTTTTCGATTGTGTATATAGCTAAAACTTTGCGTCTAGTTACAAATTTGCTGACCATGTAATTTGGAACAAACTGCCAGACAGGGAGCACGAGACAGACCAGAACACATGAACAACAATACAATGGCGGCATCTGCTGGCCCCTTAACAAACGTCCAGGGGCTGGTATGGCTAAAGTCCAGGGGGGTCATGACAAGAACAAATGTTTGAAACTACAGTCAACACAAATAAAGATTTCTTTATGCTTCTTTTCATTTCAGATCACTTCTACCTCTTTACTGGGAAATCTGTGTATAAGTTCAATAGCAACAGGTCCTTTGTCGAGGAGCTTAAAAAGAGTTACTTTAGAAAGTCTTAGAGAAAACCACCATGCAAACGTACACCTACATTCAGATAATTTAATTTATATAATATTTAATTACTTTTGTTTATATTTTGGGTATGTACAGCAGTGGATTGCAGGTAAATAGTTTGGGAAAATGTCTTAGTACTGTATTTATATTTAAAGGTTTGCCTTCAGGTAGGGTGCGGTATGGTGTTCGCCCCGTGATCACAAGGTCGCAGGTTCGAATCCAGGGCCGGTAAAGTTACCACTGAGGTACTCATGAGCAAGGTACCGTCCCCAAGCACTGCTCCCCGGTCCTGCCCTTGTTAGCTGCCCACTGCCTTCACGGATGGGTCAAATGCAGAGGTCACATTTCGTTGTGGTGCACTGTGTGCTGTGCTGTGGGTGGTGTGTTCACAATGACAAATAATCACTCACATTCACTATTTAACCCCTTGATAATGTGAATAGATTCAAATAAAGAGCAGATATTTTATCAAAATATGAAAACCTTTGCACATGGATTTTGTTCAATCTTCGCACATAAGACGTCAATGTTGGATTTCTAAATTTGGATTAGGTGAAAGAACATATAAGTGTACAGCTGCATCTGAAGTCATTTTAAAATGTAAAAGAAATATCAGGATTCTTTGAGGTTGCTATTGTATGACATTGCCTTAATAACTCTGGCAAGTTCTAACGATTTATGCTACCTTGTCGAAAAATGCTACCACAGCGTGAATCACTGACAGCAGAGTCTATCAGTTGTGCTCCCATGTCGAAAAATGCTAGCTTATGGCTTTGTTATGACGGTATAACTCTCACAGTACTATGACATTTTTGATAACAAACGTGTATGAATATGGGCAGCATGTTTTGATACACAATATCGCTTTTAATTCAAATGTAAGGTGTGGCATTAATTGTGACCACTACAATGCATGTTTAATTAAAAGAAATAATGCCTTAATTGTACATAAGATATATTTTTAACCTTGGAAATGGCTATGAAATACGCACTTATTGTAGGCTACGTTTGTATAAACATAACAAAGGGTGAACGACATTATCTCATTTCTACACTCAGCGCCACGCCACGCCAGTGTGTATATGCAGATATTGAAATGTTTACTGAACAAAATACGCAATAAATAAATTTGGTTTGAATATTGTTTTAATAATTTTAAATAAATATTTAAAATACTTTACTTTCTGTCAACCAAAGTCTCAACACTACGGTAGCATGAATTTATGGGCGTGGAAACAGCGCACGATTGTGGAACTGCGCATGTGCACATTTCGAACGGTAGCATATTTCAAAGTATTCAGTATTTTGGTGGCCATTTACGGCCAGTCATAATGTCAAAAGGGAAACAGTCAATCCTGCACGGACAATTTAGATTCACTAAACAAACAAAGACTACAACAAGTGACAACAACTGCAGTCTGTCACTACTAACGAGACTTGCTGTCAGAGACAGCCCTAATATTGCAGTAATTGTTCTTGAAGGGGTGTGTATGAGAAGCAGAAAGGTGTCACATGTATCCCTTTGCTTTGTGATTTTGTTATTTGTTCTGATTAGATTTGATTATTAACCTTCTTGCGTGATTCTTATGTTTTATTGTGCCTATCTGCAAAATCACTTCAATATAAATTGATAGACAGTCACTGGGCAAGTGGGCATGTTTTGTCAGTGTAAAGACACATTGATTGATCCCATAGCATTGATCCAAAACGAAAACTTTGATCAGACATTATACATATTGTAACGTCAGTTTATATTGAGCAGAAGGTCTACGTTTATTAATAAAAACGTCAAATGACATTTTAGTTGCTTTTTGTAATTTGATATGAATGGAAGTGATGATGCTTAATCAGCATATGAGGTTGTATCATATTGATAACTGGCCTCTCAATTTATCCAGGTTCACAAAGTAAACTTGTAGTCGGGTTTTCCTTTAAACTCAATCTATTAAGGGGACAGTAGGACAAAAATTATTTTTGTAATATGCTAATATTCTTAATAATTAATGAATTTTAGTGTCCCTATTAGACGTCATTAATAGTTAGCCACATTTGCACTTATATTATTATTATTTTTGGCTCCTTGTACCATTAATTGAGGCTATTAAGAGAAAAATCTGGAACGAATTTTACTTTTTGAACCTGGACTTTTCCACCTCTTTTTAGGAGCCTTAAGGTTTTTTTTTTAAGTTTGACAATATCACTATTTTTGAGCCCTGCAATTTTTAAGAACTTTGTTGGCTAAGAAAATGACTTTAGTTAGTGTAATCCTGCAACAAAACTTTAAAAAACATTTTTCATTGTAGGGTCAAGATACATGGCCATGCAAACAGCCTCAACCTGCTATTTACAGGAAAGACCATATATGTATATATGCTTCACCCACCATGCTGGGACTTGTACGCGCGTTCCAGTTATACATCCTTCTGGAACAGCCCCAGGCTATGATAAATCTTTCGAAACATAATGGGATTTCAAATTCCAGCATTCGGAGATATATATGATTATATATGATATATGATTATATGATTATATACATATATGATTATATGTAGTTCTGTTTCGGGGAATTCCACGCAGAGCCATGGCAAATCTGATGAGTCAGATATTTTTAGGACATTTAATACAATAACTTATGCTTCCCGGTCGATTAATCATTCAGTATAGCACCAACATGAAGCTCATATCCAGTTTTTACAGTAGTCAAAATAGAGTGATCTTTTTACATGGTCGATATTTTTACGTTTTACAACACTAACCCACTCTTATTACTCAATCACTACAAACTCTTCTATTTTTCTCATAGTGATGCTTATATGTGTACTTTTATGAATATAGCATGTCATCTAGTGGTAACAATGTATATGTAATAACAAAGGGCCAAATTCAAGTATCAAAAACCCTATATAGTGATATAAGACTTCTGGAAGTCCCAACATACAATATAGTCTCATATATGTTTTATACAGTAATATAGGTGTATTAATTAGTATATATCATAAATATCTGTTGTGGAAGTCTAAAGAAGCTTATTAAATTAAATAAGATGGTTGGGGCTATTTAATTATTTTAGCAAAATGGCTCTAAATATTTTAATTTTAGCTTTAACAAATTGCCTTAAATATGACTTGCTTTACTAATAGACGTGCAATAGCAACATATAAACATTTTTTAACCAGTAAATAATATAGAAAAATAAGGCTTCATGTTCTATAATCTGATTCATCTTGGGCCTCATTCAACAGCCATTCTTAAGATGAAATATGTTCATAAAACCCACTTGTGCAGCTTTCACAAAGATTCTGACATTCATAGTGAAAGTGATGAATGTAAGTGATTATTTGTTATTGTGAACACAGCACAGCACAGCGCGCAGTGAAGTACAATGAAATGTGACCTCTGCATTGGAACCATCCATCAAGGAACAGTGGGCAGCTAACAAGGGCAGCAGTGCTTGGGGACGGTACCTTGCTCATGAGTACCTCGGTGATACCTTTGTGTTATTAACTGCCCCAATGTTTTCTTACTTAAGATTTCTTCCTAGGTAAGAACATAATCTACAGCTGCTGAAGATCACTCTTACACAACATTTATTACATGCTTGTTTGTGCAAAACATTGGATTATTGGGTTTTCTTCATTTATACCGTTGTATGATATTATAGTATTTAAATGTCTCGACTTTCTAAGAAAAATCTAAGAAATCTTACATGTTGAGGCCCATTGTTGTTATGTTCTTATCTTTACAAACATCACATTGTATTTGGTCAAACTGCCATATGTAGAGGAAATTTAAACTGTGAAATCTTTTGTAGGGTAAAGAGCAAAAGAGGGATGAAATGAACGTCATTTACCAGAAAAGTGTGTGTGGGAGGGAGTACATATTATTCCTGGATTCCACCACTGATAGACATCATACCTAACTCCTTTAAGTTTAAATCTATTTAGAGGAAACAGTGATCTGTGAATCCATATTAGGTATGTAACCTGTCTCAGGAAAAGCCCCCAAGCACCCATATGGGCCTCTTTCAAATGCGTCATCAACAAAACACAATCACATACACACACTTATTCAGACCAGGTGGCAAGTCCAAACATGGCCTGAATTATCCCCCTTGACATTAACATAGCTTGAACACAACTCTACCCCCGCTCCTGTGCCTGTGGTGATTTTTGGAGATGACAACCAATAGAGACGCTCACAAGATCCTTATATAAGGAAAGGGAGGAAAGATATATGAAGCATTCTCTTCTATACACTTGAAGAGACTCAAAAGATGGCAAGAAAATCAGTTCTCGCGTTGATGCTTGTGGCACATTTGGTGTTTTGCTGTGGCGCCCCAGTGCAGGATGACCAACACAGGATGGCACAGGTAAGTAAATTACAGCTAGTTTTTACAATGCAAAGTAACTTTACATCAATATTCCAATTTTCTACTAAGGTCTAGATCAGGAGTAACTAAAATTTCAAGAGGCAACGGTCAGGAACATTGTCATGTTCAACATGCATTTTGATTAAGTGCTGTATATTTTGAACTACTCTAAAACTACTCTAGTAGTTATATCAACACCTGACTGTCAAATACAATAAAATACAATTTAACAGTATTTCAATAATGTTTTGAATTTTATTATACATTTTCACACCTGGCACTCTAATAATAAAATAACAGTCAAATAAGTCAAGTAAAGCTTTGAAATAAGGATCTTAAAATAAAGCGTGCAATTATAGAAGAAAAAAGTTACACACTGTCAAACTTTTCTGTGTAAGGACATTAAAAATGGTTAAAACGTTTAAAATAAGGCTACTGTGAAGGCTAAGAGAAAAGCTTAAAAGAGAAAACTTAACTTAAGAGGAAAGTTAAAACAGAAAAGCTCTGTCAAGATGGAATAATACCAGCTCTGGGTTCGTCTAGAACGGCGTCTTGATTTGGGGTGCGTTTCCCAAAAGCACAGTTGCTAATGTATTGCTAACTACGTTAGCAACATTATGTTAGTTGCTAATGTACACTATGTTAGTTACTAGTTAGCAATTATGCTTTTGGGAAACGCAACCCTAGATGTGAATTGCGGTCCACTTCTAATCCTCACTTTTATCCCTTAAGTTTTATGAAAATCAGTTTTTTATAATTTGTGGAAGTCAACTAATCTACTGTTGGTCTGCTTCTGATTTCTATTTTTGTTTAGACATATTTGAGGCAGTTCTACCCCGAGTCTGAAGATTCTTCTCCCGCAGTGAAAGGAATAGCCATACAAGACTTAGAGAAAGATCTGAGGAAAATGCAGAAGTTTTTTGGGCTGGAAGTTACAGGCAAACTGGACACGAACACCATCGAGGTGATGAAGAAGCCACGCTGTGGAGTTTCTGACGTAGCTAGATTCGGTCATTTCAACGGCAGGCCCAAGTGGGAGAAGAAAACCATCACTTACAGGTATGGATTGCTCCTAGTGGAAGAGTGTAGAAAGTAACAACTCAATGACTCTTTCTTCCAAAAGCTTTCTTTCAAACTATTGCTTCTCAATGTCTTCCAGACATTTATTGTCTGATTCTAATGACTGATTGATTAATTGCAGAATAACTGAGTACACGCCAGACCTGAGTCAAAAAGAAGTGGACGCCACCATCGCTCAGGCCTTCAAACTTTACAGCGATGTCATTCCACTCGACTTCAAGCAAATGTACAGCGGAACAGCCGACATTATGATTCTCTTCAAAGCCAGATGTATGTGTTTGCTAGTAACTGTTGAATAAATTTAATTGGTGTCATTATTAGCAGTGTTTAATAGCTTTCCTTTCTTCAGATCATGGAGATTTTTACCCATTCGATGGACCCAGTGGAGTTCTGGCCCATGCTATGTCTCCAGGCCCAGGTGAAGGAGGCGACACACACTTTGATGAAGATGAGCGCTGGACCCTAAGTTCAACAGGTACAGTTAGTTATTGGGCCAGGACTTTCTTTAGTTATTAGGTGAGCTGAATTTCTAAGCTACTTGGAAAGAAGAGCATTGAACATCGAACATCACATGGTTTTCACAAAGATGTTCACATTCACCAATGTTCTCTTATTTAAGGCTTGTTCTTAAGTAAGAACACATTCTATAACTGCCAAAGAACACTCTTTTTTATTGAATGTCTCTCTGTCAGCCCAAAAATTGGGTTGTTTCAATTCTGCAGTCGTTTAATATACAGCTTAAATGTCTTAACTTTCTTAAAAACAAATAAAAAAACAAACAAATGCAGCCTCGTTAATAAAAAAAATCTTGAAATATTCTTCTCTTTTAGGTGTGAACTTGCTTTTGGTTGCTGCTCATGAGTTTGGTCACGCACTGGGACTGGACCACTCCCGAGATCCCTCTGCTCTCATGTACCCAACTTACCAATACGTGAACACGTATGGATACAGACTGCCATTAGATGACACACGAGGGGTCCAGGCGCTCTATGGTGCGTAAAAATATTGCCGACTATGACGAAGGCAACTGGACTTCTTTTCAACATTTTTGATGACGTTTCACCTCTCACCCAAAAAGCTTCAAGAACTTTAAAAAGAAGTCCAATTGCCTTCGTTTCAAACTCTCAAGACTTAGAAAAATGTCTGTCCAATAACCAAATTGTCATCTGATGGATCTCCTAGGTGTTCGCATCAGGCCAACCCCTCAACCCAAACCTGAGCCTGAGCCTAATCCTAATCCTAATCCAAGACCAGAACCAGCACCAACTCCGCCAAAACCTTGCAACCGGGGACTGGTGTTTGATGCTGCAACCAGCATAAAGGGGGAGCTCTATTTCTTCAAAAATGAGTAAGATATAGTTTTATCTTTAGAGAATCTTACTAATAATCTTAAAAGTTTTAAAAGTTTGTCACTTTATCTCTCTTTGCCAATAGTTATTACTGGAAGAAAAGTGGAAGGGTCAAAGAAATTCAGCAGAAATTAATCAAATCCACTTGGCCCTCAATTGATTCAGTTGATGCCGCTTATGAGTTTAAAGCGAAAGACATCGCCTTCTTGATCAAAGGTGTGGATCTTAACTTAAATAAGCTGAGTTTTATTTTGCTCAGACAGATCAAAATTCTGATCCATGTTTCTTTTTGTGTCGATCTGATGATGCAGGTCAGCAGTACTGGGGAGTGAGAGGCACCGTCTTATTGGCCAACTATCCCAAAAGCATCTCCAACTTTGGCTTCCCTGCATCTGTCAAGAAGATTGATGCTGCAGTTCATGTGGATTCATCAGGTCGCACTCTGTTCTTTGTCGGACAAACATACTGGAGGTAATAATAATAATACTAATAATAGCAAGTATATTTTAATATATTACAGATGAATCTGTTTTATTGTTCCGGTCTATTTGTTTACTCCAATATTTGTTTTTTAAATTTAGCTTTAATGAAAGTACCGGGAAAATGGACCATGGCTATCCTAAATATATTCACAATGATTTTCCTGGGATTGGTTCCAAAGTGGATGCTGCCTTTGAAAATTATGGTATATATGACTACCAGCTTTACTCATAAACAAAATAAAATAAATCTTTTTAAAATACTAAATTAAACTCGTTTGTCCAGGCACAAATTCTTAAATTAATAACTGCTGGTTTCATTCACTTTCCAGGTTACCTGTATTTCTCAGATGGCGCCAGACAAACAGAGTACATCTATAAATCAAGAAGAACCAACCGTGTCTTACTTAATTATGGATGGCTGAACTGCTACTGAGCAAACCTACCAATATGAAATGAACAGTGTTAATGTACAACATAGTGTTAAACATCACTAATTATGTTGTCTATTTTCTCACTTATGTCTCAATATTATGCTATTTCGTGATTTTGTAACAATTTTTACAAAATCAGTTTTTTGTAATTTTGTCCAGTTATTTTTTCTACTGTAAATATGTGCAAATGTGTGAATGAATAAAATCAATAATAAAATGAGGAAAAATGTTTAAATCATGCCTTATACTCAGTTTACTTTAGGGAGACTGTCCTTGTAATTAACAGGACCAAGTAAATATCATAAGTGTAACTTTGACTAACTGTAAGTGCATATGTATAGATAGCTATAATGTTACAAATAACAAATGTCATCACCATAACTATTACTGTCAATAAAACCTAAATAAACATAACTAGCTATCATTAAAGATTAAGGGTCTGATACATTTCCGAACTGAAACTATGACAATAATTCTGTATAATATAACTGACTACAATTAAAAGCAACAGGTTGTTTCTAACCTTAACACTAATGATAAAGTGTCTGATGTGTCATAACTGTAACTATAAAAATAATTACATAAGCAGGGCTCTCAAGTCTCACGCATTGAGTGTGAGAAACACGCATTTCAACAAGTTCACACGCTCACACGCCACACATGGCATTTCTCACGCTTAGAAATTATTAACTTTACCGCACAGAAATTCCTACAGCGTGTTTTACAAACAAATCAAAGGCAGACTACGCTACTGTGCCCCCATACAGCTCAGGGCAGCTGTCTTGAATTGCCAACCTATCGGCCAATCAGAAAACAGAATTTATAGACAGAAGTTATAGACGAACTGGAGGTGGAAGAGAACCCTCGGGATCATCAGGTAATAACTTCATTTATTTCAATCTTTCATTAGCTTCATTTTCCTACTCTTTGGAATGCGTTGGCTCTGGATGGAACTCTGTCATCCATCATGACTGTGAAAATGGCTGACACTGAACCACAGTGCTTTAAGTGGGAGCCCCCAGTATCAGTTATCAAGGCATCAAAATCTGCCACAAACACTTACAACACACAACATCACTCATAAACACACACACACACACACACACGGACAGAATAACCACCACTGTTCAAAGGGCCCATTTGGGGCTACATGTGTTTTTCCTTTTTTCAAAATTATTTTTTCACTAAGTTGAAATTATTTAATGCAGCATGAATATTGTGAAGAGACAATGGCCACTACAGTGCTTTTCTTTGTTATAGGATAAATAAAACCGTGTATTTGATGTAGTGGAGTTTGCTCTTTTTTTCAGATGCTGGGTCGATGGGACACTGGGAGGGAGGGACTGCAACCCCCCCAACCCCCACCCCCCCCCAAAAAAAATCTCACTCCAAGCAAATTTCAAAACTTGAGAGCCCTGTACATAAGAATAACAGTCTATTAAGCGTTTAAACTGTAACTATAACAATTGTAATGGAGGGATAAAAGTCACTCATAACTGTAACTATGACCAATAATAATTTATTGGTTGATAATAATTTATTTATTGAGAGAGAGAGAGAGAGAGAGAGAGAGAGAGAGAGAGAGAGAGAGTTGTGTGTGTGTTTATAAAAAGTGCAAAGTGTAGTTTGTAAAACCTGAAACTACGCTACCCGCGAGCCTTTGCAGTGACGTAGAACGACGCCGACACACCCCCTGTTCTGATTGGCTGCTGGCCTGAAGTCGTCCTCGGGGGTGAAGGTGAAGTCCGCGCTTCTGCTCGTTTCGTGCGTCTTTACTGGCGTTATGTCAACAGCAGCTCTGATCTCACGCCGCTCGCAGCTGTGCAGGCAGCTGGTAAATTTTAACTAGATCGATATGTCAACTTAGTTTTTAAAGGGCATCAATTCAGTGCCTTTTAACGAGTTGCTGTGCAGGAGTCAGCGCGCTAACTCGTTAGCTGTGTCGGCTAACCGCGGGCCATGGCAGTTCTGAGTTCTTTAGTTTCTGCGTTTCCCAATGCCATTCTGATTAATAATCTTTAAATGAATTGTCAGCTTTGTTGTGTCTTTTTTTTGCTGTTAAATGGCTTCCAACATGCTTTAATATTCTCTCTCTTTTTAGGCACAAAAGTATCTGTGCAGAAGCTACGCCTCCCGTCCGGCTCTCAATGTGAGTTTATGGCTCTTATGATGATATTCAGGGTCGGGCCGGTTCGATTGGTTCGTGACACGACACGACACGATACGATTAAATTACTATATAATAACAAATCGAAATGTCTAATTTGTAAAAATCACGTGTCAGTGCAATACAATTAATGTCAATATAATAATACTATAATAAAAAAAACTGAATGTTAAATGTGAGTGCTTCCAAAACAAACTGGAGAATGGTTTTACATCTATTATTATTGTTGTTGTATCAAAGTTTAATCGTATTGCAGAATTTTACCTTCCAAAACAAACCAGAAAAAGCTGCAGAGTAGATCTAGGGAACCACAGCTTTATCTATCTACCTACTTCTCTATCTACCTAGCAACCCTATCTATCTAGCAAGCTGTCGGTTTATTTGTTTGTTATTTTACAATAAATTAAAAATTGAGGGATTCAAATCCCAGGCGAGTCTAAAACCTTTAAGGCGCTGAGGCCAGGTTACCCAAAGGAGACTGTCAAAGTAATCAGGATTATGTAAGTTGATAAGAGTGTGTGATAATACCTATATATGTCAATTATTAATTTGTTAGTCTTTATAATACTAGATTCTTTATATAAGTTGTATTGAGAGCCTCATTGCAAAACCGTGTGTTGCTTCATTTCCATTATTTCCATAAAAAGGTCACCAGAGTTGGATTTTTGCAATCAGTGCCTTGCGCCTATAAAAATAATCATTTGCCAATCTTCTCTATGTCCACAGGAAGTTGTCATTGTCAGTGCAGCTCGGACTCCGATGGGGTCTTTTAAGGGAAGCCTGTCCTCGGTTGCTGCCACCAAATTGGGCTCCATCGCCATCAAAGGAGCCATCGAACAAGCCGGTAACCTGGACCTAGGGCTGGGCGATATGACCTCAAATCAGTATCATGATTAATCAAATGTTTTACCTAGATTATGATTAATGAACGATTATTTTGTTTTTAAAACTAAAGTTTCAAACTGTTTTGCAGGAATCCCTCCAGAGGAGGTGAAGGAGGTGTACATGGGCAACGTACTCCAAGCAGGCGAAGGGCAAGCACCGACTCGGCAAGCCCTTTTAGGCGCAGGTACGCTTGTAACATAATGTGCATGCCGACTTATACACACACACGTATTTTGTAAGTCCTGTGGCACAACACTTGACATCTAAGGAGTTGTGTGCACTTTATCTGGGCAGGCCTTCCCCTATCCACTCCAGCAACCACCATAAACAAGGTTTGTGCCTCGGGAATGAAGTCCATTATGATGGCGACACAGAGCCTGATGTGCGGACACCAGGTAAAAACTGTTTCATCATCGTAAGAAACATTAAAACCTCGTGGACAGAGAAATGTGAGAAATGTTTTGCAGGACGTGATGGTAGCAGGCGGCATGGAGAGCATGTCCCAAGTTCCTTACGTGATGGCCAGAGAGACGCCTTCCTACGGTGGGGTGAAGATGGAGGATCTGATCGTAAAGGACGGGCTGACGGATGTCTACAACAAGTTTCACATGGTACTGGGGTTCTCCCTTAGCAACAGTTACACATAAAGCAAAATTAGAATCTCGGTGAAAACTGTGTAAATGTGATTTAAGAACACTTCTTTTTAAGAACAGTTGGTGAATGAGGAACAATGTTTTTTGGAGTTGACGTTGACCGCTGTGCTTTTATCTTCTGCAGGGAAACTGTGCCGAAAACACCGCCAGAAACAGCAGTATTTCCAGGGAGGAGCAAGACACTTACGCCATCAGCTCCTACACACGCAGCAAGGCAGCATGGGAGTCGGGGATCCTGGCCAAGGAGGTGGTTCCTGTGAGCATCCCTCTGAAAGGTCGGCCTAAATCAGGAGTGCTCTTGCAAAATATCCAAACCACCCAATACAGTATGCGTAAGAAGTGTAATGAATTCAATGATCAGTGATCCCAAAGCATCGATCCATGAGCAACAGAAAATGTCCAGGATCCCTAAAAGACCAGCATCTGCTTGTGTTGATGTTTGTAACCCAGACTTGCATAACCAACACAAGGCAGCTACACCACTTCTACTAGGGCTGCAACAATACATAGATCTACATCAAGACCCTGATTCAGTGATCGAGTATCCAAAATGAAAACACCAGACATCAGACATCATACATATTGTAGCGTCCCTCTCCAATCAGAGAGTCAACTCCACATTTTCTTTCCCACTTTTGTCCTTTCCAGGCAAGCCGGATGTTGTTGTGAAGGAAGACGAAGAATGGAGGAAAGTCGATTTTAGCAAAGTGCCCAAACTGAAGGCAGTGTTCCAGAAAGAGAATGGTATCAGCAGTGTTTTTAGGATTTGAGATTTCAAAATTGTTATAATGATTTATTTCACCACGTTTATTTATTTTTTACGATCAATGTCACATACAGGCACAGTGACGGCGGCTAATGCCAGCACCCTGAACGACGGCGCCGCTGCTCTGGTGCTCATGACCGCGGACGCCGCAAAAAGACTCAACGTCACTCCACTGGCCAGAGTTGTTGGTGAGGGACATTAAGCTTTATTTTTCAGCACCAATAAAAGATGTTCACCAAATTGAAATGTATTTGTCGATGACTCGGTTTTGTAATTAAAACCAAAAACCAAAGTCCAAAAACATAAAGCAAAGCCCAAAAATGTTTGAATGAAACGTTGGAAATGAAAAATGGAAAACTTCAACTCATATTCCATTTTGGTTTGTCAGTAACTCAGAAGTTACCATTGCACCTGATTGATCAAAAATATAGATACAGACCACTCTTTTTTTAACTGCTCATAAGAATGGATGGCTTTGTTTTGCTTCACAGACTCAACAGCTGATCTGAACTGACCGTATTTCCAGTTCAGTCGATTTACTGTCCTGCTAACCTAATATGAGAGACATGATCTCTTTTAAAGCCTGTCTCTCTGCTTCTTTCATTGGAGCTAATTCGATTGCCATTCTTAATTTTTAGCTTTCGCTGACGCCGCTGTCGCTCCCATCGACTTCCCCATCGCACCGGCTTTCGCTGTCCCCAAGGTGAGCAAGACACCGGCTGTTTTTTTTGAAGACGGAACATTGCTGGTTTAATCTCTTCTCCTCATCTTTGTTTACGCTGCTTGTCCTTCGACTGTAACAGAATGAACCTTCAGTTATGTTACAGCCACAAGAGGGCGTAAGAGTTTTGCATCAATCGTTCGAGCCCAATGCGCATTGATGTGTTTGTGTCTTGCTATAAAACGTGAGTGGACATGCGTGACTGTGTGATTGGATACAGTCTGAAAGTGTTCGGACACATATCCAAGACAATTATGATGATTAATTGCTTGTTCTTCATATCTTGAAAATGTGTCACAGCGAATGCAAACAGCACAAATGTAAAATGAATTTCTCATTACATGATTGTTATTAAAATGGTAGTTTATGGTTTGAAATGTGAATGTTTATCATGAACGTTGTTAAAGATGAAAATTCATATTTTAAAAATGACTGTCATGATTCGTTTTGGTTTGGTGTAGGTGCTGGAAGCTGCAGGGATTAAGAAGGAGGACGTGTCCATGTGGGAGATAAATGAGGCCTTCAGCGTGGTGGTTCTGGCAAACATCAAGATGCTGGACATCGACCCCAACAAAGTCAACATCAATGGAGGAGCTGTCTCCCTTGGACACCCCATTGGGTAACAAATTCGGACCAATTTAATAACTGCAACAACTTATCGATTTGGTCCGAATAAATCATTAGGCAACTATTCTAATAATCAGTTACTCGTTTACATGGTTAGGTTGCCTACTTCACCATGTCATTACATAAACAAATGCAGAAAGTCAGTCTGATAAAACTGGAAAATGCCAGACACGGCTTAAAAATCTGGTTTTGGACCAATAATTTTTTCTTTTTGCAGAATGTCAGGAGCGAGGATTGTAGGACACATGGCACATAACCTGAAGTCCGGACAGTACGGGCTCGCCGGAATCTGCAATGGAGGCGGCGGCGCCTCATCCATTCTCATTCAGAAATTTTAGACTTCTCCGTCCTTGGTTTGGAGAAGGAGGTGGGAGAGAGCGCCACATTGATGCCAGCGGCCTTAATATCAAACTTTTAGCAATCACCGTCACTCCATTTTAGGTCACTCCTACAAAAAAAGAGTGTTTTGGAATGTGTATGTCCTGTTTGACGGACAACTTGAAGCTTTCATTAATGTGTAAGCTATTTATACCGAGCATTATTTAAAGTCTGAAAAGGTCAATAAAATATGAATCACAAAAAATGTTGCAATAAATAAGATTATTTGACTCCTTGAAGAATGTGTTTGTCATTTTTAAGGAAATTACAAAATATAAAAACTTGAATATAGTAAATATTATTTTGTGTTGTAGCTGCACTGAACGGCCACCAGAGGCCGCCATCACTACAATTGCTTCTATAAATACAAATACACGGAGGGATTCTACAATATTTTAGATATGTTTTATGTCATTATTATTTAATAAAAATATGAAACATGAGTTTAAAAGTCATATAATTGCTTTTTATGTACATTTTAAACAACGTAATGTCTAATCATAGGTTTCAATGACGTTTTGGAGATGACGATTTTCGCCTCACGTAAATTACACTCAAATGTATACGTTATATTAAATGCAGTTGTTTTGAGTATTACACAATGTCATAAAGGCAGTCTGTAAATGTCTTATATATAATAATTTCACCACAACACACACCACTGCTGTACTAAGAATAGGTTACAACTAAAATAACAATGGCTCGTTTAGTCAGAAACGGATTGTGTAAATGTGTAACGCGTGGATTAACAGATTAATTCATCACAACCGTTTACAATCTGTAACCTACAAAACGTGTTGTTATGGGGATTTTTTGTTAATTAAGTATATTAAATGTGAGGTAACTTAAGTTTTATCTTTCACCCCAGCTCATATGAGGCTATTTGCAAGATTTTTTCGCCTGTCCTCACTGCTAGGTCACAAGCACAAGTTAAACATTTCTCAGAGGTTGAGAAGCCATACGGGCTTTCTGAACAGACCAATATGGCGGCAAGAAAGGACATTAAGTACTTCACGTAACCAGAACCCTTCAGACGGGTTGAACTGCATGGAAATAATTGACTAGTAACGCCTTAGAAACTGTATTGTACAGCAAATTACCGAAACACACAGCCTTGCTGCAGTTATTATATACGCCAGTATCACTAATACGTTCAAAGGGTCAAGAAGTCCAGAAATGTCCTGTCATGGAACTTCCTGTGGCCCAAATCACTCATGATAAAAGATGGTTTACAGTTTCTAAATATACACGTTGCATTTACAAGGTGCGGTTACAACATTGCAAGTGATAAAGTCATATGCAGTACTCTTATTATTTAGGTAGCACATTTTCCCACATGGGTCATTAAATCTGACTTAAAGAAATAAAATCAGCACGTTTGAAAACAGAACAAGAAGCAACAATACATAGTGAAAAATCTAAATAACACAAAATAAAATAATGCAGAAATAAAGTCTTTAAAAGTGTAAATATTTTAAAGATTAAAGTGTAACTAATTGAATACAAAGGTAAACATTTTTGTTTCTTTTTAAAACTATGACTGGAGATGTACTGCCTATAACACTATGCACTGAGAACACTATTAAATACCAAATGTGGGTTACTTATTAACATCAAGGCAAAGCAAAAAGCCACGATTTTGACAAAATACTGCACCAGAAATGCTAAACCAGAATAGTGGAATAACTGGTTTTTAGTGAGCCTTACTCAGTTGTCAGATGGTTTTCCTTTTGATTTTCAACTTTGTGGAGCTGCTGAAATGTCTTTTTTTATTATTGCAAACACACAGCATGTATTT
This sequence comes from Distichodus sexfasciatus, assembly GCA_032718565.1. Lineage (NCBI taxonomy): Eukaryota > Metazoa > Chordata > Actinopteri > Characiformes > Distichodontidae > Distichodus > Distichodus sexfasciatus. Next base: position 332,958 of record JAVGVS010000194.1, on the reverse strand, counting down.
AGCTTTGAAACACAGGCAATGAGAAAACATTCAAAGATCAAGACTATAGATAGATATTTACAATATATTTATGGATTTATTAGTTGCTCTAATCCAGAGTGACACCTTCCTCAAATACAGTGGAAATTTCCCTGGCACAATTTGGGGATTAAGGGATCCAGTGTTGGTAGTTCTGGTAGTAGGATGTAGTTGGATTTGAATTTACAACCTCTTGTTCTTTAAGCAAGTCTCCTAACACCACACCCCCACAACAACCTTATGGTTAGCATCCTACCGCTAGGCCAATCCCATTTTCAAAATGCGTTCTTCCATTTATATTTTATTGCATTTTTTTTATCAGACGTTCTTATCTAGAGCAACCTACGCTAAGTGCAGCAACAGTAATGTATGATGGGGAGAAATTTGAACCTACGACCTCTTGGTTCGTGGGCGAATATCTTACTAGATCACCACCTCATCAGTAACTAATAGGGCTGGGTTCAAAAAATCGATTCACCGTTCAATATCGATTCTCGTTCGAAAAATACGATATCGATTGGTGGTAGACTGGGGGAGACCAGGAGCCATCGGCCAATAGGCTTCGCAGGTACAAGCTGCCAAAACCCTGCCCCCACACTGCCAAAACCTACCCCCTTTCAAACCGTGCGCGCAGAAATCTCACTCAAGCAAAAAAGCTGCTCATCGGTAGTCTACTGTGCGCGCATGTATATTTAACACTTCGAGAAGAAAAAAGACATTCGCGAGAGGAAAAATACAGTTCACGCGCAATATTATCACAACCGTGCACTCGATTCTTAATTTTGTGCTCTCAAGTTTCACATTTGCGCGCGCGACTTTGAAATTTACGCCCGCGAATTTTTTGCGGCGAGCCATTTTGCACGCTCTAGTTTTGGCATTGATGTGACGCCATAGTATGCACTACTCTTCTCGCGACCGCGCAAGGAGAGCTGTAAAAACGTGAGACCGGCAGAACCGAAACCAAATAGAGCCATCGCTGAAGCTGCTCCGCTCAAATCACCGTCTGGCCTAATTTTATAACAAAGCAAAACTAGTATTGACGCAAAGAAATCTCTAAATAAATCGATATCGAATCGAATCGAGAATTGAATCGGATCATGACCTTGTGAATCGGAATCGAATCGATTCAGAAAATCAGCAACGATGCCCAGCCCTAGTAACCAAGTATCAGACGCTCTTGTCCAGAGCAACTTACAGATTCTCGACACAGTCTCCCTGACTATCAAAGGGCTCAGTGGTGGTTGTGTTGAATGTAGGACATAGACAGACTTCAACCTTCAACCTATTAGTCTGTAGGCTAGACAACTCCCGTCCCCATATTATGTCGTTAATGTTATGTAACATTTATGGCACTCGTATCCACAGTCATTTAAATACCATAGTTAATATGGATGAAAAGCCACTTGGGGTTTTGTTGAAGGGATCAATGATGGTAGTGCTGCAGGGTGGATCCAATCCACAACCTCTTGGTTTGTAATCGAGTACCTTATCACTAGAGTGCACACCGTTTGGGTCAGCACTTTGTAGGGGTCAGTTGCTGAAAGGTAGGAGAGTTCAAGGATAAATCTTTTTGAGGTGGCAGTCTGCTCTCAACCCAGGATCGCATCTGAACAAGTGAAGCCTGGCTACGTCAGCATCACTGCTGCGTTGAGGACAGTCAGCCGTCCAAACAATCGCTGGTCAGCAGTGGTGCAGTGGCTAGAAACTGCTCCATGATGGATGGGCTGGAAGGGGCTGACTAATTCTGCATGGCAACAGACAGGTTACTGTTGTGCAGCTGTGCATTCAGAAGGAAGGTCTGGCTGATGTTGGGGATACTACTTTTACACAGTAGCTTGCCAAGCTACAAGTTATTTCAGGTTAAAAGTAACTAAGCTACCGCCGACTACATCCAAGATGTTTCATCCAGTAATACTTCATATTTGAAATACCACACTGATGAAAACAAATTAATAAACTGTTAAATATTGTGTTAGAAGTAAAACCAAAATCTCTATATTAATAAACAATTTAATGTCACATTAAGGTTTCAATAACAATTAGGACGTGTAGATTTTTGGCTTGCACTCATACACGTAAGTTCTGTCCATTTCATTTTTCGTAGTCATACATTTGGATAAATACGGCTACAGATTTTAGCCTCCATCTTGACCAAAGTGTGCTTTCAACTCCATCTTGAAGCTGCCAAGAGTGTTTGCTTATACGTGAGAGCATTGTAGTCTGCTAAGGAAAAAGTTCCTCGCGCTAGTAAACTTAACATCAACAGCTGCTAGCTATTTATAAATAATATCGTTCCAGAACCTATCAGAGTTCCATTATCTAGAGTACACACATAAAAAAGTGCTGAATAATTATGATTCTAAAACGTACACTGATTTCAGGACAGCACAGACTGTAAAACATTAGTAGTTAGAAATACAATTTACCAAGAAGAATGGAGAGCCCTTAGGTAGGGTTCGGATGGTCGTAATAAGAATATGAAATTATCTGACAGTTTTTATTTATTTCTATTTTTGGGGTAAATTTCAGAATCTATTTGATTTATAATGAAGTGATTTGTCACTTATTTGACAGAAATTCTAAATCAATGAAAGCAATGAAAACACATCCTGAGTATAAGGTGGGGCCCAGCATTTCAGATTACGTAGATTACAGACAGTTGTGTCTGAATTAAGAGTAAGTAGACAAGATGTTGTTTCTCTGAGTCTACGCCCAAATAAAAGCAAAGAGGGTTTAGCAAGATGAGTGTGTGTACATACTTTGGAAGACTTCTATTACAATCTCAGTGACGTGCAATCTGCAAGGAGTGCCATTTACTGTAAGTGTTCTCATGAAGTCCTTTTTTCCCCAATCTACCTTCCTCATTGACAAAGGAATCGAATATGTGCCAAGTCATTATCTCAACTCTCTTTCGGAGAAATAATACTTCCTTCTACTGGATGCTTTTGACTGTCTGATTTGTTTAGTAAATTTTTTATGCAAAGTACACGACCGTGGTCAGCACACTCTATTTTTGGATCTATTTTGGGCATAGGGTTAGGGAACGGGGAAAATTATGGCAAAAATTGTAAAGAAATAATTCCTGAAGAGCTTGGTCATGACTCAGGAAATTGTACTGTTTATTCGCAGATGATAAGTGAAGTGCACGGCTTCCCGCGTAGGTAAGCACATAAGCAAAGGTGTGGCCTTGGCTGTTCATTAGCAGAACTGGTAGAGGAGTAGTGGACACACAGGAGGAAGGAAAGTGAAAAAAGGAAGGTTCAGTTGCAGTCGAGGGACGAGAGCATAAGGAGTAAGGCTCAAAGGTAAGCTCATGAGGAATGTCCTGAAATGGACATTTAAAGCAGCAGTTTTGGCTTCTGTTGTTTAAATAGACTCTAAACAGATTCATTTCTAAATTAAGGTTAAAAAAGAGAAAAATAAACTGTAAACATTTGGCAACACGATTAAGCATTAAGTTGTGGCTCCTTGTATTTCACTTGGTATGTATGTAGAGTAAATTTATAGAAATGTATAGTTATATATGTTCAGAAGTTAAGTTTTTTAATTTATAGTTTATGGCAGAATTATTTCTGCATTATGGCAGAAATGTGTAGTTTCTGTGGATGTTGAGATGACCAATTTTAAACATAACTATTTTATTTCAACCTTTTAACAAAAACAAAAAACCCATTATCAAAACAAATTAACATTACATTACATTGCAATGCAAAATTAATTAAGTAAAATGTTAGGAAGTGTTTAATTATTTGTTTTATGCAAATACAGGTGCTTTAGGTCTGAGCGATAGGTCTAGTGTACTAGTCTGAATGCTACAAATTTTAAGTATTTGTTCGCTTGAATAATCTCTTTGAAATCATTAAATAATAAATAATCTCAGCAATTGATGCACATGACAGTAATGTATTTTTATAGCATTTATTTAGGAACCATAAAAAATCGCAAACAGTAAAATTACTGATTTAAATATTTTTCAAGATAATATAATTCAGGATTTTTAACTATGGAAAAAATCACTCTTTAGATATTATTTTAACTATTTTCTATGTAGATAAATTTGTTACTTAACATTTTTTTGGAGTAAAATCTGAAAATGATTCACTAGTATTCAGCAAACTCTTTGCTTTTGAATGCACTTTTACCCCTCAGGTTACTATTTTTATCTCCCCTGTCCACTTTTTTAACTAGCAAATTTTATCAGTCACGAGCAACAGAAGATGGCTCAAAAGAGTACCACAAAAAGAGGCCAGACAATAAAGAGCTGAACACGACCTCCAATACAGTAATCATTTTCTCTCTTTCAACCATGTTTGCTTTTTTCCCCCCACTAGTGTACTATTTAACTGACGTAACCAACTACAACAGTGAAACCAGTCATCACCAATCCAGTTTCAAACGATGAGTCACCTTGAGGGCTCTACATTTGGAAAATGCTTTGCCAGTGATTCATTCCAGATACTATTTGTTTAATCTATCAGTGAATTATTGGTAAAAAGGCTCGGTGTTTGCCATGTCTACAATTTGTTGGTGGTTTTACATATTTCAAATGTCTGGATTTCAACACTGTCGTAGATCTGTTGCAACATCGATCGAGAACTGTACCGTGTACAGTTGAGAATATGTACTGTGAACACTCGGCACGTAGCGATACATCGAGACCCATAATCATGATCCAAAATAACACGTTAAATTGTACAGTAGTTAAAAAAAAAGTCTAAACAGAAGATTGGGCCTCATTTCCTATTTTTAAGTTAAGATGTGAAAATCATATAATGTACAACTTTACAATTAAAAAAAAACTCAATAAGCTGTTGTTTTGCATAAACAGCCTTGCAATAAAATGTCCATAAGAGTGTAGCTCTTCTTAGCTATTGTAGACTGTGTTCTTACTTAAGAAAAAAAATTCTTCTTAAGAACGGTTGACGAAGAGGCCTATTGTTTTTCCTGAGTTGAATCCATGTCTGGAAATTAGGACTTAAAATCTCAGATGATATTTTAGCTGCATTTTGGGATTTGATATGATCGGAAGTACCCATGTTAAATCAGCAAACGATATCATCTCATATCGGTGGCTGGCTGACGAAATTGAACTAATTGAAATCGTATATCAGACTTTGTGATATCGTCAGGCGTCAAATCGTCGCCCATCAAACTAACAAAATGTCGTATTATAAGAAAACTTCCACTCTCAGCGTCCGTTCTTTGGCCACCGCTGACTTGGCATTTGCAATGTTGTCTTTCAGATGCAAAACCCGTCCTCTCATATAAACCACGGATTTCGGCATGAGGAGGACAGGCCTCCCCCCTACGCACCAACGAATCCGGCCCAGCTGTACCCGACGCTACCGCACTACAACGCAGCTCACCACGTGCCCATCAACACCCAACACACTAGCACACCTGGACAGCCCCACCTCCAAGCAGCCCCAAAAAGTACCTTCATTTGTTAAGCCTTAGAAAACATTTAGGCCCTCAACAGATTTTATCACATTGGCCAGGTTTCTGATTAATGGAGCACTACTCTTGTCTCTTGGTTGTAACTTCTCTGACAGCTGTCAGGAAATGTCAGTGGCCGTGCATCGTAGCAGTGGTTGCTATCATCATCCTGTTGGCCGCGGCAGTGATAGCCGCACTGACCTGGTACTGTAAGTTGCATTCATAGTTTTATACCCTTTATGCAAAATCATAATGTTTTATAACATAAATTCTAACGATATGAGTCAAGGGCTTTTTTCACTTGACGTGCCGCAATTTTGTGCCGAAACAGTTACAGCAGCGTGCCTTGGGAAGAGGTGTGGAGATTCCAGCACATGTGTGAGTTCTTCAGACTGGTGTAACGGAAAAGTGGACTGTCCAGGAGGAGAAGACGAGGCACAATGCTGTAAGGTTCATTACTCTCTACTCTATAGACCAGGGGTCTGCAAACTTCTACATCAAAAAAGCCATTTTGACCCCTTTCCCCCAAATAAAATTCATATGGAGCCTTGAAAAATTCATGCTGACACTTAAACAACATTCAGTAACAACATGCAGTAATACCCTGGATCACGTCATTTTGACATGCATTGCGACAAGTTACATCACTAAAAGTAAAAAGTACAATACTATAAAAACCACTAAGTCATTTTAATTTAGGCTAATTTAGACTAAAAGCAAGTGCATAAAAGTGTAAAAAAACAATAACCATCCAAAAATATCATAAAATGAAATATATACAGTACATTTATACACACATATACATGTTCTGTAACCAATTAAGGACGTAAAGCAAGTTATTACTGTACTTGGTTTTATAGTTATGCCACTATAAAAGAAATACTTTGTTGTGTTTAAGAATGAATTCTGACAACATATAGGACGTAATGCACACTATCTCCTAAATAAGAAGAATCTCATGTTGGAAAAAATGACAAAAATAAAATCAATAATTTGCATTATTTTTTCCAAGCACTGAGCCACAGAAGAGAGATGATAGAGCCACATGAGGCCCTAGAGACACAGGTTGCAGACCCCTGTTATAGATCATGTTTTCACTCATAGCTGATTCATCTCAACATGGACCAATTTTAAAAAGGCTAAAATGGAATAACTCATGTCCACTTCTTTTGTTTTAGTTCGTCTATATGGACCTAATTTCATACTACAAAGTTACTCTAACAAAGACCAAAACTGGAAACCTGTATGTACATCTCGATGGGACAACAGCATTAGCAGGGAAACATGTCAGCAGATTGGATATGACAAGCAAGTATCTACCAAATGTGTTAATAGTGTTCGTATTCAGTACTTGGTGCTTAAGTGCTTAGGTATCCTGTACCTAAGTCACCTGACTTTTAACACCATTTTATATCAAAGGTCAACTCTACCTTATGAAAGTAATTTGTCAATATTTTTCCAGCTTTAATTTTTATTGAACGTGAGTCAGTTTGCAAAGCCACAAAATGTGGCTGCTTTGAGGAGTCATAATGAGTGATCTTTTACAAGGCACATGTCATTATTTTCCACGCTTTTCCGTAACTACTTGGCATTTTCTCCTGCTCACACCTGACCACATCTTGTGACTTTAAAAGCATAATGAAATTTGTGTCTTAACTTTCAGCACCGACTATGTCAAATATGACGAGACAAATTCAGGCTTCAGTGATAGGGATGGCTATATGATCCTCAACAGCCAAGTCACTTCTGGAATGGTACACAGATCTCTTGAAAGCAGGTGTGTTAGAAATGTCCTTTTAACCATTCATTTTAAACTACACTCAAAAGTATCAAGGAATTACATTTTGTTAGCTGAAATGGGACAACTATATTAAATTCTTTGTTTAACTCATTGCTTTGGTCCATTTTTGTCACCCAGCAAAAGTTGCCCCACCAGAAAAGCAGTGATGCTAAAATGTATAGGTAAGTCATTGCTGATTCTTTTATTTTCTGTTCTCAGTGGAGTTTTCCCTAGTCTCAAAACTCGAAAGGGGGAAGGCAAACTTAAATCAGAACACACACAGGTGTAGCACATTAGAACAAACAAAGCACCAACTGCTATGAGTGAAATGAGACAACGTGGCCTCTAGTGGTCAGACAGGGCAATACAGAGGAATTATGTCGAATATAAACCTAAATTTGTTCGTAAACATATTTACATTTACAACATTTAGCAGACACTTTTATCCAGAGCAACTTCCATTCCTTAATTTCTCTGAAAGCAGCTTGGGGTTAAGGGTCTTGCTCAGGAACTCAGTGATAGTAGCACTGGAGGTGGGATTTTAACCCACACCCTCTTGGTCAGGAGGCAAGCATCCTAACCACTAGACCACCAGCACCCACGCATGTATAAATAAATCATTGATTCCTTTTTCCCTCTCACACTGGATCAAGTGATTTTTATCTGGGCCCAAATGGAACATAACAAACAACAATGACACAAACTCCAACAGACAAACAAACCAAACCCAGACAAAAGGGAAGGCAGCCTTCAGAACACACACAGGTGTAGCACCTTAGGACAAACGAAGCACCAGATGGCATGAGGGAAAGGAGACAAAGTGGCCTCTCGTGGCCAGACGTGGCAATACAGGGAAATCATGAATAGAAATACCCTCACAAAAATTTTGGGCTTCTGGCAAAGAGTTGCTGTTAACTTTTGCCACAAATTTAGGTTTTGCAGTGGACTTCTAGCAAACCTTGTGCACCTGGCAAATTTGTCATCAAAAGTTCACTACAAATTTGACGTTACTGGCAAATACCTTTCCAACTAGTGACAATTTGTCATTGCTGTCAGAACATTGCCGCAAGAGTGGATGACTATGGCAAACTTGTGGCAACATATTCAGGCAAACTCCACTGCGCATCACAAATTAAGCACAAGTTTGCAGTAAACCTGTCGCAAACATTTTTTTTTGTAAGGCTACAAAACATTCAAGAGGCAGGAGTTCTGAAATGAAAATGGTGTCAGAGGCAAACTGGGCAGAGCAGTCAACAATACTGTGCAAAGGTCTTACGCAAATTCCTGTACTTGAATAGGTTTCAGAGTGGCATTGGTGGCATGAAAAGGGAGTGGGTCAGCAAACAATGGGCCTCAACCAAGATTTTCTTAAACAGTGTATGCTAGAATCTTTGCGATAACTGCGTTTTGTGATCAATGAGGTCCACTGTTTAACTTAATTACGCTTTCTTCATGATGCACGTTGCATCTTACTGAGCTTTCATTCTATTTTGACGTGCTCTAGCATGTGGAACCCGTTCAAGATCTGGAACGCGTATAGTTGGAGGTGAAGTGGTGACCACGACAGGGCGATGGCCCTGGCAAGTCAGCCTTCAAGCCGGCAATCGCCACCTTTGTGGAGGCTCAATCATCAGTTCGCGTTGGATCGTCACCGCGGCACACTGCGTCGAAAAGTGAGTCTCCAAACTGTGAAACCTGATGACTGTGAAACAGTTTGAGGAAACCAGTTCCTTTAAGCCACTTAATTTCTACTTTAAAAGATAATAAAATAACTTGATATATGAGTTATTCCTTCAAAATTTCAATTTGAACAATCTGAACACAGTGTTAACCAATGTTAACTTAAAGGAGCTGTATGTAAGGAATTTATGGCAAGTAATGATAAAATGAAGCTAATATGTCACCAGAGATTAAGGAATCATGTTAATTTGAAATACTGATCTCACTGACAAAATGATTACAGCCAGAATATTCACATTTTAAAATTTAATTTGCAGTCAGTAAATCATGTTTATGTTTTGGTTTTGTGTTTTGGCCTGTAGCGCCACCCACCGCTATCCCAATCACCAAGTCATTTCGGCATCCAGGTTGCCAGTTACTACTGAGCTGCAGCTACAAGCGTTCTGGATTACAAATGTCTGACGTTAGTAAAACTAAAAGGTCTCGTTAAAAACGTCTCAAAAACGTCTTGACCAAAGCAGAAACAAAACGAGGATCAGCATAGGAGATGAGTTTGAAAGATGGAAAAATTGACTTATTGGATTTGAAAGTTAATTTATTTGAACTTGACTGCAGTAACAGTTTTGGCCACAATCTTACATATAACTGCTTTAATACATTTCACTAAGTTAGGCCATTCCTTTCATTCTGCAGTACTCCATATCCAAGCCAGTGGAGGGTGTACGCCGGCTACCTCAAACTGCGTGAGATGTCAGTCAGCAACGGCTACACGGTTCAGAAGATTATTTCCCACCCCAATTATAACTCTAAAAACAACGATAATGACATTGCCCTGATGAAGCTCCAGAGTCCCCTCGCGATGTCCTGTAAGTAAAAACCTGTTTTTGTCCACAACAAAAATCTGTATAATTACCACAAATATTCTGGGAGTTTGTTACCTGTGTATCTTATGTTAGATATTACAGATTTTCCCTGTTATCACCTGTACATTTTTTTCAGCAAATTTACATATCATTGTAAATTAACAATAATAACAGATTAGCTGGGATTTAAAAAAATCATTTGTAATAACATCCAACAGAAAAATTAGACACACTGCAATATTAAATATTAAATTACAATTGTCGTGAGAATATGTGCGGTCATTTTCCTACCATCAACCATCAAAATGAAAGAATGAAGGTGAATATTTGCTGATTAACATGTTTCGTAATCTTTTGTTAGCTACAGTTGGAGCTGTATGTTTGCCAAATTCTGGCCTTGATGTTAATCCACCGAGCAGTGCGTACATTACCGGATGGGGAGCACTTTTCACACAAGGTACAAGACTTCTTGTTTGAGACTAGTTTAAATGAAGCCCAGTTCACAACATTCTAATAATGTCCTAATGCTTTACTAACCTGTAGTAGTAGCGGTGTTAAATGTTCAACGTCCTGTCTTAACTAAAGGCCCTGCCTCAAACGATCTGCGAGAGGCAAAAGTTTCACTGATCGACAGGTCAACCTGCAACAATCGGCAGGTGTACAACGGACAAATCACAGACAGCATGATCTGTGCTGGCAAGCTGGAAGGTGGAGTGGACTCGTGTCAGGTCAGCATTCTAAATCATATTGTATCGTGTGCAAGCAATGACTTTATATCCGTCCTTCCCTGCTAGCTAATAAGTACTAATATACAAAGATAATATACAAAACTGTGGTCAAAGATGGGGGATCGAGAGGAGAAACGTAACCTGAACATCATAAACTAAGCAAAAAGTCCAAAACTAAAAGCGAACAATGTACCAAAAAGTCCAAAAGAGGAACACAAAATGTTGTAAATTGAATGTAATAGGTCTTAATACATAACTGAGTTGTCAATACTTCAACACAACACATTTACTTCAACTTAAAACAATACCTTTTAGCAATTTTAATTAACTTTTACACGTTTTCAGTGTTACAACTTTGGTTTTTAAGCCAGGTGACAGAAATGAAATTTAACAGAAGCCAGAATAACTCAAAACTGTACCGTAAGTTGTATCTAAGGCTATATTAAAGAATAAATGTGTAAATTACAAACTTACAGGTCCCATATTATGTAAAATTCACTTTTTCTGTTCTTTGGGCATCTGTTTGGGTCTGTACTGTCTCTTACACACTGTAAGTTTCATAAAAAACGGTCAATTGTGTTAGTATCAATTTACTTATGTCCGGAATCGTGTGCTTAAATGAGCCGTTTAGATTTCTCCCCTACTTCTGTGGACATTTTGAATAACTCCACTGTCCTATCTCAGAAGCTCCGCCCACCATGTAGAACTGCTAGCAGTTCCTGATCTGCCATGTTTTCCTGCAAGTGCTAGCGTAGGAATCGCAATAAAAAAGTCTACCGGTGGAACGTTTTTTTTTTTTAACGTGTATGGCTGTATGGATGGTCTGTTAGCAGCAGCCATGTCGATTATTTTCATGTGAGGTAAACTCTCGTTTGTGCGGAGTGGATCGTGTGTGGGCAGCAGTGGCTCATTTGCATTTAGGAATACTAACGAGAAGCAGCCTGTTCTGATAGGGACTGAAACAGAGGGGTAAAAACAGGCGAAAATGCCTAATCTCAGAGACCCACTTAACTTGTTGAAAAGGGGTATAATATGGGACATTTAAAGTTCAACTGCCACCTCAAAACTCAAATTGGTGGCGTAACAGTTCCCTCCTGGGTGCTGCCAACAAGCTGCCCACTGCTCCTTCATTGAAGGGTCAGATGCAGATGTCACATTTCATTGTGGTGCACTGCATGCTGTGGTGGGTTTACAATGACAAATAATCACTCATTTCACTTTGTATACTAATTATTTATCTGTAAGAGAGAACCACAATATACTGCTGTTTCAATTTGGCAAATTTCAGAAGATAATGTGAATAAGTAATGACAGTGATATTTTTATTTTATTGCAGGGGGACAGTGGTGGTCCTCTAGTCACTGAGAAGAACTCGATTTGGTGGCTGGTTGGAGACACCAGTTGGGGTGAAGGTTGTGCCCAAAGAAACAAGCCGGGCGTCTACGGGAACATGACCTACTTCCTGGAATGGATTTACGGTCAGATGCAGGTAGGGCCGATGAACGACATCTCACGAACATGTAACATGTAACGCTGTTAAATACCTTCCTTCCCTTATTCCTTATCATTTCTTTCTCCAGAAATATTAACTTGAACGCTGAGGGAAGGAGCTGGTCTCGCAAACCTTCATTTTCGAACAAACTACTGAAATGCGACCCAGTGACGATATGCACAGTGATTTCTCCAGTATTGACTGAATCCTTTCTTATGTTCAAAATGTGGATGTAAATAGACTGACATTTTAAACTAAAGCAAATTATTTATTGTAATATGCGCTAAATCACTTTTAAGCCTCAGGTGACGCAAAGTGTAACCCGAAGGCTATTGCTCTCTGCTTGTGAGACTGTTCAAATTTGCTCAAGCTTTATTTGCACAGCCCTTTCCCCTCCAAACACCATGGCAAATCGAAAAGAGAGCGATCCAGCGATCCAGGAAAAGGCTTACTGGAAATTAGCCACACTTGTTTTCTTACACTCCAACAATCACTCCATACATGCAGAGAAAACAAGCCCTTAAAGCAAACAAAACAACTTTGCGTCTGATTGTTGTATTAAAATATGTTCCTAAAAAATGAATAATACAGACTTGGAAATGACTATTTTTGTGTTCACATTTTTATACTTTGCTCTTCGATGAGCAGTAATTTTGTTATTGATTAAATATTTTGATTACTCACTGCATTGCGCTGTGTAATTTTTCCTTTTTGTTTCTTTCCACTACTCTTTTCAACTAGTTATTTCTGATTTAAAAAAAAACTGTAGCCATCGCAATCGATTAAAATGATATGCTTCATTAGATACTAATTGAGAAAATTAAATACCAGGTTTATTATATTTAAAGTGATGACTGAACACGCATCCTCCCACTTCATGGCTGTGTAAAGGTCATGTCATGAATTTGGCAGGAATTAAAAACACTGAAGCGTGACGTCCAGCCAATGCCCTCTGCTGGTCATAAATGGAAATGGACTCGACAGAAAGGTCAGTTTTCTTAGCTATGAACTTCTAAATTATAAATATGCCAAGCCTGGAGAAGAAGAAAAACACAAATAAGCAGACCGATCTCTCTCCTCTCTCTCTTAATTGACAGACGCTCAGCAGTGGAGGCTGCATCTGCTACCTGTTTGTACCAATTAGCAGATGTGTGACACACCACTGACTCCTCTTTCGCTGGGTTAACAGATGTTGCAATTAGGGGCTCATTTGAACCAACACTTATTTAGCACAAGGAATCCCTCAATTACACAGCAATATTTTTCTCTAAAAAATTAGAGCTTGCCATTGTTTATAGGATGTATTTTAATGGCTGCTCAACCCCGTAATGAAGAAATTGTGTCTTAAAATAAATGTTTCAAACATTTTAACTAAATTTCTGAAGTTGGTGAATTAAAAAAATTAATAATAATATCACAGTTCCTCCTGGATTTCACTTAACAAAAAAAAAAGATTGTTGCGGTCTAAAATGCCTGATTTTGCAGCAACTTTTCTAAAAAAAAATTGTGATGAAAGTTGCAGAGTTTTTAGCTGCTTTCTTCCAATTGCGCGAGCAATCAAATGTATGTACATTTACAATTATTCTTTATCAATTAATGTAAATGAATTCATTAATTTGAACATTTTAATCAAAACCACAATTATTTTTATTAACCATTAACCATATAGTTATTTTTGAAGGTAAACATGCGGTGTTCCTATCAAAATTGAGCCTAGAGTCTTGCATTTTTGTGATCAAAAGTCCTGCAGTGATTGAACCCCGCCCAGGGTTGGTTCCCGCTTCGTGTTCATAGTTCTGGGCTGGGCTCCAGTCCCCACGGCCCCGGTAGAGATTAAGCGGTTCAGATAATGAATGAATAAATGATCAAAAGACTGCCATAATTTCCATTAAATTCTGTAAAAAAGAAAAAAGAAAAATTCTGAGTCTTGTGTATTGCAGTGTTTAAAGGGCTGTAACCATATAGACATAAGATTAAGCGTCAACCAAAGAAGTGTCTAAAAATTCAGGACCAAACTCTGTAAGGCTGCATACATTATGGTCTGTTGGCTTCAATCAAAATTGGACTGATATCTTCTATGAAAAGAAGAGAGTGAAAAAATGTCTTGATTTCATAATTAATAATGATTTTCAAACTTATATGCAATTAATTATGACTTCCTCTTAAAAACACAAATGAACTTGCATTTTTTTTTTGGACTCCTTCCAGCGTCTCATCGTCTGTGTCGGCTTAATTTCCAGAGCAAAGGCCGGGAAGCTAAACGGTCCTTATTGGCCTGAGCGTGTTGCTGCTCTCGCAAGCACTTTGTGTGTACATGGATCAAACTGTGTGTGTCATTCGGGCTAAGGGTATGATCAAACGCACATGTCTCCACAGCCAATGGGAAAGGAGAGCTTGTTACTGGGCAGTTATGGGTTTATTTTTTTTCCTCTGCGCTTTCTCTCTCTCTCTCTCTCTCTCTCTCTCCTTGAGGTCGATGTCATACGTCAGGGCTCATAGATTCCAGGGGCAGCGTGAGGATGTTAGACACAGCAGAGTCCTGCGGTTGTGGTGAACATCAGAGTCGGCAGAGTTTGTAGGTCAGCTAATTCCCGGCCACCAGCCCGATCGCACATAGGCCTCGGTATGCGGGATTAAGATGCAGGAGAAAAATGGTTTTGCTGCACTTACATCCATAAACATTTACATGTTCGAATAACGGGATTCATCGTCACGCTCCTGATGCTTTGAAATTAGGAACTAAATCCTGAAATAAGGATCCATGATGATTTAAACTCGGATATAGTGATACATTTAAAATAATAATAATAATAAATCGATTTATGATGTAAGACAAGTTGTTGAGAGAATAGTTTGGTGACTGAATAGTTCAGTTAATCTGATGTGACCCCTAATCTGGGCTGTGATGACATCAGCAGGTGCCGCTGCACCATATGTGTGCGGTTCTCGTCTCCCTTATTCAAGCTTTTTTGTGTTTGGTTGCACCTGCTAACGTTTAAAAGTAACTCGACTTTCTATCTGTCCATATAAAGCACTCTCCACTGTTTACGAAGCAACTGGATGTTATGGGGCATTCCATTTGCTGTCGGTGCTCCGAGCGTGACAAGCCGGAAGTGACGACATGCGCGCCCCCGTTTCTCAGACATCCGACCAAATATGTGACTCTACATGGCAAAACCAGTCGCTTGTCGCAGATTTTCAAAATGTTTTCATGAAAGGGCATAAATTAACCTTCAAAACGATACCTATATCGAATGAATCGGACGACACATGACTGAGATATCAACATTCAAAGGAGTCGGGTTTCTCCTGTCACGCCAAGTGAGAAACGGAGAAATCTGCCTTTGAAGTTGACTATCGCCGTAGCACTCACAGACGCTTGGTGCGGTCGCGGCTACGTTTGCATTTACGGTAGCCTACGCTGCATTCACAGCCACACGGATAGCCTACCTGCGTTAGGTTAACTGAACTCGGGAGACGAAGATGGATTCCGGAGAAATATCTTCACGCTAGTCAACCAGTGGATTTACCGTAAATATTGAAGTAGAGCGGTCAAAACACAAACTTTTAACATTCTGCTGGAATTGAATTCCTCACCTCAAGAAAGTCACGTTTTTAGGATGGAAAGGGTAAGTTTTTCAGCCAAATTTATTCACAACAGTACAGTATAGACCTTCCACTGTTTCAAAACACTAAAAACAAAAAATCCAAAATTTCACGGCATGCAACATAAATGGTCGTTTTTCTCGGAAACCTCCGTTGCGACAAGCGACTGGTTTTACCGTGCAGAGTCACATACCTCAGAGCAGCACAGAGTGTCCCAAGTTCAGAATCCAAGATGGCTACTCAGTGTAAAGGCTGTAATATACTTTTTTCAACACTTTTAGCACTTTAGTGTTGTTTGTGTCTAACTTGATCAGCTGTGTACATAATAGTATTGTTGTAGTCGATAGACATGTTGCTAAGGTCGTGTTATACATGAAATACATAGTTAACCGAACAGAAAAGTGAACAGGATCAGTAACTTGAGACGGAAAATTCTGATAAAAAGGTATAAAAGCAAATCTTCTGTCCGAGTTCAGCGCTCCTGTGGCAAATGAAACGCATCCAATTCGGTGTCACTGTATTTTTAGGGGTTGTGACGTGATCTCGTCAACCGAATCTCAAATCTGATGGCAAATGGAACAATAAAAGTCACTGAAACCGGATGTAATTCGTTCTTTTTTCCCCAGGATTCTGATTGGCTGATGTGATTCTATGCAGCTTTGACAGTGTATTTATCCGGATTCGTGTGTACAGAGATATTTTTGAAAAACAGGCTCATGTTTCGAAAATGGAGGAGGGTATGGAGGGTATTTTTATAAATACCCAGCTGTGCGTGTACAGAGCCTTAATAAGCACAGACAAATGGTCATATTAATGTAAGCACAGTTTGTACCTATTTTTAAATACTGTAACGTGATTCCTCCATTCTCCGCCCTTATTCGACACCACTGCCCTAAAATCAGAGATGTTTCAAGACAAGAAATAAACATTATCAACATGACTCACAACACTACCATGTAAAATAACATTCTGCTTTGGGTTGGCCACTGCTTCTGTTGACAGTTTTGAATTTGGGTCACCAAGGATCCCTCCGGCTCCAACAAAACACGTCCTCTGAAAAATGTGATTGACACGATCTCTGATTGTAAATGAAGTCTCGCGTTTCTGTTGGTTTGGGCCGCTGCGCGATGCAGGAAACATAACCGAGCCGTGCCATTCCTTTTGTCATGATGTTGTCCGACTTTTTTTTCCTTCTTAAAAATATTTTTAGATCAACAGCTCGTTAACGTGTTGTCGTAGCGAAATGATAATAACCTGATTAGACAGGTTTGTTTGAACCGCGGCCTTTTTCTTGCATCACATTCTGTTTAAAACCATGATCTCCTTAGTTAAAGCAACGTAATTGAAATTCCACTTGATATAGACTTGGCCTGTACACTTGAAGTAAAGAATAATAAAATCAAGTAGTTAAAGAACATTTTTATATTTTAATATGTTGATTACAACATGGAAAGGAAAAAAATGCCATGAACAGCTGTTTTTCCTTAATTCTCATACAAATTTTTGTGTTGTTAAGGGAATTACTTTCTTTACAAATGTAGTTTTGACCAGCCATGACTGATTATAAAGGGTTTTAAAACGTAACATTTAGAGCCGGTGTCCACCAAACGCTTTTTTTTTTTTTTGCACTGAGTGCGCTCAAAACCTCACTTCCAGGGGTGCGTTTCCCAAAAGCATAGTTGCTAACGTATTGCTAACACTATGTTAGTTGCTAATGTACACTAATATTAGATGTACACTACGCTAAGCCCGTTGAAGGCGCTTAGCGCTCTGAATGCTGAAGCTCATTGTGATTTGTCAGCACAAAAAAAACGTGCTCAGTGGACACAGGCCCTTATAAAGCTTTTATTACAGTGCTGTTGCAATGTCTTGTTTTCTGTAAGAAACAAAGCGCACGAATATTCAAAATGAAAGACCAGGTTTCAAAAATGTATTTTAAACAAACTGTATAAGACAGAAACACATTCTACACATCACTGGATAGAGGAAAATTCAAAGTTTGGACCTATGGTCCTTGAGGTTGCATGCACTCAACATGAGCACCATATGTAGCCCGACAAACATCAAAAAGGTAGAGTTGGGATCAAGAGCTGAGAAGAGCCAAGTCCGAGACGAGACAAGACAGAGACCAGGGTGGGGCAAGACCGTGTCGAGACCGGACCAATGCACTCGAGAACAGATGCATGAAAATGAAGTCATTCGAATCTTCTTGAAGTTGGGGAAACAATCAGTTTTGTAGCATTGTATAGGTATGAAAAGCCAGTCACAGTTTGAATGAAAGGTCCATAAACTTTGCTTGCAGAAATGGCACAAAAGACATTTACCTTCAGTGAGTCTCTTCGATGTTCAGCGACTATGCAATGATTTTCATACCCCCAAATTCTAACAGTGTGGCGGTTAACCTTAACACAGAGAGGGAAAGTTGATTCATCAGGAAAATCCAGTGATGTGCAGAAAGTGTTTCTGCCTTAAACACTTAGTTTGAAAGAATTTTTTAAAATCTGCTCTTTCATTTTCGAATAGCCCTGTATTTCTAAAATATCTTTTAAGGGGTTAGACATCAACTTGTTTTGCTCAGCCCCACGACCCCCTGCCATCTCTCATTTCGTCCATCGTGTCGTAATCAAGAGTTGCGCAAACACAGAATTACCAAAGACATCCTTAAGCACATAATGCTTGTCTTAGACGTTTGGCATCTGTTAGCATTTTACAGCGGTATTGGATACAGTGTAATTAACAGTGGCCCGGGAACGACGTGGTCGTCAATCTGGCGGATTAAGGCGAGATGAACCGTAATGACCCCACCACATGTTTCTGCCCTAAATCTCATCTCCTGCTTGCATAGGGAGAAGGACATCTAGAGACTGGCCATTTGTGCTACGACCTGAGACCTGCTTTTTTCCCCTTTTTTTCCCTTCTCAGATTAAGGCTACAGTTTAGATTGGTGCAGCGGTTGCCAGATCAGTGGGAACTGCAGTCATTAACTCCATCCTAGGAGCTGTGCTTAGAGCCCGTGTTGACCGCCGAGGATCATTAAACAACCAGAGCATCTGCTTGTACGAGGAAATTCAGGTTTAACAAGCACCTCACTGTACCAAAGGTGGACGGATGTGTCTCGTCCCAACTCGAAATCACTCATTCCGTCTCTTTTCCCTTTAAAGTGCAGCCAGGAAAAAAAGCAACTGGAAGTGAATACCGCTTGGTTTTCTCCGACTTGTTGCTTATTTGTTCACAAAAAAAATATTCCTGTCGTCATCACCAATCCACAGCGGAACCATCTTCAGAGAGCATGTGTGCTTTCATCTTTACATGAAAGACAGTAGAGTGGTCTGAGAGCTGGGTTATGCAGAGGCCAACAACGTCCACTGCAGGCGCGGAATTTCTGATCTTGAGCTTATCGACAGCGCCCAGAGTCTTTGTCAATATTTAATGTCAGTTTAAAGGAAACTTCAGATGGGTGGCATGTGGTTTCTTTTTGTTCAAGGTCATACAAAGTATAGCAGTCTTTTCTTCAAGCCGACTTGCGATTGAGGTGCTCTCGTTTTCTTGCGCTGGACTTTGTGTGAATGTAGACACATTTTGACGTCCGTTGGCAGAGCACCAGCAAAGAGGACAGATGGGAGTGTGTTAATACCTGCCGTCACCTCTCTGCCCACCTCTGCCCTTGCCCTCCAACCCTCTGTCAGCCAAGCCCATGTTCCTCAAGAGCACCTTCAGTCCTCGCCATCTGCCATGCTTTTGTTATCTCACCGCCTTCCTCCCTGGAATCGTGGCATTTCAAGCATGTAGCCGGTGAAACCTCCTTCCGTAGACATCCTGTCAAACATCTGCCCACCCTGTGGGAGAGAGCAGGAGGCACTTAACACTACAAACAGCTGGATCTGAAGCTCCAAGCATCTCAGGGGCTGCAACCTGTAGACTGCTGGTTGATACCAGCTGGAAAAAGTCCTTGCCCTCTGGGACTACTAGCATGATGCTAGAAGGCAGAGGAGATTTCAAATAGTAGACTCAACTGTCTGAAAGAGGTGGCATCGTCTGGTAACAAGGAGATCATGTCAACAGGTTGGGCACATTCAGGAAATCAGGGAGTCTTCAGACTTTCAGACTTTTAAGCACCTCAATAATGAAATGATGCACGTTCATTATTGTGCTAGGAGCTAAGAGATCTAGGGCTGGTTTCTTGCTCATGGATTAAGCCTACCCTTGGACTAAGTTTTAGTGCTAATGGCGATTTAACATTCAAAATCAAAGCTAGTCTTTAACTGTGCTTAATCCTCAACCAGGAAATTGGCCCCAAGGGTTGAAACCCAACGCTGTTCTACCTCCAACACCACAACCAGTGGTGATCATTCCATTGGCCCCTGAGTGAGACGTTTAACTTAAACTCCAGGGATACTATCCCTAAATGGAAATGTGAGCTATCCCTGATACTTATATAGGTGGTTTCTTGAACAAGGATTAAGCCTAGTCTTGGACTAAACTGCAGTACAATTGGAGCGTGACCATTCAAACTCAAATATAGTCTAGACATACGGTTAATCCTAATGTGAGAACCTGGTTCACTGTTTTGGAAAGTGAGTGATTACTTGTCATTGTGAACACACCACAGCACAGCACCTAGTGCACTACAAGCAAATGTGACCTCTGCATTTGACCCATCCATGATGGAGCAGTGGACAGCTAACATGGGCAGCATCAGGCGAACACCCTAACTATCAACTGCCCTGTTTTTTGTTTTAATTTGTCCATCACTTAAAAGTAACACAACTGTGTTACACATGCCCTTGTAGAGATAATGCGAGGGCACGTGTACACTTTCTGTACCAACACTATGCAACATGATATAATAGCAATTTTATATTGTAAAGCTAATATCCCATAACTTTATACACACGAGCCTTTATGACAAGTGTGTGTGCACATCTGCAAAGAGCAGTGGGATGGACAAAAAATATATTAATAAAAGGCCTTCATACATTTTTATGACCAAACGGATAAGGTCAGCCATGTGCCATGGTTACTAAGCAACGCTGCAACTCTGGGCTGGACAGTTGTGAATGGGGGGAGACGTGTCTCAAACGCCTTCCGCTGTGTGACAGGAGGAAATCCTTCACCTGCCTGTTTTACTCCAACAAGTCTCACAGGCACATGGTTTCTGTGTAAATGCTGAAAATAACATTGTATATTTAATCATGTATATATTTCATACCTACAGTATGTATATATATATATATATATATATATATATATATATATATATATATATATATATATATATATATATATTTATATATATATATATATATATATATTTATATACATATATATATATATATATATACATACGAGAGAGAGAGAAAGAGAGAGAGTGAGAGATGGTGTGATGTGTCAGTGTAGACAGAGTCTATGTTTTGGGTGTTCAGCTTGCTCGGGTAAATCTATGCTCCTGGATGGAGATGAGAGAGAACGGCCAGGTCGATACCTCGGATCAATGCATGGATTCTCCACAGTGGGTCATCAAGCCTGTTCTACCCAATCAGCTTGCTCACTGCTGTTTTGTGAGCCGAGCATTTAATTTAGGTCCAGCAAATATATTAGCCACTTTATTAGGCACCACACGCACTGTAAACCAACGCGAATTCCTGCAGTGATATATGCATGCACGCAATCACATAAGGGTTTCTGTTACATACAAAAATCTGTCGCTTTTTGAGACATCAATATGAGATCACGCGGATTCTAATTTGAAATGAAAATGTATTATGGGCCTGGTATAATTCTCTAGGTGAGAGATAATCAAATAATTTTTCAGACAAATATATATACACATTTAATTTTATGAGAGGAATTTCAAAATTTCCACAATTTTTACCTAAATGGTAACAATATGGCATGCAAAAGTGGATTCATGCAATTAATTATTTAGAGAACATTTTCTGAAATAATATTTCAGATTGAGTTTTACAACATCCACCATGGGCTGGGAAGAACACTTTATATCCTTTCTAGCCACGCCTCTTCCAACTGGCCCAATGCTGACCCACTGATATGGAAGTGCTTGTTGTGGCAAAAACGCAAAGGCCTGTGGGACACTTACCTGCGAGTGACCATTCATAACCGCCATGTGACAATCAACCACGACAGAAAAATGACTTTTCAGAGGCAAGAATTTGTTGAAAATCCTAAATTAAAAGAGACGGTTAGACTTTCCCCGCCCTAGCACTGGCTAGTAGCTACATGGCCCGTTACCAAACGGTGCGGCAACCAACAGGCGCAAGGACCGGCATCTCTCAGGGCACGGAAAAAAACCCAGCACATACCCTGTTTGTAATTAGCCGCTTGGCTTGCCCCGGCGCTCCCCGGGGTCCTCGCCTCGTCCAGGAGGCTTGGCTCACGCGAGGGGAGCTAACTCTGGGAGACGTGTCCAAGGGCAACGCCTTTCCCCTCCCAGATGTAACGGGCTCCAAGACACAAGCCGCCCCTCATACGCCGTCTCTGATAGCAACTGATGGAGTTCCCTTGGGCACGACCCACTGTCATGCGACGCTGCTACAACCACTGCGGTCTCTCGCGGCGGTGCGGTGTGGTGTCAAGCTGGTGCACTGTTACGACCACAGATCTTAATATACTCATGGCTTTGGACCGTAATATTCTCAAAATTTCAGCTGCTAAGTCTGCAGGAAAAATGGGTGTAGAAGTAGCAGAATAGTGAACACAAGGTGCAGTCCTGCAATAATATCCAAATAAAAAATAACTGAAAAGAAACCACTCTGGAAAGCTGTAGCATGATGATTTGTTTTGTCTACAATGATGGCACAACAACAGCATTTGAGACGACTTTGGGGAAATAGACAGAGAAAGAGAGTGGCTCAGAACTGCGCAATAAGGGAAACCGGCATAAAGACAACAGGCAGGCGGAGGCTGGAGCGCCATCGATAACTGAGGAACGCGCCATTACCGACTAAACATCTCTATCCAGCCCGACAGACACAAATAGCTTCGGTCCGATCACGTTAAATGAAAACTCAAAATCCGAGGGCCGATTTCCTTTTTTTTCCCTGATAGCATAACAAAAGGCAGCGAGGTTGGGAGACCTTGGGAAAGCGTAAGACTGGGGGGGAGTTGTGCCGTGTTAGTCATGCTTTCTGTGGCTAGCTCTAATGATGTGTTGTATTTTTTGGCTGGGTAATACAGGCGGTGAAACAAATGATGCTCCTGTATTCACCCCCATGCGGCGAGAGGGTTTGCATGACGCTAAACCAAAAGACAGGAGCTGGCGAAAAATATGACAGGTGCAGTTTGTCTGCAAAATACTCATCATAAAATACTACGCACTAGCAGTGGGGAGAGGTATCTTAAGCTGAGACACGGGGGTTAACTCCATGTAGGTTTCTGCATCAACAAATATTCTAACAAGCATATGATTAGAAGTAAATGGATGGACAGATGTGACTCGGAATTAAGATCTAACGATAAGCAAACGTCATTTTTTACTTGTTGAAAACGCGGCGAGTCGCTCTACGGCCTCCTTCGTGAGAGATCACGGCTCAGATGTGTCAAGGTCGATTAAAGAATACAACAAAAGGCAGCATGTAAATGCTCACTCCCTCGGGACTCATGAATAATACAGCGAACGGGTTAAAGGACACGATTTGATATTGTCCAATTAAGGAAACGCGGCAACGCTCTGGTCATCAGGCCCCTAGTTTGACTGAGGTTCGCCAAAGGAAATGAGGAAGAGTATTCACAGGTATGTAAACATGGCACAGCAGAATCCTGCTGGAATTTCAGCCACGGACAGTTTGGGCTTAGGCCTGTTTGGCGTGATGGATAGAGTAAGGGTTCACGTTATTTTTCTGGCCCTGCACCTTTAAGGAAAAAAATGGACTGCAGAAAGAGAGAGAGAGAGAGAGAGAGAGTGTACCAGGGAGAGAGACTTATAGAGAAGTGCAACTAGAGAAAATAAGAGAGCATGAGGGACAGAGAGAGTGAATAAGAGAAGTGCGTAAAGGAGCGTGTGTGACAAAGAGAGAGTACCACACTTCAAGAGAAACAGGGAGAGAGAAAGAAAAAGTGATGGTGAAAGAGCAGGAGACAGAGAGCTAGAGAAGGATAGAGAGATGCACGGATAGAAATGGAGGGAGGAAAAGAGAGAGTGATGTGTATGTAGGAAGGGGGAGAGAGATGTATATATAAGAAAGGATAGCAAGAAATACACATATAGGAGAAGGAGAGGGACAGAGAGAAAGAGAGAGAGAGAGGTGTATAAACAGGAATGGAGAGCGAGAAATACACATATAGGGAAGATAAAGAGAGAGAGAGAAAAAACAGTGAGAGACGACACATAGGGAGGAAAGAAAGACAGCGTGAGTGAGTGAGAGAGAAACAATGAGAGAGAGAGAGACAGAGAGAGAGAAAGAGAGACAGAGATGGACACAATGGAAAGGAGAGCGAGAAATACACATAGGGAAGAGAGAGAGAAAGAGTGAGTGAGAACGAGAGAGATATCAGAGGAAAGGAGGGGAGAGATGTACAATGTACATAGGAAAGGAGAGGAAGATACATCTAGGGGGGAGAGAGAGAGAGAGAGAGAGAGAGAGGGAGAGAGAGAGAGAGATGTGGAGAGGAAGGGAGGGAGGGAGGCAGGCGGCTGGTTGTTGCGCAGTGCTGGAGGCAGCAGGCTGATCAGTAGGTCGGTGGGGAAGATGCTTGAGCTTTTGTGCTTGTTGCTCATGGATGGAGCGCACCGGCAGAACACGAGCCAATTTCACCACCTTATTTTAAATCACCATTAAAATTAAGCAGTGTTTCCCCCCTGGAAAACTTCTTATTTTTTTTTTGCACAAGGATTTTCCTCTGTTCTTATTTTTTATTTTTGCCCCATGACCGCTTCTGATCAGCCCGTCCGACCATCCTTCTTTGAGACGGTGCGCGCCGTCCGAGTCGCTCTTCACAGCAGAAAAACCCGTCCGGTCGTCACCGAGCGGCGCGCTCTTACCGGAGACAATCGCCAGATATATATATGTATATATTTATAGAGAATATTATCATTTATTTCCTCTATGCTCGCGCCGCGCCGTTATTTTATACATAGACGTTAATTAAGCACCCGGAAAGGAAAGTTAAAAGAAGAAGAAGAAGAAGCAGCAGAAGTAGAAGAAGTAGAAGAAGAAGAAGAAGAAGCAGAAGAAAAAGTGCGCGGTGAAGAGGAAAGATCTTGGGCTTGGGGATTGAAAGGAGCGGGGCATGAGGATATTGACCGTTATCTTTTTCCAGTGCATTTTGAATGGTGAGTTTATTTAATTTTTTATTAATAAATGCACACCAACTTATTAAATCCTTGCAAAAGATTAAACCCTAATCGAATCATCCATTGCCGTCCGGTATTGACGCGCAGCGCCCGGTTCGCCTCGTCCATAATAAGCTTAATTGCATTAAACTTTGCATGGGATTCATTTTTGGAAAACGGTAAAGAAGAAGCTACTGATTTAATGCTGGCTTTTTTTAAGCGCAATGGCAGAAAGAAAGAAAATAGTCGCCACCAAAGGTCCTATGGATTCTTCGCTGCATGATTTTAGAGCCGAAAACGGAATAATGGTCTTTTTCCCGCCTTTTAAAACCATCTCTAAGTAGACTTAATAAGGTAGATGATGAATCGAAAACCATCCTCAGAGTCAAAGATTCCTTTAGCAGCCTTTTTTAAACAAGATTTCACATCTCTGTGTGATTATGCAAATTAGAGATGTATTGCTGAGATTAAAACAAATGATTCTGGTTCTTTCTAGCTGTGATTTTCTCCAAAGTGTATGGAATGGTCATACCATTTTTTTTATATTTATTATTTGCTACCCTTATAAATAAAAGGAGGCCAATTCTTTCTATGTAATCTCATTTAGGAATATAGATATGCAAATTTCTGTAGTGTAATGAATTGTGCTACCAAAAAATGGTGAAAGTATGGTGATGCATTTTACGAAAACTTCCCAAATCAATTAATTTAGAAGGAAAAATTGTAGAAATAATGTGCCACACTGTGGCAGGAAACAACCTCTGGTGCAGTATTTCTTGTTTTTATGGCGCTACATTTATGTTGCAAGAAGAAACAGTGAAGTAAAAGAAAGAGGAAAAATACCAAACCCTTAACCCTATTCAACATTTCATCAAGTATTATTGATGAAAGGTTTATTACTTTTCTCTGTTTTAATTTTAATGGCGCTCCCTGTTACGGATGACCTCCAAAATCTTGGCGCGAGCAGTCGATGAGAGGCGAAATGTGGCTGTGGATTTAAAATGGAGAGACATTGAGAGAGGGGTGCCTGGTTGCTGGGCTAACTCAAGAAGGGTGTGTATGGGGGAGAGGAGGGGGTTGTGGTGTGTAAGGGGGTTGGATGGGGTGGTGGTGGAAAAATGGGGGCATTTAGGGGATTTTATCGTAGGCGAAGGATGTAGGACGGTAAAGCCGAAGGTGGGTTGCTTCTCTTCTCTCGCAGGAAGAGACATGCTATGGCAGCGCGTCAAGCAGAGATGACAAGAAAACCATTTTGTAGGAAGGCTGAAGGGCCGAGCGAAAACGGAGGTTGTTGTTGCACAAAGGACGACAACGGACACGCGCAGAAGTGCCTCTGCGGTGGCCGTGGCGTTTAAGCTGGAGCAAGGGCTTCTTTTACCTGGAAAAATCAGGGAATTTTTCATTTCTTGAATTTGATCAGGTCTTGGAAGGGCTCGTGTGAAATGCAAAGATGCGGTCATGTAACGTCAGCAAACGCGGCGCTGGTCAAATTGAACGTTTCACCCATTCCTTTGTGAATTCAGGCCCTGGATGCCTGAAGGACGAGGTTAAAATGCATTTAAAAGAGTGACTGAAGTGATTCATGTGAGAGCCAGAATCAATTTCTTTTATTCTTTTATTGATACGTCAAAGGTACAATTTTGGCTCAGTCGGTTGTTTTTCAGGCTGGAGTCTGAGTCTAGCAATAGCTCGACTCGTGCCTGGTGCAAGACGAGAGAGACGAGGCGCCTTACAAAATGCAGCTTTCATGATTGGGCCGAGTGCACAGCCCGCTCCTCGCTCGGTCTCTATGGAAACCCCTGTAATGGACGACGGCGAGGCGGCTCTGGCGTTTTTAGCGAGTCTGTGTCCTGCGCAGGTGACCCCGGAAGTGCTCCTTTATCATGAGTGCTGCAGGAAAAAAAAGCACGCCTACGATTTGAAGTGCAGAAATGGGGGAGGATATTAACGTGAAATGTGCAGCTCTCATGAATTTTAAAATGTGTTTCAGAATCAGAAAAAATATATACATATGATGATGAAGATGAAGCACCAAAACCTCATCACATCACATTTTCCCCTCTTACTTCTGTAATGAATCACAACCCACATTTTTATTCTTTCCATCCATCCATCGCTACTGATTTCACATTAATTGCCCTTCTGAGCAGCGCTGTACCGTTGTGTACGTCCAAAGCTTTTGCCCATAATATGGAGAGTTGTCTTCAAGGGCCCTTCTGTGTCTGAAGTGCCCTCCCCGCCACGTCTCGATTAAAATCGCTGCCCTAATTGGGGCAAACACACCCATCCTCGGAGGGACGAGCTCGCTAACGGGGGACACTGACATTTCTGCAAAGGTGGTGCCACCGGGCATGTCAGTTACGCACCCAATTAGACGCCAACGGTCCGGTTCGAAATCCTAAGCATTTGCATTTCGCAACCGCCTCAATTACAGGGACGCGTTTTCTTGCTCATTGTACGTACAACAGGCACGAGAGTTTCTGCAGATTCATGAGACATATTGTGATGATTAAAGATTTCACACACCAAAGCTGAACTCTTGTCAGGTGCTTTTAGAGCTTTCATTTAGAACGGAGCGGCGGGAAGACAGGAGTGACTGATTGACTCTGATGAAGCTGTCATCCGGAGAGTTTTAATCAGTGTACGAGTGGAAAACTAATGAAGTGAGGCGTGCAGGCTTGGTGGGAAATAATACAGCGTCCCCTGAGTTATGGGACTTTATGAATCTGTGGCATCCTCAAGGAAGTCAAACGTTTTCCAGAACGCTAAAAGAAGGCACTGGTGCCTTTCAAAGGCATTCTTGAGCTTGTCTCTCTTGTAGTTCAGGAAGAACTTCTTTAGACAGAACAATTTAGGGTTGGAACTAGTCAATGTTAAGCTACTAAGAACACTTTAGGCCTGTAAGAAATGCTGGGAACGTACTGAGAGTTCTTTAAGGAGAAAACATTCAATCCAGAACCTTTTAGGCCCATTTTGTACATAATTCTCATTGTAGTGGCAAATATAGGTGTGCCAAATATTGCACTTTTGTGCTTTGAAAATCCAGAATCTGTAATAAAATGCAGGAAAAAACAGGTAAAAATAAAGGACGCCTGAAAAATTAAAGGTTAAACGTTTAAACAGAGGATGTACAATAAGAGAATATCCACTCATAAAATAACTCACCAATAGCTGTCCAGCTCTGTGTTTTGGGATACATCAGAGCCAGCACAGAGACACTCACCAGTAACTTCTAAGTTATTATTATTATTATTATTATTATTATTAATATTACTTCAACTGGCCATCATTCAATTATTCTAGAGTAACACTGCTACTTTAACAGACAATAATTATATTTCTAATCATCTCCGAATGGGAAAATGACAAGCAAATTTGAGAGAAAAAGTGATGAGGAGGCTGTTGGTGAAAAAAAAGCAAATGGAAAAATGATAGCGATGATTAGCTTCCTGTCAATTAAAAATGACCATATTTGGTTTATAGACCCTCTTAATATCTTATATTCAGATATGCATAATCTCAGTTTTGTGACTAAACACAGAAAATAAAACTGATTTCAGAGAGTCATAACTCTGGCAATTTAAGGTCTTTCCTTTAACATACTGTACATTGTAAAAGCTGCATCAAAATCAAACGATCCTAAACTTAAGTTACTAGGCAGAGTTCATCCCAAGTCTGATTCTAAGAATCAACTGGAGATTGATTTGAAAGGAGAACAAGCAACAAACCAGCTTGAAGGTGGTCAGGGTCATGAGGGTCAGTCAGCCCGAATGTCATTGTGATCCTTTCTTTATACTCACCAACATTACCTTTCTCTTCACAAACGCATCATTATTGCTGTGTTAGTTGCGGCTGTCTGACTCCCTGACCATCGCTATGGTCAGGATTTTTTTTTTTGGCAAGAAACACAAAGTAAATCCAGATCAGGTCTAGGCTCCCAGACTTGGTGTGCGTCCATCTCCAGCCTTGATGACTTGGCAGAATAAAAGTGGCGCGCTGGCGTGAGGACTGGCAGAGCGCTAATGAGAATTCTCTCGTCATCTTGTGGCGAAACTGCTCATCTGCTGCTCAGACTCATCTCTCGTGTAAAGTGTTACGGGTGTTTTTTTGCGGCTCAGGTGTTTTTTCAGAAAAAGTTACAGGTGTCGCATGAAGTTCTGAAAGGCTTTTAAAGGGACCTTCCACAATTTTTAGGATTAAGTTGCAACAGAGAAGTTACTTTTGGTCGCTGATGTCAGTCAGGTTGTCGGATGTGAATAGCTGACATTTAACTTTAATTTTTTTGTGTCATTAAAGAGAAAATTCTGCACCTGAACAGGTGGAGGAAGACTAATTGGGGGATTTTCCCAACAACTTAACGAGGCAGCACTTTATGTTGACATCATGTTAAATTATTACAGAAATCCTCTTTTCCTCATGGGAACTAGACAAGGCCACAAGATCTAACCATGAGAGCCACTTTGGCCCTTCTAATTCCAAGCCTTAATTCAATCAGAATATCATTTTACTAATTCGTATTACCTTGTTCGGGCCCAAAAATATAGGTACAAAAAAATATTTTCATGCCTAGAAAGTAAAGAGGAAAATTTGTGTAAATGAGAATGTAAATGCTGCAAATATGTGTTTTCACACCATTTTTAAACAGTGCGAAAAAATTTTCTGTGAACCCAAAGCAGAATAAACAAATGTGTAAAGCAAAACCTCACAATGTCATTTTTACTGCACGTGGCGTGGTGACACCGAACCCTGCGTGCGGCGCAGCGGCTATCCGTGGACTCGGCTGAGCGCCGCTATTAAAAGGGCAGCGCTTCAACACCCAGCAAATGTGAAACATTTTTTAAAAATGCCAGCCAACGTCTCATTAAAGTGTTGCTAGCCCAGGGACTGTTACGTTTCCACTCCTCTGTATCAGCCTGTCCCCAGAAGTGATTATGCTAATTGCTGTTTGATCAGATGATTAAATTATAATTCGATTAATCCTGAGTACTAAATGCTCTGAATACATTTACATATGCTTGGCTGCTCCGCTTTGCAGCGTTAACCTCGCCTGCTGCTATCAAAGCGCGCGAGAGAGGAATATCTCGGGACTGCTCCAGCGGTACATTCTGTATAAGAAAAAAAAAAAAAAGGACTGAATATATAGACAGAAAAAAGGGAAGGAGTGATTGTTTAAATCTCTTTTCACCCCCCCACCCCGCTCTTTCCAAACAAGAATTTCTTTTTCGTTCCTGCACGTGACCCTTATGCATATAGCCCCAATTTGCCAAGTGTCCATCACCAAGATTTATGGCTACGTCAGGCAGACGCTCCCTGGGGTAATATATCAGAGAGATGAAAACAGTGTCCTAACTGTCCCCGCAGCTGAGCTGCGTTCCTATTTTTACGGGATCCGCGTGGCATCCCTGCGATTTCGTTTTTTCCCCCCGACTCATTCAAGACTCTTTTGCGATAACCTTGTATGCCTTGCGGTGTGGGGATATTTTTTTCCCTGCCTGCTACCGTCATGGGTGCTGCAGTGCTGTGAAGCCGATCTCAAGATGGAGTACGTCTGCCTGCAAGGCTGGTGGAAAGGGTGCTGTAAAAAAGGGGGGGGAGAAAGACCGAGACGGGGAGAGAAAAAGAGAGAGAGAGGGAAGGAGGGAGGTAGTGGAGGAGGAGGAGGAGGAGGAGGGGGTATATCTTTTGAAGCTGGACACAGCAGCCTTGGGCACACAGCAATGATGTCTGACCCACAATCCCTTTTTAACCCCAGGACTATTTGGTTTGCGTTCTATGTGCCGGTCAGATTCGGGGCTGATTTTGTGCAAACACTGAATTAGACATGTTAGATTTACTGGAATGTGGAGGTAATCAGCTTGGGCACTATTTATGCAATATGCTTAAGTGGATGTTATTGCTTTGGAGTAATTTGGCGCTCCTGGTTTGGTGCGGAGAGCGTTTGCATTTTGTTGCACTTGATTACAGAACAATGCGTTACAACAAAAAAATCATGTGAATTGAAAAATGGCCAGTGTACATCGTGCAAGATTACAGAGTCAAAAAAACAAAGGGCCTCTTTCACCAATGTTTTTCTTAAATTTGTTTTTAAGAAAGACATTTAAATAGTATAATAGTAAAATGTCAAAACCAATCAGTCGAGTTGTCTAGATGGCGAGCACTATTGATACGGAATAGGTAAAATACATGGCAAAATGGCCTAATAAACCTCATTTAAATGAAACCAGACAACAGTAACGAGCCCGATTTGAAAATGTAAGAAGTAGAAAGTACAGATATTCATGCTTAAAATCTACGCAGTAAAAGTTAAAAATTGGCACAAAATAAATAGTCAAGTAAAGTAACCAAGTATTTGTACTTCGTTACTTCCCAACTCTGAATATTGTAAGTTTTGTACAATCAGGCATGCAATACAATTGGCGTTCTGTTCTCACCTAAAAACAAATCTCAAAAAGGTAAACACTGATGAATGTCAGAATCTAAGTGAAAACTTCATAAGTGGCTTTTTGGAACAAATTTCTTCTTAAGAACGGTTAATGAACGAGGCTCAAATGTCCGTCGGCACAGTTCTGAAACCTACGATCCTTGGATTCCTAACCGTTACGCTATCAACTTCCCCAAAACGTTATACAGTCATGATTCCCAAAAAGCCCAACGCAAAATAGAAAGGCACAGCATGAACGGTTGTCTCTCTTTCTCAGTCTCTCAGCATAACTCTTGCTGCTACTTTAAACTTGAGTGTGGGGGATAAAAAGATGAGTGGGTGAATGAGTGAACACACCACAACAAAATGTAACCTCTGCATTTAAACCATCCGTAAAGGAGCAGTGGACATCTGACTTGGGTAGTGCCTCGGAACAGTACATTGCTACAAGTACTTCAGTGGTCCAGGACCGAATCTGATGACCTTCTGATCACGGTGGGGGCAAATCTCTAACCGTTACACTATCATTGACCATTGGAAGGAAGACCTGGACCTTACATGCAAACTGATCCTATTGCCAAATCTACCTTATTATCCTGAGGCGGTTTCCTGCTGTGCATTTTACTGAAAAGAGAAAATGGCGGAAAAAATGTGCACAATCATCCTTTTGCTTCGAAACTGTAATTTACAGTTTTCAGTCAAAGGATGTGAATGTTAAGGAACTGATCTTTTAAAACAGCTCACAGTGTGTCATTAACCTTAAAGTCTTCAGTGCTGTTGCAGTGCTTTTTAAAAAGCTGTATCATCAATTGCAAAAGTCAATTTCACTTAGCATGTTAGCAAGATATATTTTTTTGGAAATTTGCCATGTCTGCACTTGGAAAACAGTTGGAAAGCCAGGATCTTTTCCTACGTTCGTTTCCTCCATTTACACCAGGGCCGTGCTCTCGCGAGCCGCCGAGACATTAGCGCGCTCAGCTGCGCGGCAGGCCGAGGCCGCGCGAAAGCGAGGGGAGCTCATTTAGCCCCCGCCGAACCATTCCTCATCTCGCGCAGATTCAGACGTCAACATCTCCCGCCGCCGTAATTGGTTTGGATCTACAGAGGCCGTTTGATCTCGTTACCGCGAGCAGGGAGGCTGTAAATGAGCATTTGCTCTGGCGCTATTCAGATGATATTCAGATTATCTCACTTAAGAGACGGAGGGAAAGGGGAGGAGGGGTGTGTGTGAGGGGTTGGGATGGGTGGAGGGGGGCAGAAAAGGGAACGACTTTATTTTTTTCCCTTTAATTCCAACGGGATCCTCAGCGTCTGGTCGTAACCTCTCCTCACATCAGAGGAGTATCAGCGTCTTTACATATTGGTGACGAGCAGGGGTCCATTAACTCCCGTCGTCAGGGTTTCTGCGGTTAATATTCATGAGAGCAAATTGGGGAGCCGACGAGTCGATGGGACTCCTACACGCCCGGGATTTGCCGCAGCCTCGGGGCAAGCGTGGAAACGCCAACTCCGGAGGCTTGTACTCCCAGCCCATGTCGGTCTCAGCTTCTTCCACATCCCTTCTCCCTGAAATGCGGTGCTCGGAACGGGGCCGCTTTTAATTACCTAGAGCTGGCAGCGGTAGCTGTCACAGTGAAGCCAGGGCTTCATTCCTCAAGGTATTTTTTCTTAAGAAATGTAGATTTTTTTAATAGACTAATACAACACATCTGTAGAATTGAGGTAAACCCGATAACGTAATGTTTTATACAAATAAAACTGCAATAAAATTGATCTAAAAGACCCTTTTGGCAGTTGTACTTTCTCTTCTCATCTAGAGATCAATCTTAAAGGTCCCATATTATGAAAAAAAAAACACTTTCTCGATTTTTTGGAGATCCATTTGGGTCTGTACTGCCTCTAACATACTGTAAGTTGGTCAATAGTGTCAGTATTAATTTACAAATGTCAGAAATCATGTGCTTAAACGAGCCGTTTAGATTTCTCCCCTACTTCTACGTCACAGTAGGGGACATTTGAATAACTCCACCCTCCTATCTGAGAAGCTCCGCCCACCAGGTAGAACTGCTCGCGCTTCCTGATCCGCCATGTTTTCTTCCAAGAGCTAGAGTAGGAATCTCAGTGAAGAAGTCTAGCGGCGGAGTGTTATGTTGAACATGGCTGCTGCTAACAGACCATCCATACAGCCATACATGTCGGTTATTTTCACGTGAGGTAAACTCTCCGCCGGAGTGAAGGACGTGCGTGGGCAGCGGCGGCTCATTTGCATTTAGGAATACTAATGAGAAACAGGCTGTTCTGAAAGGGACTGAAGTAGAAGAGTAAAAAGCAGGCAAAAATGTCTAATCTGAGACGTTCAGCAGACTACTTGAGAGACATGTTTAGTGGAGCTCATAGACCTATTTTAACTTGGTGGAAAAATTATACTGGACCTTTAAATATGAAAACACTGACAAAAAGTGGGTTTTATGAGCAAACTTTTTAAGAACGATTGGTGAATGACGACCTATGTCTATCAGATTCACTCTGACGACGGCACAACTGAACGCAGAGCCTGTGCCATCTACCTCTTTTTGGAATTGACTGCTGGTTGCCGGCGTTTATTCATTGACTTTGGACCAAAGATAGCTGTTTGCCAGTTTTTATAAAGTTAGAAAAAGCCTTTTTTGTGGAAGGAGAGCTTTTAAAATCAGCCGGATTCCTTTTTTCTTGTTCCCCACTGGTCAGTTTGGATACGAGCTTCTGCTAAATGCCCGTAAATATATATACTGTATTACTTCAGTTGTGGGTCATTTTCACAGCATCAACACTGACATTAAAGTGAAATGTTGGCGTGTTGTGCTTGTACGAGCGTAAGTCACAGCAGAGTTGCTGGCGTTTCACTGCTAGATTGAGAGAGTCATCAATCCACAAACTTTTCGGTGCTCAAAGAAAGGTCTGAGGCTCGAGCTGAAGGCTTGGGTGGATTGTAGGTGATGAAATCTGAAAAGTGGTTCAACATAAAGTATGACCAAAACCCCAGCACAAATGTGGCAACACAGAAACCAGACCATACAAAACTAAAGGATTATAAAGGCACAGACAAAGGGCGCTGGTAACCAAACGAAACGAGGTGCAGGTGAAACAGATGAACTAAATGAACCATAGAAAGACACAATGAGATGGAAGCAAACAGCGGCCACAGGTGGTTAGTGAGCGATACAGCAGGGCAGAACTACTAAGCCGTGCACTGCGAGGCATGAGATAGTAGCTTGTAGGAAGAATCTTGAGACAATCTTATTAATCTGTACAGAAAACCTCAATTAGGTAGGTTGGGAGAGCGTCCTACAGCTTTTGATTTACAGAAAAAAAATTGCAGATGGT
This sequence comes from Distichodus sexfasciatus, assembly GCA_032718565.1. Lineage (NCBI taxonomy): Eukaryota > Metazoa > Chordata > Actinopteri > Characiformes > Distichodontidae > Distichodus > Distichodus sexfasciatus. The sequence goes on along the minus strand of JAVGVS010000194.1, from coordinate 298,282 downwards.
CTCATGGTCATCTGAGGTAATTCTGACCTTCTGAATTCAGACTTTCTACTGTCATGATAAGTTTTATGGTGAAATAGTGTCAAGCCCACTGCTGCTGCTGTTGTTTTTACAGTTCTCCCAGTTAGTACTGATCACACAGTTACCGAAATAAACCGGCTGGAGGGTTTCAAAAGAAGTCCTTCAGTGCCTGGTTAGACAGTAATAAAAGTCAAATGTTGATGCATTTTAAAGTTTGTCCTATTATAACAAAAAACATGTTTCAACAAAAATAGATTTAATGAAATGGCAAATCTGTTTTTGGAATATGAAAACAAGAGAAAATGTTACGATAATTTAATAAATAACTAAATGAATGTTCAAACTGAGTCAGGCATACTATTGTCAAATATATAAAGATTTTTTTTGCCTTAAATAAATTATAATTCATCCTCAAAATATCATCAAATATAACAAAACACCATAGCTGCTTTCATGTTTGTGTTTATGAAACCAGTAATTATATTAGTTTTAAAAATTCCTATTTAAGCTAAAAAATAATTTTAAATGAACATGCATACATTTCTGAAAATTCCCCAACATGAGATTGTAAAGCACTTTGAAATGCATCACAGTGTAAAATCAAAGCAATCAAAAAGAGAAATGATTTAGACTGAATAATCCCATTCCTCGCAGATACAGAATCATGTCCACAGCATCTGAGGTGGCATTTTGAGGAATCCTGTGAGCCCACGACCCCCCGCACCCCCCAGCCGTCTTCATGCTTTTCTTGCCAGTCAGCATCTTTGTGCCCCTCCCTTCCCTGAATCACCTTGACTTTACGATGCACCGCGTCCTTGAGCCGTCACCCGTGTGCCCCAGAGATATTACAACACTCCTGTCCCGGATCTGAGCGCTCAGGGCTGCTGCGTTAGAGTCGTTCTCCAACGCCCATTAAAATGTTCACCTCGAGCGGATGAAAACAGAGACTGACACTCCGTTACGCCGCCGTCACTCACTTAGAGCGTATAAGAGGGGCTTTAAATCAAACTGTTTGAAGAGCTCTGACTTTGCTTATGAATAATAGATCTGCCAACATTCATATTTGAACAGCGCTGTCTGTTCATTTCTGTCTAATGATGGTAAGTTCGTTAACACGTCGAGAGCTAAGAGGGATCTTGATGCGCTTAAACACACAATGGCGTTTGGGAATCACTTTGGTATGAGGAACTAAAACTTTAAGACCCTGTAACCTTTAGAAACTACTTTCAAGATCCTAAGTGAATTATATTTTATTATACTGTATGTTTAGGTGTGTTTAGATTTTCTTTAGACCACATTTCGTCTAAGTAGTTGGGATGTTTAATAAGATTTGGAGAATTGTAAACACTGGTGTTTTTATTGAAAAATCTAATCTAGACAGTGATGTTCTGGTTGTCAAGCAATGGATGAAGAAGGCAGAGATTTAAATCATTTCAATTCAGGTCACTGTCCAGGGGTGCGTTTCCCAAAAGCATAGTTACAACACTTGCTAACAGTTGCTAATGTACACTATGTTAGTTGCTAATGTACTTTTGGAAAACGCACCCCACGTCTTTGTCAGTTCCAGAAATATCAAGGAAGAAGGTTTATGTTCAATGGAACACACAGGAACATTACATGCAAGATCACGACTTAGTTTTCTCATGATGACGACATAACGAAAGTTGTTTTCTTGATATCGTGTCTCATTTTTGCCCAGGTTCTCTAACATAAGACTTTGATTTCGGAATGCCGCAAGTTGCAACGAAACTTGTGTGTGTCTATCGATGTTGGCTGACATTTGCACATTTGCAATTGAGGATTTTTTTTTTGAAAAATCATGATTTCGAGAAAATAACTTTTATGTTGAGATCACAAGACGAAGAGAAGAAAAAATTATTTGACGCATGTTCTCTACGCCAAAATGAGCCACGATGAATGGCTAGTGTACAATGTATGCTCGTGGAAACTGTACTTGGAATCAAGCCGTTAACTGTACACCAACAAGACGGACTTTTCCTAATAAAATGTCTAGAAGGTGTACTGACGCCGTCTAATTTGGACCTGAATGAATTTGCAAGTAGAAAAGAAAACCAGCAAAGAACGACTTCCCGTTGCTTTCAGCTTGGTCTAATCACAGCAGTACCTGCGCGTGATTGTCTGAGTGCTCTCCAGCACTTTCATCTCCTGCCTCTGCGTCCCCCTCGACAATGCGCTAAAAACAACGAATGCTTTTACATCTGCAATCCCAAGAGCCACGTGCCCTGCCATGTTGGGGAACTGTGGCGAGCCTGGAAAAAAGGGGGTCTGAATTTTTCATACGTTCTCAAAAATGTGTTTTGAGACAAAAGAAGCGCACTAACGGATCTCATAACTCCATTATGTATAAAACAGTTGGAGGCGGTGAGGTTTGCTCACGCTTCACCATCTATCTATCCGGCAAAGTGCATTTTTCAGAGGCTGTGAGGATTCGTCAAAGGTCGACTAAAATCTTGGGGGATTCCAGATTTCAAATAAGTGCTCTAAGCTTTTAGAGGTGGACGTGGATGGGGTCAGTTCTTTCTCAGTGGTAGACCAATAAAGGCTTTGCACTGGTTCTATTTGAGCCCCCCCCATAAAAAATCCCTTTTGATACCGTGAGCTGAATATCACAAGCACTTACTCCAAGTTCCATAATGTGCCATGTGTTTGGTTAAGAAAATGACGCTTTAAGGAGGTGGATCATGGCTTAAAATCTCTTTAAAAATGTATGAGAGCAGAAGTATGTCGTCCCAAGAGAGGGCCATTTTATGCTATGCTAGACAAGCTGGTTGTGGACAGAGATACCCAAAATGGAATGTGCTTTCAGGTTCTTTGATGATTTCTCCTCATCAGAATGAGATTCCTGTGGTGTGATGTACAACAAAACTAGCCAAACATACATTTGAAGACACAAAAATGGGAAATGAGTTCATCATAGTTAAACGATTACATTTTTACAACTAATTTGTACTGTGAAAGTATGCTTAAAATACATTTTTATGTCAAAAATCTCTTCTTGAGGCTATATATATTTAAAGTTTACATTTTTCGGCAATTTTTTGGAAACTCCGTATCTCTAATATACTAACTTGCGGCCTCTATCTTTAATTTTCACAGTTTTCAGTGAAGATCTACATTCCAGCTTATATTTTGTCAATGCATCTCTGCAAGAGGTAGTGTTCGCCAGCACCACAGGGACGCTGGTGCCCTGTCCCGCAGCCGCTGTGCCCCCAGCCACGCTGCGCTGGTACCTGGCCACCGGCGAAGAGAGCTACAACGTCCCAGGGATCCGCCACGTGCACCCCAACGGCACGCTCCAGATCTTCCACTTCCCACCCTCCAGCTATAGCAAAGTGATCCACGATAACACGTACTATTGCACCGCCGAAAATCCTTCAGGGAAAATAAGAAGCCAAGATGTTCACATCAAGGCCAGTGAGTGTTTTCCAACAGCATTTTGTCTTTTTGCCTTGTCTATCTGAAGTCTTCCAGTGTGTTTTCTAAGATGCCAACGTTTCCTGTCGCAGTTTTACGGGAGCCCTATACGGTCCGGGTGGCGGACCAAACAGCCATGAGAGGCAGCGTAGCCGTCTTCAAGTGCATTATTCCATCCTCGGTGGAGAAATACGTCACTGTCGTGTCATGGGAGAGAGACACAGTTCCCCTCGTCTCAGGTAGGTCTTCCCGCTGTCTTGTTTCAGACAGGCTGGCTTAAATTCTGACTGATCTGTTAGAAGCGTTCTTCTTTAGCTCAAATTTGCTTGCGACATTAGGCTTGAATTACATTTATGCACAGCCCAAGGAGTAGTTCTCGGCCCTCTGAAGCAATTTTAAAAACTGTTACCCAACTAGTAAAGCTGTAATTCTGGGCATCCTATCATTTGCGTGGGTTCAAATATTTTTGAACATCGACTTGAAGTTTTGGTCCAAAAATACTGATATAAAAGCAAATTTGTACCTTCTATTGCAACTATTTAAAACAAAAAAATTAATGTTATAACTTCTATTTTAATCATGGATTGCCTATAAATGACACAGATAATTATGGAAATTGCTAGTAAATACTTCTCATAGGGCATATAAAGATAACAAAAGTAAAATCAAAAGTAATCAAATAAGTGTACTACAAATAAATATACTATATCTATCCATGGATCGACATTGTAAAAACATATATAAAAGGTGCAAAAAACGTATGGCAGCCTGTTACCTGAATTTCTTCTATTATATTACGGATTTTCCCTTCGTAAATTGCACATTTTACTTCGGAATTTTACACATTAATATTGAAAATTAATATATTGTATATACACTTTCTCATACACTACTAGAAACTGTTAATTTACCCAAGTAGTCACAGCTGTTTTTCTGTAAAACTAAAGCAATACCCCATAATTTAACAGATATTCACAAGTCATTTAATTTTAGCCAATAATAAAAATGAGATATACTGCAATAAAAACATACTTAATTTTGGTACGCATTTAACATTTGGGAAATTCCATATTCCGTCAAATTATATAGAGCATTTACTGTTAAATTAGACTTTTTAACAGTGTATAATCGTACCATTATATAAAAACTCCTAGCCTGGAAAATGCCCTATATTGAGAGGGAGAGAGGTCAGAGTAGAGCAGCACAAATGTGTCACAAGTGACCTGCTGGGGCCCAATCCAGCAGCCCGACCCGAGTCTGGCCTCCTCGCCCTGTCCGATACGCGTCTGCAAGAGTCGCCTGTGCCAGTAGTGTCACTTAGTCTGACTCTATTGACCCACTTCTCTCACCGTAGAAGCCACGGAGAGAGCCGGGTTGAAAATCCACGTTGCTTAAATGGAACACTCGTCTGCGCAATGGTTTCCTCCCCTCAGGGGTGACTGCTCTTTATATGGGGCATTTAGCAAACTCAATAGAGAGGCTAATGCCATTTAAGCCGAGCCAAGAGCTGCCATTTTCTCCGGACAGTTTTCAGTTTTTTGCTGAAGAAAGAATCAGATTGGATGCTTTTTGTGTTGTGTTAATCATATAAAACTATTTCAAACATTGGGATTAAAGGAATTTATTAGCTAGATAATTTCACAGTTCTCGCTTACTTAAATATCAACACAATCAAAAATTTCTGTGAAAGAAAACATATGGCCCTTGTTAAAAGATAAATTATCCATTCTGAAATTACTCATCACTAAAAATGGATAAATGTAAGAAAAATACAGTATATGTCAATAAGACTATTTAGGAGCAGTACACAGTCCCTTTCATCAATGTATAAATGTTTTTTAATTTACTAGGAAGGTTGTCATTTTCTTGCTGTCTTACCGTTCCTGTGGGTTTAACTTATTTTATACAATATATTTCAAACTATTTTTGGCATTAAAAGCATTTATGTTTAAATCTCAACAATATTAAGATAAATGTCTTATTTCTAGATCAATAACATTTCCAATAATGATAGCATGACTGTTAGCTATTGTGGTATTCCAAATCTAATTTACTGTACCCTGTATTTTTGTATATGCATGTCATAGATCTGTCACAGAATTTATTTAGCGTACTCTCCATTGGTGAGTTAAATAGTTGGGTTGTTTGGACCAGTTGGTGCAGCAGAACTATATGTGCATTTGAAGTACGCTTGTCAGAAAGCATTAAGCTGCCGGTGGTCTGTTGTTCTTTGCTGCAGTTAATATTTGATGAGTGGGTGCAGTATTTCTCAAACAAATAGATTTTAAGCACAATTCATTGCATGTGTCATACTCAAGCACTGTCTACTCTTCACTGACACAGAAAGTGGGCTCTTAACGTAGACTGAGTGGTGTATGTGTGTGTGTGTGTGTGTGTGTGTGTCTAGACAACAATACACTTCCCCTTTTTAAAATTCTTTGTTTTAAGGCAATACCTCAATATTTCATGATTTGAAAAAGTTCATGTCAAGTTCATATCAACACTTTTCTTCTGCGATATGAAATATTAACCTCGGCAGCAAATTGTTTTGTTCAGCTTTCTAACATTGGCACAAATTTTCACACGTTGCATGTAAATTATCTGTACGAATGTTGTTCAGTTCTTCACACGGGGGTCTGCTAAGAGGATGGTGATCTTTTTGGTCCATATTTTTGCCCAAACAGAACTGGTGCAGAGGTTTCCTGTTTATGATTCAGGTGGAGTGTGAGGCCAGAAGCTGTATCTGCAAAAGGAAGGGGGGGGGGAACGAATGGGCTGATCTGGCCGGTGGCTGCGGTTGTGTGGCGTACCAATGAGTAGAACTCAGAATAGATGCACAAGACTGTGGGGCATTCCTAGCTCCATTTAGTGTTAGAGAGAGAGAGAGAGAGAGAGAGAGAGAGAGAGACTTGAATTCATCCAAAACCAATGAACACAGACCATCTCTCTCAACCACAGCATGTTAAAACATTTTACACGCTGAAACATAAAAACATTTTATACACTGAATATAATTAAAATAAACATGGAAAATATAAAGCAAGGCATTAAGTTTCCCCTCTAGAGTGCGTGTTGTGTTGACGGTGTGTGGATACTGTGAAATAAGATACAAGCTGCCATAGCTGCCTCTGTATTCTGCCAAATGTGCAAATCTCGCCTCGGGGGTTTGGGTTTACTGGAGTTGATAATACTCTGGTGACATTAGCGAGACATCGTAGCCGTTCGTGGCGCTGCCATTTTGCAAACCATTGAGCAGCAAGTTGACTGTTGCCCTGAAATCACTAATCAGTGATCAGCTGCTGCTCCAGGGGGAGGAGGAGGAGGAGTTTGTACCCCACCCATTTAACGAGGTGGATCTAACGAGGTTTCGCTTAAATCATCAACGCTGATCATGCTGGCTTTTGCTTCTCATACATACAAGGCCTGAAAAATCCTTCGCTTTCCAATGACAGTGAGAGCAACATCCCATGGGATTGAGCTGAATGTAAGTACAATTTGCATAAATTCACCCAAAAGTCGTGGAATACCGTCTTGCCGTCCTCCGAGATAGTTCTTCCTAGAGTATATTTTCCCATAAAAGGTGAAGTGATATTCATTCATTATCTGAACCAACTGATCCCAACCAGGGTTGCGGGGTGAGGTGATATTGATGAAGTGATATACAAAGTTGCAATGTCTTATCAATATTTTCTTTTGGATTGCTGCTATGGCCACGCTGAATCATTAAATCATTGTATATCAAAATATTGTTACTCTTCTATCGTAAACCTGGGATTCCGTCTAGCCACATTAAGACATCGACTTTTATTAAAAAGCATCACACGAATAAAACTAAATGGAATTGGTATAAAATACTGCCCAGACAGGAGTCCTAAATTCCTGAATAAATAGCACCCTACACAGTGTCTGCCTCTGGCAGAATTTGACTGCGACCCGGCGGCAATAGAAGGGGGCGGAGAGCTGATGGCTACAACCACTAATTTGGTGCAGCTAGAGGAGAGAGAGAGCCAACAACATGGCCGCCGCTATCTCCAAAACGAGGAGAAGCCGCCGACTGGCTCGGTTCTGCCGCGGGTCCGATTACAGTCTTCTCTCCTCCATTTTGATCCTGTGATTGAGTAGGGCGTTGTTTATTCTGAGGTAGGGAAAAAAATGGGTCAGTGGGCCTTTAGAGAATAGGCAAAAGCACTCACGCTCTCTCCGGCCCGGACGCTTAAAAAAATCCTTTTCCCTTTCTTCTCGTACTGCGAGCATCGCCGCGCCGCAAAAAACGCAGAATCCCCCCCATTCATCCCTGGATTCCAGCTCCTCTTCCACTGAGACAAGGGCTTAGCGGGATGAATAAAAGGATACTCGGAAAGGAGGGAGACGGGAGAAAAATCAATACCTTCGCGCATTAATCATGCCGTGGGTGCCAGAGAGAATTATGGGTACACGGAGGGAGGAATGCATTTGCGCACTCGCATTTGGGAAACTGAATGCGCGAACTAAGCTTTTTCTTTTTTTTTGCCCGCCAAGTAAAGAGTGTCTCGTGTCGTCATATCGTCCCCCCCGCAAATGTCTTTGCTCTGATCCGGGTAGGACCGAAAATTAGCCTGGCACTTAACCACGTCAAAACCAACATAGCAATAACGGTTAGTACGGCGTAATCGCATTTGATTAGCATATGTTGACCAGATGGGGTCGTAAAAAAATGATTCTGGAATGATTAAGACCATTTGAACCCGCACGGTTACGAGGGGCCACATCTGTGCCGGGCCATTTGTTCGTAAACGACTGCAGTGTGAGACATTAAACCGCTCGAGATGAAAGCGATTACGGAGGGGATTCAAGAATTAAGCGTTGCTTAATCTCAAAGGGTAAAAAAACAGCACCGGACTTGCGATGCCATTGTACGGGGTGGGACATTTTGTTGCGTTCCACCTCCTTGTGGATTAGGGAGGGGTTAAGACACACCGTTGAACTGGATCACAACGGGTCACGATGAATGGCTGAGATCCAAAAAAAAAGCAAGCTGAGCAAGAAGCACGGGGAAGGCTAATGAAGACCTTACTGCTTTCATTCGCAAGCCTGTACACGCCACTTGCAAATCCTATTAGTTTTTGGATCAAATTCTATTCCTTCCGCCAATAAAACCGCAGATCGCATATATTCCAAAGAAGAGCAAACAGAAAAGACATGCGTGTCTGCCTTGGAGCTTGATTGACGGCACCGTCGTCACGGCCGCGGGGCTGATGCGGGAATGACCTTTGCCTGCCTGCCTTATATCCTTCCATCTTGACGTCCGCGTCTAGGCTGCATTAGCCAATTAGAGTTGATGGCCATGCCTGCAAAGTCTTATCATCGGTAGGCAGCTGCCGCTGTGTATTTCAGGGTCAGATTTGTGTGTGTGTGCTTGCACATCAGTCTCCACCATTGTTTACTGACGGAGGATGGCGGCTGTCGTTCCGAGGATGAACCGCCACATTTCCTTTGCATTTCCTTGCTACATCCCTGATCTTATTAACGTGTTTTCCTCCCAACAAACAACGTTGCGACTTGTTTCAAAGTCAGCGTTTGTGCTCCTTTGCACGACTCGAACGCTACTGCTAACGTACTCCGTTGCGTGAGATGCTACACTCGAGAAGGTGTATTCAGGCAGAAGTCGTTTGCATAATCCATTATTCCCACCGTGCGGCTGAGGGGTAAAGATAGGCCACAATAGGACTGTTTAAAAAATCAGTAACAGTCTGGACAAAGCCTTTTTAAATGGCGAACAGCTATTTACATAAATCTAATTAAGAAATAATAAATATAATGCACATTTTAAACATTGCATTAAAACATACTGAGGGACCATGAAAACTCTATTTTTCGGACCTTTAAATTAAATCTTCGCACCTGATAATTTGTAAAAAAAAAAAAAAAAGTAGCATGTACAGAAAAAAATTGCGAGCGTTGTTGCTGGGCTTCTCATACGACAACGCAGAAGTTTAATTGGACGAAACATTGTATGACTCTCATCGGCGTAGCCAGTAAAACATGGCACGAGTCTTGCTGTTTTTCCTTTTAATAGATTGCCTGAAGAAACTGAGGGGGAAAAATGAGCGAAAAAGGAGAGTGCTTTTCATCTAAATGAGAGCGTCATATTAGCTGTGCTGAGAAGATAAGCTGCTGCTGTTTGTTGGCGTTTTTCATCTTTTCTTCCTCATCGCAGGCGTTTTTTGTTGTTTTGGTTTTGTCCAGAAAAAGCCCGGCGTCCTTCTCCGAGCTGAGAGAAGCCTTGCCGCTGGTTGGTGCTTAGTTGCTAAAATCGCTCCATGCATACAAACTCCAAAATGGAGGCCACGTCACGTGACTACACGCAGCCATCTTCTCTTTGGTCGCTTAAACTTAAAGCTCATTGCAGGATGATGAACTGAAGGAGGCAGAAATTTTATGGGTTTTTTTGAAAGAACACAATTACTTAAAAACTGTTAAACACATTGTTGAATAAGCAGTAAGTTGCCACTAATTAAAAATGACTTGATTTTACCGTTTAACATAAAATTTGCTTATATATAGGGCAAATTTTCAGATGTTGTATTATTAATATTTTAAACTGATAATTATTAAAAATAAATGTAATAGCACTTCATGCTATTTCATTTCACTGCTTAATTTTTATTTTAAATTTTACAAATTTTACTTTCATTTAATTTTGTTATATTTACACATTTTTACCTGATTTTTTAAATAGATTTAATTCATATTAGTATATCTGTTTAATTTTTAATTTTACTAAATTTACTCAGTAAAATATTAATATTAATACAATATTAATATTAAATATCACTATTTGTAGCTAATAAATATCATACCTACAAGTTTTATGTTTATTTCAATCATTTCAATGAATGAATCTTTACAACCCTCATTGCAGTTTTCTCATTTTTTGTATTTTTGTCATTTCCTAAAACATCATTCGTAAGTAGGATTATTTTCAGCTCTTAAACAACGAGGTCCTCATATCATGTCTCAATTGAATTAAATTTATAGTGTATTTATGTATTTATTTTATTCTTTCATCATGCAACTAAAACATCCTGCTGTAGAACGTATTATAATATATAAACCTGTTAAATCAAGATGTCAGACAAATATTTGTAAGCAACTGGACCCTGGTTTAAGAAGCTCAGACTGTGGTGATAATGAGCATTTTCTGCTCGGCTCTGTGTGGCCCTGCAATGAGCAGATGGGTGCGCTGGATTAAGTGGTCTAATGTGGAGGTGGGGAGGGGGGTGGAGAGGTTCACGGAAGAGAAGCTCTGTGACCCAGTGACCCGACTGTTCCACTGACCAGCCAAGATCTGACCAGAGACCTCAAAACGCTTACGTCTGACAAGAAAACAGCAAGAAAGAAAAAACAGGCAGTAAGATCATCCAGGTCAGTTTAGATTAAATGAAAAATCCAGTATCAGATAATCCGTAACAGAACAGACACATTAAGGATTTAACGGGAAGTTTGAAGTTTAATTTCCAAATTTTGATGAAATAGTCCATTTTGAGCTCATCTACAGCATATTTCCTCATGTAAGGATTCATATAAAAAGAGGAGGGATTTGTTTGTTTCTTAAATGTCCCCCGTCTGACAAACAGGTCACAGACCCCTCGAATTGACCCCTGAGTGCACAGTAATTAAAACGGGCAGCGCCCAGACGGCCCTTACTATCATGCGGTAATCTGACTGGCATATGGACTCGGGCTCGTATTAACACGGAGAAGGAAAATCAAGCAAAACCAAGGAATAAAAGCAGCCAACAGCTTAAGAGCAAATATCTGGAGTGGGAGGGAGGGTGGGAGGGGGAGGTTGGGGGTGGATGACCAGTCCGACTTTTGCTGGACCTGAGGAGATTTGGACATTCTTGGTTACGTGTTAGTCAGTCTAGAAGTAAATCGGGATCAAACTCCCCATCTATCTATCTCGCTCTCTCTATATATACAGTATCTATCTATCTATCTATCTATTATATATATATATACATATATATATATATATATATATATATATATATATATATATATATATATATATATACACACACACACACATATATATACATGTATACAGACATAGATATAGATATAGATATCCTACCCTTTTAAAATGCAAGAGAGACGCGATGATTTGAGCCCAGTTGCCAGCTCTGAAAGTTGAACGGATTTCAACTTAAAGCGCTCTGAGTGCTGTGGTAAAAAAACATCTCCACCAGCTTTTTTCCAGCTGAAGGTGCTTAATGCTCTGAACGCTGAAGCTCATTGGTTTTGTATTAAAAATAGGCGCTGCCAGCCCAAAACCACAATCGGTGGACACATGCCCTTAACGTAGTAAAACTTTGAAGTGTTTGACAGCATGTCAAGAGACACCCTAACTGGGCATTAAAAAAGAAGGTCACTCCCCCTCCCCTGTATTCCTTTAAGATCTTTAGGTTTACTTTAAAATGAAGTTATGTAATTGGACCATCCGCACATAACAACAAACAGCTGTTTGCTGAGCAGAGGATTACAGAAGGCAAATCTCTCTATTTGTATCTGAAGCACTTTGAATTCACATGTCCCCATGTTTCTTCATGGATAATCTGTTTTTTTTTTAGATTTGATACAAGATAATTACAGCAATTTGTAAATCTCTCTATAGGGATTTCATGCACAGGGTTTGGGAAAAAAAATAGGAAAATATGTTTGAATAAAAATGTTGGCAAAAGTATATAGATTAAATTAATTATGAAAGCTTTGACAGAGTTCCACGATCGTATTCCTTGAGTTCTCTAGGGATTTTTTGATAATTCTCAATACAGATGAAGGTTTTGAAATAATGAAACAATTTAAATTTGATGCGGAAATTGAGAAAGATATTGTTAACTTACCACACACAAAAAAACAGTTCCACCAGGATAGTTTTATGGTGTTTGTTTTAGGATTAATTAATTTATAATAATCTACTTCTATATATAACAGTCCACTTTTTTGTTGAAATTTGTTATTTTTTATTAATACTTGTCCATCACTCCATTAAAATCTACACCACTCTCTAGCTCTGGGAAATGTGGCTTTTAGAAGGTCACTGACTCAATCATTCATTAAAACCCCCAAAACAACAGCTAATCAGTTAATGACTATGACCAGACTGTTTGACTCTAGATCACTTCCAAAAATTCTTTGAAAAATTCCCATGTGATTTGGCCCGTGTTCCAAGCTTTCACATCTCAATGCCTGCGTTATTTAAATATCTATCATATGCTCTAAAAGGTCTGTGATAAAGCCCTGCGAAGACGCCGCCAAAACGCCTCAGGATATGAACAGATGGAGGCGTTTAGTGAACGTACCTCCCGATTTTCCCCTCCACCCGCACGCCGCTGCCCCCACCTCCCCCCCACCCCAGCACGGGGCTCTGCTAACCTGTCACTTGTCATCACAGCGCAGAAGAGGCGCCATATGCCTGGCACGCCAAAAGCCCTCCACCGTGACATGAAAGTCGGTGCATCGGGGGACTAAAGCACTTTTTTTTCCTCCCCTTATGCTTGTGTTGTCACCAGACGTGGGACGCTGTCACTATCAAAGATCTTTTCGTCGCCCTTGCGTCACGCCGAGCCCGGTTTGATCACGCAGGGTGTGATGTCAGCATGGCAAAACTCAGCATGTCTCACTTGGCTCAGGTCTGCTTAGTAGGCAAACGTAGATGCTCTTCGCATCACTGATAAATGTGTAGTTGAATACGCAAAAATGCTAGATGTCTGGTTTGCTTAGTAGGAAATGTAGATCCTCTTTGCATCTTCTGATCATTTATTTGCTTCAACAGATGAGCAGAAGAAAGAAACAGAATACATAAACATGCATAAAAGTGCCTTTATTGTCCCCTGTGTCCTTGTATGGGGTATGCCACATGGTTGGGCATTGCCAGGTCAACATGTCAGTGCTCTATAAGGTCATACGCTCCACGGGAGGATGAGGCATCTCTTTTACCACCCTGCCGTGAAGTTTTCGTTGCCCATCTGCTTCTCTTTGGGTGTCTGTTGACCCTAAGGGTTAGCTGGTTGCTCTTGTATCGGTATTCCAACATCAAGTTGTATACCAAATGATTCCAAGCTTTGGGAACTATTCAATAGAGTACAAAAATAGATAAAAACTCAGATTCCGTCTGTGCCATGGTGATAGGGCCTGTGCAGTTACATGATGCAGGCAAACTGATCTCCATAGGAGTAATTTGTTCTTACTGTAGAAAACTGGAGTCACTCTTTGTACATGTATATAGCAGAGATGACAAAGTTTGCATTGACTTAATCCCAAAAAATGGAAGCCCTGTCATGCACTTTATTTCACAATGATTTGCTCATTTCGTTTTTGGTCTCATTTTAGATGGCTGCTAAGATTCAAGTTTTTCACGGGGTTAGTATTCTGGTTTATTTCATTTACAGCTGCGTTATCGTAAATACCCAGCTTTGGGAGCCTAATGTGTTAACCTAGTAGTTAGGACAGTCCATTTCACATCAGTAGTTTACACAGTAAAAGTAATCCAAAAAAATACTCCACTGCTTAATCTGAGTGGGAGTGCCTGGGACAGAAGCAGTTGAAAACCCCTGAATTATATGATAACATTGTTTGGTGATTGTAATTGGTACAGTAAGTAAGAAGTTTTTGCTGTTGATTTGCAGGCTTTCTTTCATAAAGTGCAGTATTTTACTGCATTAAAAAAATACATTGTCCAAATCCAAGCTTTTAAGAGAAGGGACCTGCTTTTTGTGGCGCTCGGGTGCAGTTTTTTTCCCAGTGAGTTTGAGGAAAGCAGACCCACACACATGTTAACCTTAACACACACCTAATGGGTAAGCATGTAAACTGACGCTGTAAGAGCTAGTGGCAGGAAGCTTACGCCCGAAAAGGCCTTTTATTTTCTTGCCACCGAGCTCCCCGTTCCTTCACGAGTGGGAGACAGGGAGTGTGTCTCGCCTCTGTAGCAGTCCGCTGACACGTCGCTCTAATCTGCCTGCTTCTCCCGCCAGAGCTCATACACCCCCACCCACGTCCACCTCCGCCCTCAAACCACCCTCCACCCCCACCCCCGCTAATGTCACAGCCCTGGAGTCACTCGCCCAGTTGCCACAGTAACCAACTCACCTTCCTCCTCTTGTCACATCAGACCCAAAGAGAAGATTATGTCTTCTGGAGAAGGGGACAAGGGGAGAAAGAGGGGGGGGGAAGAGAGATAGAGAGAGAGAGAGAGAGAGAGAGAATGCAGACTTGCGATGGGGGGGGAGAAAGGACACGTCTCACAAATGACAAATAGCCGTTTCACCTTTTTTGCCTTGTTTTTTTTCCCCCCTCCTTTTTTATTCAATGCATTGCTCCAAAAAGGAACAGCTGTCAAGAGAGGGAGAGAGAAAAAGAGAGAGTGAACGAGAGAGAGAGATGAAGGATGAGGAGAAAGAGGGACTGCAGCCTGTAAAGAGGACGAAAAGGGAGGAGAGGAAAGGGGGGAGGGAGGCGAGGATGAGGTGGGTGTTTCTGAAATGACAACCCTACTTTTGCAAATTTGCAAGCTTCACAGGACAGCCATACTCTGCAGAAGCTCCACTCTCTCTCTCTCTCTCTCCCCCCTCTTTTTTCCCCTCCGTCTGTCTGATGTAAAGGGAAGGTTGTCTGCACTGTCTAACCGTCAGCACAAGCAGGCAGTACGCACAAAGGAAGAGCAGCCTTTCGGCACCTGGGCGTTTAACCTGCATTTTACCACATGTGCTGACAGGCAATTACACCATAGCTAAGGGCTAATTAGCTTGGACGGCAAAGAAGTTGAAATTGGAATAAGTGATAATTTTACTGCAAAATTATTGCGCATACACAGCTGGTTTCATGGAGCGGGGGAAAAAAGTACTGACTATTCTAAGGTTAATTAATTGCTTTTCTTGTAAATACATTCGAGGACTAACGGCCCTGTAAATGTGCTTCTTGCCCCCCCAGTTACACTGTCTGATCTTTATAAGCGCACAGAATAAGCCTGCCCACGTTTTCCAGATGAGATATGCTCAAGCGGTGACACAATAGCCGAAGGTAAAGTGCTTATGCGTTTTTATAAATGGAAAGGACAGGAAAAAAATGTCATTTATTTTCAGGGAAGGAGACCTGAATAGAGGACGGAAAACCATCCGCCCCACAAAAGGGTAACGGAGTGATTGTCTGTCACCACGGTAACATTCGACTCATGTTGCTCAGACAGAGCATCTCTCAGCAAGACCAATACTCCCTAAGCCAGGGAGAGACTACATCAGCTTACATACCATTTATGGTGATATACCGGAGTAATTGTGGATATTATGATACACCCATTTTTTCTGATGTTTAATTCTAAATTTTAAAGTGATCTGTCCTCTGGATGACGATGTAGACGCCTAGAAACTAGACATGGCACGATACCGATACTGATATTGTAAATCTGCCGATACGATACAAATCTGATACAGTCTCTGATTCTTTTTTTAAACAGAAAGAAATGCTTTAAAAATGTCTGAATACATGACTGAGATTATTCTGTTATGCTTAAGGAAATATTTGACTTAAACACTGTTGTCCTAAGTAAATCAATGTAATAATCACACACCCATATGTGTATGCTAAATGATTTATTATTAAAATCACATCTCAACAATTATTTGTTTAAACACAGTTCCATAATTTTGTGATGCTCCCTAACCCTATGGCGCTAAAACCATCAGGAACACTGAGATTGTGGAATGAGAGCTGGATATTAAACAGTATAATCGTGTGATTTGGTTTTGGGGTTGTAATGTGTTGCGCTGCTTGTTCTGCTCATTGTCATATCAATATGTACAAATTAGCGGGAATAGCGAATGCTGCACCAGTTTCACCGCAGTGCCACTTCCCATACATAACATATTAAGCATGCGCACATTCACAGATCGGCTCCATAGAGTGGCCCAATGCCACCAATGTCCGATCCAGCTATTTGAGTCATTATCGGAGCGATATCAGATCCGCTTGTCAGACCAGTGCCATCTCTAATAGAAACATCTCTAATTCTCAAGTGAACCTGATCTTTCTAAAGATGTGAGGCTTTGGATGAGTCCCACTAACACCTGACATCTGGAAAAACGCATGACTTTCAAATTTGGCCAAATCTGTATCCAAGTGAGCAAAATGTCAACAGAAGCTCTATAAAGATTACTAGCATTCATCCATTCAGCCCTATGTAACCTTGACTTCACACAATGAAATAAAAGGGTGGAGTGAGATCAGAAATAAGTCTGATTCTCTCCCTAGTCTACAAAACTTACACTTGTGGGGCAAATTTCCAACCCAGACCCTAGATGAGCACCCGAACTCACCATGAATGCATGGAATTTTTTAAAGAAATGCAAATAATTACAATTTCTACACTTCATAAAGCAAAGTCCGGGTCATCCCCAAACGCTGGGCAGCTGCACCCGTGACAGCTGGCCTGCTTGGTTTTTGTCAAAAATTTACAGTATGTTAATAGGCTCTTCTGGAGGAACAGCGAGCAGCTTGTTGACACGGAGAAGTGGCATCCCAGAGTCCCAAGACAAACACTACCGTCTGTTCCCGTTCAAACTGATGGGGATGGGAATCATGCCACCAGTCACTGGGGGAATAGGAAGCACCACTGGGGCAATTAAAACGTTAGCATAATTGACGGGGCGTTGTCGCACTCGAGCCCTCCGAGGGCCCATATCGAGAGGAGGATTATTTGCAAATGAGCCTGGTCGTTAAATAGCCATTTCGCAGAATAGTGTTCGCCGTGCCAGTGGTGCACCGGCCCCGGAGATGTGCAGATAACAGCCTCCATGGTGAGCGATCTCGATCCTCAGCGTGGA
The DNA here is from genome assembly GCA_032718565.1 of Distichodus sexfasciatus. Taxonomy (NCBI): domain Eukaryota; kingdom Metazoa; phylum Chordata; class Actinopteri; order Characiformes; family Distichodontidae; genus Distichodus; species Distichodus sexfasciatus. The sequence goes on along the minus strand of JAVGVS010000194.1, from coordinate 280,968 downwards.
TGTGAAAACTGAAAAACTCACCTGTCTTAAAAAAGCTGCAGGTAGATGGTGACCTTAATTAAACTGGAAACCTAATGCTTGGTTTCCAGTTCAAGCATTACAAGATTTTTGAAAGTGATTGAATTCATACTTGGCAGATTTTCGTTACACTTTGATGAGGTCTGGAGAGTTAGTACTGCACAACAAGCATCTGACTGAAGCGACAACTCTCAAGAGAGAGCATGGTGTTATATTAAGTAAAACATGGCAGCACCTCCGCTTAGCTTTCTCTTGTGTCTTGAGCTACTATGTGTGCTGAAAGCGTTAAAATAAAGGGGACGAAAATGCCTGTGTGAGACTGTGGCTGGCCGCTGCGGTCAAACATAACCCACATCCCAGTTAGTTGTCCATAGCAATTGTTTCATGCTTTGCTACTACAGTACACATTTTTCCTTTTCAATTGTGGTAGTTACTGCGACCACCACAAAACCAAAAACTTTGTGTCCCTTTAAGACTATGCCTTTTTCTGTCATTAGGACCAGAAAGTTGAAACTGAAAATTGGGTAAAATTGAGTTTAAAGTGACCAAGCTATGATTTACCCCACAAAATCATTGTTGCCCATCTACAGTGAAGTAAACTTTTGGTAAACACTCTCAGTTGGTTCCGTTGGTCCACAATGTCGTTTGTTTACATCCCGGCAACTTTTCTTGGTTCTGCTGAGCGCTCTCATGAAAGATTAAGCAGATCTAATTTAGCAGATGAGCTTGCGTTACTGGTTTGCCGTAAGGAGCAGCACCTCTGCTTTCGGCTCATTTAAGTTACCCAAGAGGCGAGTAAAGAGGCAAAGAAATCAGATGCTTGTTCTCACACTCTCTGATGCTCTCTCCTTCTCCTCCCCCCTCTCACCCCCCACCACACTTGAATATTTAGTAGTGTTGAATTATGGAGCCCCTCGACCATAATGAAGGCAAATCAGACAATTAAAGCAGAGGACTTCTGCTTTAAATCCTCCAGATCTCAGCAGAGGGCAAAAATTATTTGAAGGGCCACGTTTGTTTGGTTATCTAATCCTCCTCTTGCTGCTCCATTACAAACGTTGCTCCGGTTTATGCAAGCTGAAAGCTGCCTTCACTAATCCTTGTGAAATGGCAGTAATCAAGTGGCACATCAACATAATATCAAGGAAGTATTGGAGATTTCTTTATGTTTGTCATTATCGCATGAAAAGCTTCTGCGCTGTTTGAGAACACAGGAGTATCTACCTTGCACCTACACTCAGCAACCATGTATAATAAATCCTGACGTCTAAACACCCTTCTTAGGTGTACAGAATCGGTTTCTAACCATAAGACCACAGCAGTGACGCTGACATGGTAGTAACTAGGGGTGTCAATCACAAGTTTCAGCTCAAGTTTATATTGATTCAAAGGGCAACAAAGTAGAAGTGAGTGATTAATTTATCATTGTGAACACAGCACAGCACATAGTGCACCACAACGAAATGTGACTTCTGCATTTGACCCATCCATGAAGAGCAGTGGGCAGCTAACAGCTAACTCCACCAGACATTTAAATGGAAAAACAGGCTTCTTTTTGAACAAAAAGGTTCCTGTCCTGTTCAAGTTTTGAAAAGTTCCTGTTCAATAAAGTGACAGTACAATATACAAAATGTCTAATTTGTGTCAATGAATCGATGTATATCAATGTATTGTTACACCTCTATTACCAACACGGTAGTGTGTGTCGTTCTGCTTTGAGTGTACAACACACATCAGTGTCACTGCTAGGCTGAGAATGACTAAGAAGGCCATAATTATAAAGTCAGGAACATTTTTATGATCAAAAACTGACCGCTGAGTATACCAACAAGATGGAGCTATGGACCGGGGTCCCAATAAGGTGGCCAAGAACAAGAAGCATTTGGACAGTCAATTTACATTTATATGGATTGCCTAGAGCTTGTGTGTGTGTGTGTGCACGCACATGTGTATACAGTAGCAGGACAAACCATGTTGCCCTGACAACGGCGGCAGCTGTCAACATCTCACTCTCTAATGGAGACAAATGGTACTTATTACATCAGTGTTAATTTGGTGGCATCTCTTTGAGATGGAGACACTGATCCCACACTGATCAGAGCGAGCCGCGGTAATTATGGAGAACAGACCTCATTTAAACCACTTATCCTCCGCGCTCTCCGTCACTGCTCCGTCTTAAATCTGCACAACCTCTCCTATGCGACGACGCGGTGGCTCACCTTATGTAACTCTCTCGCATCCGTAAAGAGTCCCGCTGTAGTTTTCGTTCGGTTTTGTTTTCACATCTCTCATTGCACAACCGGAAAATGAGCGCCGTGCTCCGGACTTAAATGAGACAAAGTGGGCAGGAAGAAAGGGGGGAGGGAACAAACAGCGACAGTTGAGGCTATATTTAATCCTTCGGTAATAACGCAGAGAGGTGGCAAGCGTTCCTGCTGCTTACGCTAAGTGAGTTTTGGGGGGTGAGGGCAAGATGCTCTGTGATTAGAGATGAGTGGAGCCCTCGGCACGGAGAACAGGACAGAGGATTTGAGCGAGAGAAAGAGGTTGTCAGAGAGGGAGAGGAAGAGGAAGAGAAAGAGAGAGCTAATTCCAGCCTATGTTCCAGTCTGTGGAGGGAAAATGTGATTTTGTGTGGCGAGAGTGTGTGTGTGGGCGGTTCAGACCCTCTCTAATGAGCCCGAGATGGAGAAGCCGAGGTTACGCGCTGCCGCCGTGCGCCGCTGCCCGTGTTTGCGCTGTTGCTTTGATGGAGGGCTTTCCAAACGCCAAATCCGATACCAGTCTTGCCGGATGAGTAACGCTAATTGCAATGATATGTGCGCTGGCGAAATTTCTTGTTAAAGTTCCAGACAACAAGAGCTGGAACGGGGGACGAAGTGCCGGAATTCAAGGAGCTGGAAGCCTGCTATTGGCGATATTGCGTTCCTTTGGAAAATAAAACCACGAAATGTCACAAAGTGTAATCCCACGTTGTGCCCTTTTCATCCGGCGCCAGGTAGGGACAGGAGCCTTGATGGGGTGCAGTGCTCCCGGCTAGGACATTCATTACATATTCACACAACGGCACTGCGGGTGGCCTGAGGTCAGCACTGCTAGTCACTGGCAGGTGGAGTGGACTGTGAGTGTCCAAGGTCACACTCTCAGTGGTTTTCTGAGCCTCACAAAGCTCTAATATTCTCCATAATGACTTCTGGCGTGCTGGGAAACCTTTCCGTTCTTCAACAGTCTTATAGTGATGCTTTGGTAATACAGATGGCAAAGAGATGGTAATATGGCACCAATGCTCATCCCTAATCTGCAACGTGTTTGATTTGGCTATACAATATGAACACATTTAAACCAGTCTTTGAGGAAGGGGAACACGTTAAAAAGCTTTGCAGTGATTATTTGAGCAGGTGAAAGCTACAAGTACACCTCAATATTTAGTTAACTGATCTAAATTACTTCCAGATTTGTAGAAAAACAGAAGTGAATTTTAAGCAGCTGTATAAAAGTCAACTCAGACTCCACAGATTATAAAAATAAAGTGTAGAGGATGTAACAGTAAATGAGGGTTAAGGATTTAGTCAGAAACTTTCTGTATTATTTCTTGATTTTTGACTGTACCCCAGCATGATTTTTCTACAAAAATTATTATTCAACAAAAAAACTTGCTGCAGAAATGAAAAGATTCTAATCATCGTCATATTTTATGCTGCAGACACATACAGGAAAGTAAGGAAGTTATATGGAAATTTAAACCAGAGACTAATTATTTCCTCCAAATTAGAATGTCAGGGATCATGTAGGGAACTCCTTTCCCTCAGGCAGGTCTTAGCAAATGTTTAAAAAATGCTTGTGTGCTTTACTTTTTATGAAAATGAAGTCTGGCTCCTCACCATTTCAGTCAGGTCAGGAGGTCAAACATTGCAAAACACCAAGAGGGCTTGTATAACATTTCAAAGAATGATGCATCTGTAACTAGGCTGTGAAGTGAACTTACATTAGAGAATGTAACACAATCATTTCTCCATGTCCATCAGCAAGAACTTTGAAAATACTGATCCTGTTTTGTGCTGCTTTGCTTCTTTGACACATTTAAAAGGAATATTTGCAGATATAGGACAATTTTATGTAGTTGAAAACGTACATTTTAGCAATCGAAAAGTATCTAACATTAACCATTGTACAACTAAACACTTTAACTGTCAAAATTAACACGCTATGAACCCATCAGACACCAACTCAAAAGAAACTGTACATAAATCTGTCCTTTTTCACTGTTATACAGCTTTGTTTTATCACTGTTTTGTGTAGTCCCTTGTAATGGGAGTAGTTCTGTCCAGTCTAGTGTTTCTCTAGGAAACGCGCCAGCAAACAGTCAGATTATAAACTGTAACCGTGTCCAAGCAGAGGTCACATTAGCGAGCTGCTTCGCATTTCATGCTCGGTGCACTAGTGCAGATGCTAATGTGCCAACATCAACAGTGTGGTGCGAGACACAAGCCCCACCCTCATTGTGGCAAGGCAAGTGTGTGCGTGTGTGTGTATACCAGTAAGATGCAATGCCGCATTCCCAAAACGCGCCCACCAATGCTGCCATTTATTATTGAAGCCTTTCTCTGCATTTCTGTCAGTTTGCATACTGTAGGCGGCCTGTCAGGTCCGGCGCTGGTGTAGTGGAGCGTACGGGATCGTTATTATTGACCACACTTCAGTGTTTCCCTAGTGTGCTCTAACACACACACTCACACACTCCCTCTCTCAGACACGCACAAGTGCAGAGGCGGACATGCACAAGCGTGCACATGCAAACGCCCACGCAAACACACCGAAAGCATGCACAGGGCAGGCACACACACCATCAAACCAATTAACCGTTTTAAACAGCGCTCTCCCTGAAGGGACGCTGTTAAAGCCGAGAGGCTGGCTTGATGTTGACTGTGCCTAATTCTGTCTCTTATTTTGGCATGAAAGCTACCCTGAGCAGAATTTTTCACTAAACCAGAGGAAATAGTAGTCCAGTAGGAATGAAGCCTTACACTGACTGAAAGAAATGAAGACGTCCGAAATGTTGTCAACTTCTCAAAATAGTTCTATAAATGTTCTATATAGAAGGCAGTCACAATAATTTCTCTTATTACATTGGGACATAAATGTCCTTTCCCTAGGATATTTATTTTGTAATCATGTGTTTCAATTATGCAGTCAATAAAGGATAAAATCATTGGTCTTAGATGTGCTGTACATGTAAGATGGCAACTAAAAGTACGCAGAAGATTTTTGAGTAATGCCACGTGACAACCTGAATGGTTCACCCAGATCCTTTAAAACGGTTAAGAAAAGTCCTTTTGTAACACTGCTGATACACAGCAAAATAGATCACAGACGATCAGAACATGCGTATGATCGACCTTATTATTATTTTCTACCACTTACCACTCAAAGATATGGACAGGGCATTGTTGCAAACCTTCTCAGGGGCGTCAAGGAAGAACAGCATGAGACTTCAGGTTACCTGAATAATTTATAAGCGGAGAGGTGAAAAGATGAGCAGGAAACGCAGAACAGAGGAGGAGAACAGAGAAAGGGAGGGTGATAGATTGGAGGAGAAGGGAAGCAAGGTGAGATGGGAGGAGAGGAAGAGAGCTCGGCAGATTTGAGGAGAATGGCAAACAATCCAGCAATAACCTGCCATTTCGACATAGTCCGAACACTTCAAAGATTCCTAATATCAGATCAGTGAAAGTGGGGCAAGGAGCTTCTCAGTCGCCTCCTCTGTAAATGCAGTCACACCTCGCAGACTCTGTCTCATTTCACGCCCCCACATACGACACGGTGTGTCTCCAGAAAGCTGTGAAAGCTGGCAAACATCACATGGAGTAACGGCAAAAAGTCTTCCATTTTTCTAGCGTTTAGAGCAGGTGTGTGGCAATCTTGCATTTTATGATTATTGGCCAGTTGTCTGATAATTGTAAATGTTGATTATATGTTTTCATTGAAGCTAGCAAGATGCCAGACTACAAAGCGTGTCTATTAGCTTGATTAGGTTTATATCTAGCTGGTCAATAACCCTTTTTATACTGAAATCTCTGTGCTTTTAAAACCTCTTATGAGCAATCTGGAGCTTACAGAAAAGTAAGTTGGTAAACAGATGCCAACACATATTTTGTCAAAGCGAAGCTTGGTTTCATAGAGAAGATGTGATTCTGAAAAATCAAGAGATTGATGAAGGCATAAATTGTCAGGAGTATGGTGAACTGAGTCTGTTTTTAAAAATCAATGCAACAAAAAATCATGCATAATAATTCAGAAAACATTTTGTTCAATGTTCTTTTGCTGGAGCAATCTGAAAATATGGATTCAATAATCCCAGTTTAAGCAAGTGAACACAGACATATTCGCAAACATTCACACACACACACACACACACACACCCACACACACACACACACACACATTTGTGTGGATGGTTGCTTGTCAAACACTACATTTAGACTGCAATCTGAAAATGCCTCAAGGATATCTAATCCACGGTCTCTTGTTTCTAACTGGGTCAGAGCTTACAATAGCAGCATATTCATCCCAGCCTTGCCTCAGCCTTTCAGAGCAGCATTTTCCCCCATTCAGTACTAAATTGTTTACTTACGGTATTTGAGTAGGGAGACAGACACACACTAAAGTTGTTAATAGCGCGCTGCAAATTCTACCTTCTTGGCAAATAGTTCATTTCAAAGATTAACTACTTTGCAACACACTTGTAGCATCTACACCATAAAAAAACGTCATTTTCTGGGACTTCGTTCATTTAAGATTTCTTTTTTTTGCAAAAGTGCAGATTGAACCTATTGTGATGATTTTCTATATATATGAAATGGTTTTAACTGTCTAGTTCTAACTTAGCCCTCCCTTCATGATTCTATGACCTTAATATTCTCAGAACGTCCAATATCACTTTTATTTTATATCAAAGTGTACTATAGGTCTTTTTGTGATCCCCCTCAGTGCAGGCAGCCCTTGAGCATTAACCACAGCATATGAGAGACAATCCCATCCAAATTGTATTCTCAATCATTCCTGGCAGAGACATACCCTCCGGAGACCAAGCGGAGCGCGGGACTGCTGTAGGCCATATTATTCTTCATAAACGTTGACGACCTTACCGTTCTGGGTTATCTGACGAATTAGCATGATATTACCGCATACAGTCTGAGCCATGGGCCATGGCAAAGCTGCATATGATCACCGAGACTATGTTCAGCCAGAGTGGGTCCCTGGAGAGACCGAGGAGAAAATGAGCGCCGCTTAACTAGGGCTATAATCTGCCAGACACGGGCGCATCAGATTTATTTAGAGGAGACACTGGTGAAATTAATTCTGGAGTAGGCCGCGCTCACTGACTTGCAGCCGGAGGAGGTACGCAGCGAAGTGGCACTAATCACATCGAAAGATGCGTTGACCTGCTCTTTTAATATTCCCGCTCTGTTTCAGGACCTCGATTTCTCATAACGTCCACGGGAGCCTTGTACATCCTGGACGTACAGAAGGAGGATGAACTGTTCAACTACCGCTGCATGACCAGGCATCGCTACACATCTGAAACGAGACAGAGCAACAGCGCCCGTCTCTTTGTGCCGGGTAAGACAGTTTTCTTTGTCTTTAAATCAAAAACGTTTCATTTTTCACTGCCATGAAAAGCATATGGCTATGGTATGTACCGTGAAAATCAACCAGATGATCTACATCTTCATCTTCTCATCAGACCCCACCAACTCTGCACCCGCGATCCTCGATGGCTTCGAGAAACGGGAAGTCATGGGCTCGCATAGGGTGGAGCTCCCATGCAAAGCGTCAGGTCACCCGGCACCAAAGTACCGCTGGCTGAAAGACAACAGACCACTGGAGCCTGACACTCGTTTCCGGCAAAGTGTGACGGGCCTGCTGATCGAGAGAGCGCAGCCCAGCGACTCTGGCAACTACGTGTGTGAAGTGTGGAACAGCTATGGCAATGCAGAGGTCATTGGTCGCCTTCTTGTCAAGGGTAAGTTCATGTCTTGTGGGGATTTTTGACAGTGGGCAAAACTATTGAAAAGTGCTCCAGCAACAGCATAGAACAATTTTCAGCGATGTCTCAGGTGTGATCAAGAGACAGACAACCTCTGTAACCTTTGTTATAGAGAAGGCTATAAAACACGAATGACAAGATTCACTTTGTGATGTTCCAGAGCCACTACGGGTGGTGGTTAGTCCCAGGAAAGTGAAGGGCAGCGTTGGCAGCCAGGTGTCCCTCACTTGCAGCGTCACTGGCTCTGACGAGTTCGAACTTTCCTGGTATCGCAACGGTGACAATATCAATGCCGGCATCAGTGTGCACATGAATGGGATCAACAAGGAGAACCTTGTAATGGACGGCATGGCCAAGAGTGATGGGGGAGCCTACCAATGCTTTGCCAGGAAAGGCAAGATATCAGCTCAGGACTTTGTTCAAGTCATCTTGGAAGGTAAGACTTGGAAAACCCTTTATTTCAAAGTAAATAAGTTCAGTAGTAAAATTGTGACGAGTCGATTGTGAAGCTTCGGGTAAAAACACTGAGTCACTAAGTTGTTTAAGAGTTTATTTGATGTGTTCCTTCACAGACGGAACCCCCAAAATCTTGTCTGCCTTCAGCGAGAAAGTGGTCAGTCCAAACGAGTTTGTCTCCTTGATGTGCCACGTCAAAGGAACCCCGCAGCCTGTGGTGACCTGGACTCTGGATGACGACCTTGTCATCAAGGACAGTCGCCATCGGATGGGTCACAGCATAACGGCGGAAGGGAATGTGATCAGCTACCTGAACATCTCTCACACCCAGGTCCGCGACAGTGGCGTCTACCGGTGCACGTGCAACAACTCGGCAGGGACGGTCTCCTACCAGGCTCGAATAAACGTAAGAGGTGCTTGTCAGATCAGCTCCTCCAAACCGCACACACACATAACTCATTTGTTGATTGTTTGGAAATCATGCATGTCTTTAATATCTCTTTGCAGAGAGCCTTGACTAACATCTTGGCCTTCATCAAGGTCTATTCTGTATTTTTTCCTGATTGCTGGCTCTTTTTACTCTTTTATTAGCTGTTGTCTGTTCAGTAGTCAAGCGTGTTTTAGCGTGGTTTTTCTGTGTTCATTTGTGTTGCGTCCTTTCATAAATCTGTACCTACCTCTACACTGAGCTTGCTGCTTTTCAGCTTTGTTTCTGGCTATGTTAGATAGTATTTGCAAATTAATCTGTTATGTGGTACTTGGCCTTGGCTTTGCAAACAGCGGTGTATTGTTGTGCCTCCTACACGCTCTAGCCAAGCTCTTTTGCCCTCCGTATTCAACAGGGCTTAATAAAAACACGAACAAAGCAGGTTATAAAAACTGCACCAAGTGGTAGGCGTCATTTGTCTCCTTTGAATGTCTTTGTTTCAGCCCGTCTTGCAGGTCTGCTGTAAATCATGCCAATGAAGAGTCTCATCCCTATTACCATTTATTTCTGTTACTGACCCATTTTTTTTGGTTTTAACTATTTATTTTTAGCACTGTCACATTCCCTTTAGGCTAGGTACAGCTTAATTAAGGTTAATGCGCAATGCCTTCGAGACAGTTTTTCCAAATAATGCTGTCTATTTTGATTACTGTTCAGTGTTTAAGTCAGTGGTTATTTTGTTCTCTCTCTCTCTCTTGCTCTCTCAGACTGACTGTCGGTGGCAAAGGGGCACCGAAGATAAATCGGTGCCGTTCCAGAGACAGGATAATGAGTGTTTGTTGCATCACTGTCCCTGTAATGCTATAGTGGATGTAATGTGCAACATGACGGTGGATTCTTAGAAATAAAAATCCTTTGCATTGCGGTAACAAGTGATTTTGAATAGTGGAACACTATATTTTGGATAGATGTTAGAGAGAAACATAGGACAGAGATGTAATGCTAATTCTGAAATTAACTTCACAATCCCTCCCCAACATTTCCCCCAAATTTTTTAAAGGGAGACATTTTCTTTTGTGTTTTCAAGGTCCTGCGGACATACGACCAATGAAAAACCTCACTGCCATAGCCGGGAGGGACACGTACATTCACTGCCATGTCATTGGCTACCCGTACTACTCCATCAAATGGTACAAGAATTCCAACCTGCTTCCATTCAACGACAGACAGCGGGCGTTCGAGAACAATGGCACGCTAAAGCTGCTGAATGTGCAGAAGGAACTGGACGAGGGGGAGTACGCCTGCCATGTGCTGGTACAACCACAGGTTTTTAAAAACCAGAGCGTCCATGTCACTGTGAAAGGTAACAGTCCCAGTTCAACTTTTGAATAAAGGCATGGTAGAATATTTATTATTATTAATTATTTTCCTTTATCATCAGCACCATAAGACTTTGCTTCTCATCATAAAATGTTCTTTTTCTCCCCAGTGCCCCCCTTCATCCAGCCCTTCGAGTTCCCTCGCTACTCCATCGGCCACAGGGTCTTTGTGCCCTGTGTGGTACGGTCAGGGGACCTGCCCATCTCCATCAACTGGGAGAAGGACGGAAAACCCATTAATGCTAGCTTGGGCGTGACGATCGACAACATTGACTTCACCAGCTCCCTTCGCATCTCCAACCTCCAGCGAGTTCACAACGGCACATACACGTGCATCGCCAAAAATGATGCTGCCGTCGTCAAATACCAGAGCCAACTCATTGTCAGGGGTAAAGAAAATGTACTTCTAGAAATGGCAAACTGTCACTTGCTCTGATTCAACCAGAATAATGATATTAAAAATTTCAGCGCCTTCCAATAGGAATATCAACTGGATATTGTTTTCTTTTATGAAATACTAAGCATTAAATTTAATACTTGTGTCCATAAACTGTTGGTTAGTAATTTTTGCCTGCTGTGTCTAGTTCCCCCAAGATTCAAAGTCCAACCCAAAGATCAAGATGGTATTTATGGGAAGTCTGTGATCCTGAACTGTTCTGCTGATGGAGAGCCTCGTCCAACAATAGAGTGGAAATATTCTAAAGGTAATTGAGTTTTGCTCTACACTATGACTCTATATTTCGAACCTTTGACCAATTATGAACCAACCTAAAATCAAAGCTCTAGTCTAAACCCTCTAAACTGCAAAATCACACCAAACTGTTTATAACCAAGGGCAGTACCAAGGTGTAGTTTATGGTGAGATTATTTCTTGCTTTGACTGAAGCTCTAAATGCTTTGGCAGGGGCTGGAGTGCCACAGTTCCACCCAATTGCACTGAACTCGGGCTACAGAATTCAGATGTTGAGCAATGGCTCACTGCTAATAAAACATGTCCTGGAAGAAGACGCTGGCTACTACCTGTGCAAGGTCAGCAACGACGTGGGAGCTGACGTCAGCAAGTCCATGTACCTCAATGTGAAAAGTAAGACGCCTTTCTTTGCTAAACACTTTGGTTATTGTTTGGACACATCCTTCTTATTGTTTGGACACATCCTTCAAAGACCAAAAAAATGTTTTTCATTGTCCTTTCTCAAACAAGGCATTAACTGGGGGTTTCTGGTTGGAGAGTACTGCCTGAGTACACAACAGGAAGCAAGGTCTTGTGCGTAATGATCTTGCGTTGGCAACCTTATGGTTCAAATAACCTTTTGTTTGCATGGTTTACCAAGGGATGGTCTGTTTTTTAAAAGGTTAAATGAGGTCACCGTGTCAAAAAGGAAAGGATCACCAGTTCTGGGCCAGTGCTGTATAGCTTCTGCATCAGTGAAGCTTTCCGAAGCAGTGTGTGTTTGCCTGAGACATGTGCCTCTATCCGCTCGGTAGCCAAAGACTTATCTCCCCTCCATTAAGCCTTGAACTCAAGCAAACGCCGTCATGTGGAAAAGCTAGCTTTGAGGAGGCACTAAAGCTGTGTGTGTGTGTGATTTTCTCCCAATCTCCCTAGCCAATTGCTATGAAAAAATACTGAAAAAACGTGTGCCAAATGCAGAATAATACAACATACTATATCGTAACAGAGATTAATTACAGAAGGTCAGAGAAGGACACAGAAATTAACAGCAAATGTTTTTCTGTTAATCGACAAAATGCTCGAAAGATGTTTTATTTTTCAAGTAATCCATAATTTGACCAAAGTTGTTTCTTAAACCTCAATTCCTTCAAGCATCCACCACTACATTTTGTTAGACTACATTCATAAATGAGAAAATCACTCCACACAGCAACTCCACTTAATTAAAAATGACAAAACAAGGTGCTATGGAGTCTGAGTGTAGATATGCTGGCAATATTTGTCTTGTTTTAATGTCACTCTATCCGTTAATCCCTGTCTGCTGCCCCTTTTTTCCGGGGCCACATTCGCAGCTGATCACGCTCTGATGTTAGAGGGGCTTATTTCCAAGCGCAGCCCTTATCAAGCCGTAGCAGAAGCTTCCCTGCAGAGTCGTTCACCATGTGTGCCAAACACAATCTCTCTCTCTCTCTTCCTCCTTCCCCCTTTGCTTCTTTTTAAAAAAAATATACATGTACATAAATATGCTATCGCCTCGAACATCCTCGCCCCCCCACACACATATACTCATCCACCTCCGCATGCTGACTGTGATCGATTGGAGCGGCAGGTAAACCACTGTAGTGGTTTTGCGTTCTCGCACAGCAACGCCGGCGATGTGAGGTGATCGCAGGTCCCTGAGGTGCTAGCCTGTTGTTTTGATTCACCGCGCCAGCGTTTGCAGTAACCCGAGCCTCCCGGCGCGGCCCGGGCTCCGTGTCTGCTGTGATCCCTGCATGTTTGCCTCAGATGAGACCCTCATTAAGTGCTCAGGACGTTTGGTGCCGACTGAGGGAGAGAGGACCACTTCTCAACGAGGCAACTCCAACTTGTTTAATTGTATTTATATTTTGGTCTTCGGTTAGATATTTTTGGTAGATAGTGCTGCTTTCTGGTATAAATTGATCTGGAGAGATGATGGAAAACAGAATTAAAAGAAGGGGGAAAAAAGAGGGACGTGATTGAACAAGAACAGTAACACCTTGATGGGTAGAACACTGGGGTGGTACAAAAGGTAGAGCAGCAGTTTGAAAATTTTCCCCCAAACATGACAGTGGACAGTGTGGCAGTGGTTCAGCATTTCTCAACTGAAGAAAAAGGTAAAAACGTAGAAATAAAGTAAAGGAGAAGGGATCAAAATGGTGAAACCAGATACACATTAGGCAAGGCAAGTGAATGTATATAAATTATTTTCATGTTATTCACAGCCAATTTACAAAAATAAAATTAAGTCTGATTAACTAAAATAAATGACTTAACAGCAGTTTCCCAGTGATGTTTCTCGATGTTCTAACTGTTCTTTACTGCATGCCTTGTTTTTTTATTCTACACTGGCTATAAACATAAACACAGACATCCCAGACACATTGACAAGCCATCATTGTTTATCAGTGTCAATTAGAGCCACTTAGCCCAATTTCAGCCATTAAGGATGCCCCATAAAGCCCAATCATTTAAATAATGGCACACGTGGTTCCCCGTGCTGCGGTTGGCTGCTTCTCCATGCCATCGTGACGGACCAGGTTCTCTACGCAAAGCCCAATCGTGCAGCAAAGGGTAGCGAGTGTCTCCACTTAACCAGCCGTCTCCATTTTTACCCCCCGTGAGCAGAGGGCAGGGTGCTGCTGTACACACCGATCTCGTCTCCCCAAAGGCCCAGTCAGGCGCAACAAGGTGGCCTACATTCTCGCCTGGCGCGATGGCGGGGGATGAAGGGCGGCACAGAGCCTGTAGGTGACCTTAGAGATCACTTTGGATGGAGACTGGAACGATGGGGGTGGTTGCATGGTTGGTCCAACCGAGAAGGAACCTTTAATGAATTCCTAATGGCAAGATCATGCTTCAGTGTAAAGCATCAAATGCTATGGAAATTGTGCAGCGGTAATTCCTTATAAACAGATTTCATTTTTGTACCGTTATGTCATATACTGTATATGTATATCGTCCTCCCTAGAATGCAAGAAATAGTCTGAAACCATTGAGATGCCGAAGGTATAGATAGTCATCTTAATCAGACGCCACATGACACTTCCTTATTTACACGAGGTGATAGTTTCAGGTCAAGTGACAAACCCCTACAGAAAGCGAAATTTCAATTATGACCCTATTGACCTAATTAATGTAATTAAAAAACTGACAACTTCAACAGATTCAAATATTTAAAAGGGAAGAACCTGCACCCACTACGTCTTTTTGTTCAGCACAGATGAAGAAAAATGCTAACCATAGCATTCCTTGAAATACACATTTTTTTCCCCCTCTTCTCCACCTCCTCTGGTGATATAAACATGAGTGGCAGTAACTGTGCTCCTCTGAAAATCAATTCTGGATGTTTGTTCTATTCTCGTCCTCCATTGACAGCTCCCTCTAAGAGCTGGGGGTGGGCGGGGTGTGGGGTAGGAGGGGGCTGCCGAGGGGCCGGAGCTGGTTGGCATGGTAACATGTCCAGGTGAAAGGGAAGTCTTGGCGGGGAGGGGAGCGGTACTCTCGTGGGAGAGGAGAAAGAGAGGAAGAGGGGAGCACGGGCAGGATTCCCTACGGACGAGACACAGAGAGGCAACTACTACACCTCTAACACACTTCAGCAAAGGACACACCATTCCTTATCCACATTTGGAAAAAGATTTGCGCCAGCGAGTGACAGTATATACCGGTTTTGGCCCAAAATGGATTCAAAAAATATCAAGAAATCCGAGAACACACTGCCACTATGTCCACGATATGTCCGTTCTTGTCTTCGACGTTGGCTGTTCTTGTCTCCAGTTTATCACTAGGGACTAATTACTCCCATAGCCTTAAGCAATCAACTTCCCAAGAGGCACATTGTTCCAGAGATCATGTACTTGCAATTCCACCCTACACTTCTCAGTTAGAATTCATCAAACCTCATCTCATGCCTTTTTAAGTCTGTGTACATACGGGCTCAAGGGGCTTTACTTAAAAGTATATTTATTCAGCTAATGGTCCAGGGAATAAAAAAATCATTAATGTCCCAGCATGCACTGCTGCCTGATTTCCATCCTCTCCCACTTCCTACTATATGTGCGCGTATGAGTTTGTGTGTGGATATTCATGTGTGTACAGGATGAACTTGAACAGCTAACAGATTATTTTTACTGGGTACGTAATTAAATATTATTAACGATTAACCGAGCATAGCGGCTAAACAGAGACCATGTTTTGAACTTTTAGACTTAAAATGATTACGATATAATCAGGATGTAGCCCATAAATTTGCAACCAGGATAATCACATCACATTCAGCAGAAGCGGTTTATATCCAGGAACCTACAAGGCCGAATGTTCTGTGTGATACAGAAATCTTCCTGCGCTTGCTAACCACTAAAGTTACTAAGCGCAGTCATGATTAATACCCAAGTATGACTAACTGTGCAGATCTCGTCACATGTAATGGGCTCTGTTTTTAAGCTATAGATTCCTTGCACTTCTGCTTCATTAGAGCAGGTCAATAGTTCTATTAGACTTTTTTCCCTGTGCCTTAAGGGCAAACCATTTAAATGGTGTTGTCAACAATCCATCTCTAGCTCAATGCAGAGAGGGAGCATTTCCAACATGCACACACACTTTTTTTTATTTGCAGTGACCATAAACATCACGTTACATATGAGCATTTACCAACGGGTTTGAATACTAACAGTAAACCCTTGGTGTAAGTAACCAAAATGAAAAGGTTTCATTTTAATGTTTTCTAACGTACAGGGAGGCACAGGTATACACGTATTATCTACTCTGCAGTTAAATAATTTTAGATGAACTGGATGAAAAATAAAAACTAGCCCCATGTACAGCACACATTACCAGATTGCTACACTAGATCTCAGGAGAAGAGAAATCTTTTCCTTCAGAGCCTGTCTCTGCTGCCTGTAATTCGGCTGGATATTAAAGAAATACATCAACGTAGCAATTATGTAGTCATCATGGAGACGGCTAACAGCCTGGGGGGGAAGCAGTAGTTGCTCCTGTAAGACAAAAGACTCTCCCGGCCGCGTTCCGTGATAATTAATAAACGCAAAGTAACCCTGATAGGCATTGGAATTGGGAGATAAACAGGCTTGCCCCAGTTTATCAGTAAATACTGTGTGATAGACCATCACCACTAAAAGTTTCTCCAAAAAATGATCTATAAGCTGAAATATGGAGATTAATAATATGTCCGTACCAGAATTATCTTTCTTGGGAAAATCTAGTGGAAGTGAAGCCACAAAAAGGGGGGTGAAACAGGAGCAAAAAGATATCAGTTCCATGCTGTTTTTCAGAGCTGAAAAAAGCTGAGGTGAATAAGAGATGAGACATAAACGGGTGCAGCCCTTAGCCTGACACATTCAATAACATCACACATGCAATGGTGCACAGGTCCTCCCAGGCACAGCAACCCCCTTTTTACACACTTCCCACTGTAAAATGGCTGTTCCAGTGGCCAGGGACATAAGCGTGGTTGTGTGTGGGTCTGTGTTCCATGAGATTTTATGTTCTCTGGCCAACATAAAGCACTGGACTAAATCTAACTTAATAGTACAGTAACTTAATAGGTCATAGTATCATATTGCTGGCCAGGTTTGCAAGAAATGTCCTGTTTGAATGGTTGCAAGATATATAAAATGCATTTTCATTAGTTTCATTAGCCCTGTCTGTAATATTCAGGGCTTGTACACTTGAGTGTTTTCAAGAGATAAATACTGCTGAGAGCTACACTGAATTCATTCCACTGATGTATCAATATAGTTGCATTAAGGCAATGAATCCATATTACACACTGCGGGCAAAACACTGCAGTATACATGCTCAAGGATTAAAGAAATGGCAGTTAAAAGGGTGTTTTTATATCCAGGGAAACAAACTTACTCAAAGACTAACAAGTAGTACTTAACTGTGTTTAATGATGGTCAAATTAGTCACTTCTGTGTCTTTTGTGATTCATTTGTTTATTATGTAAACATGAAGCTTCTAAAACAGGAGTGTTACTTAAGCAGACAGTATTATTTCAGTTTTATCGTTTAATGTTGGATGACAAACTATGTTAAAAATATATTGAAGCAAAAGAGTTCTCAGAATAGAAATCGTTTGAGAAAATTATGGTGACCTTCAAGGGGGTTTGAATATTTTTGCAAGCCACTGTACATTAATACACAGAACAATTATTGTGCCTACCAGAGACAAATTTGCACATTAAAATATGTTCGATAAAGTTGTTCATTAAATCCATTACATTTTTATTAAATGATAAAGTTGCTGCCAATTCTGTTCCTCAATGATTGTTTCTCCCTCCCTCTCTCTCTCTCTCTCTCTCTCTCTCTATTTCTTCCCCCCACTCCGGCTGATGTAGTTCCTGCCATGATCACATCATACCCCAACAACACGTTGGCCACGAAGGGTGAAAAGATCGAAATGAGTTGCAAGGCTCATGGGGAGAAGCCCATCATGGTGCGCTGGGAAAAAGAAGTGGAAAAGGAGAAGCAGTCTCACATGATCAACCCGGACATGTGGCGGCACACCGTCACGGTCAAGAAAGTAGGCGAAGAGGTCATCTCCACCCTGGAGGTAGGTGCAACTTATTTACCGGCACGATTATACAATTTATGATGGCCTAACTGGCTGTTTCTTCAGCTTTGCCAGCTAAGGATAATGTGGAACCACACTGCTAGTGGAAATGTACTGCAATCATGCCAGCTAGTGGCTCTTAAAGGCATTGCAGCATGCCCTGTTTTTTGAGTAGATATTAAAGGTAAACACTCAAAGATGTGACTTAACAAATATGCTGAATCTTCTTGTGTAGATCTATCCAACCCTTAGGGAGGATTCAGGGTTTTTTTCCTGCCATGCAATCAACTCTTACGGCGAAGACAGAGGAATTATACAGCTAACAGTCCAAGGTAAGAGTCATCAGGGAGAAAAGCACAGCTTAAAATGGCTAGCAAAGCTGGGTTTGCACCAAATGCAAAATAAGATCTTAAGAAAAACAATACAAGATGAAACTTTAGCTTTATTTGGTTACTTTTGTTTATAACTGGATTTTTTTTCTACCATATTGTATTAACACATTTACATTGCCCATTTGCCTTCAGAGCCACCAGAGCCTCCTAAAGTTGAGATTCGGGAAGTGAAAGAGAGAACCATCGCCCTTCGTTGGACTATGGGATTTGATGGGAACAGTCCTATCACTGGATATGACATTGAGTGCAAAAATAAATCAGGTATAACATAAAGAAAGCTATGTTCCAAGGTTTTAAAAAAGTGGAAAGCAAAGCACATATGGCCTGTATGTACATTCTGTACAATATAACCTAGTTGTTAATCCGTTTACTGTCAAATTTATTTTCCAGCTACCTGGGAAAGAGCTCGCAGAACAAGAGACGTCTCCCCTACCCTGAATCAGGCCACCATCATTGAGCTTCACCCTTCATCCACCTATAACATCCGGATGTTTGCAAAGAACCACATTGGTGACAGTGAACCTAGCAACGAACTTACCGTAACAACAGATGAAGCAGGTAAAAGAAACATTGCATTAGGATGAAGGCATGAAGTACATACTGAAAATGTATTAAATAATTCTTGTGTGTAGGTTACACAAAATCAACAATATTTAAAATAAAAACCAACCCAATACAATAGGCTCATATTTTCCAATGTAAAACACTTTAGCAACAATCCAACACTGTTTGTTTTATGGTCAGATTCAAGGAAGAGTCCATTAAAAAATGTTGCAATCCTGCCATCTAGAGGTCATTATATGTTTCGGACATTTGAATAACAATTTAAAATAAATCGTTTTTAATAAATCGGGTTTAAAATAATCGTTGAACACAATGTCAGTAAAAAGTATGTGGGGTGTGATAAATGAGCACTTCACTACATCGAACATCAAAAAAGCTACATTTTAAAGAAAACTGTAAATATTAAGTACAGAAGGTTCAAGACCAGAAACTCACCTATATAAGTTGAGATTTGAGGTTCTTTCTTGTTCAGTCAGATGTGTGTACATTAGATGTGACTGTACAGGTATTTTCTGATATTATAAAGACACGTTTCCACAATATAAATGGCTGTACTCGAGAACATCGTGAGAATTACTTTATACTTAAGATAATCTGTTGCTTCGGAAAATAACTTTTGCCCAATAAATGTAAAACACAGTTAACATTACTGTGTATTTCCCTCTAAAGCTACTTATGACTGATAATCTGATCAGAAACTAATCCGACTAACCTGATCAGATTAGTAAAAATACAGCTTTTTATGGCTACAAAATAGAACATTTCCGTTACGGCGAAAAATATGCAAGGTTAGCGAACTTAGCTCAGCTGCACTTCTGTAAACTAGCACCAAATTAGTACTCACCTCACCGAATTAACTGCAAAAACGTCTCAACAAACCTACATGAGAAGAAAAGTCATTAAAATAACAACAACTACTGGGAATGAGAATAGCTTAATTTACTCGTTTGAACGTAGTTTACCTGAGGTTTAACGTTACTTAAAGACATCCGTAATAATTGCGTCATTCAGCCTCGTCAATTAAATAAGGCCAGTTCTGTCAGACTTTCACTCGTTTAAAACGGCCAAAAATCAAGTTGTAAAAATTAACACCTACCTCTGACAACTGGCCCGAAACTGATTAAGTCGTTATCTTGAGGTGCAAAGTGGTTTTTAACAGTTCTTAGAAATTAAATCGCATTTTCCCTCAGACTCGTCAAATTCGACATGGCGTGAGTGAGGTCCAGGTGATATTTAAGGTGCTTTTACATCACGTGACTTTTAACGCCGAGTCACCATAGAACTAATTTTTGTTTGAATTTGGGAACTTCAAATCTGGACATATTGGCCTGGTTTGTTGTTCATGGATTAAGCCTAGTCTTGGACTAAGTTGTAGTACCAATAGAGATTCACCATTCAAACTCCAAGCTAGTCTAAGACTAAGCCTAATCATCAACTGGGAAACTGGCCCATTGGGCTTGTTACTTGCTCAGGGATAAAGTCCAGTCTTGGACTAAGCTGTAGCACCAATGGAGATTTACCATTCAAACTCCACACTAGTTTAGGACTAGGCTTAATCCTCGACTGGGAAATTGGCCCATTATCCTAGTGTATTCTCACTAGTTTAAACTTCATAGGGGGTAAAACTGCAGAGGTCACATTTCATTGTGGTGCACTGTGTGCTGTGCTGTGGTGTGTCCCCAATGACAAATAATTCACTGTCATTTATATGATCTAGATCCTGAAGGTCCGCCTCAAGATGTGACTCTCGAAGCAATCACTTCCCAGAGCATCAAAGTTACATGGAAGGTATAACTGGATATTTTTCATTCAACATCTTCTTACGATGTGATTATTATTACAAAATTAGCATATTACAAATTATTGCTTTTTAAATATATATTAAGGATCAAATCTGCTTTCTCTACTTCAGGCTCCTCAGAAACACCTCCAGAACGGGATGATCAGAGGTTATCAGGTGTGCCACAGAGAGCACTCGATGAATGGGAGTCACCAGTTCATCTGTGTCAGTGTGGAGAGCACAGGTGAAACTGAGACTCTGAGCCTGAACAACCTGAAGAAGTTCACACAGTACGAGGTGGTGGTGCAGGCTAGCAACAGCGCCGGGCCCGGCCCTGCCTCCAGCGAAGTTCGGGCCACCACCATGGAGGATGGTAGGAAGCACTGAGATGATGAATTTGTGTTCTGAAAATGCATTAATAATAAATATTCTGCACAGTGTGGCTTATCGGCAGTGTACAGCAAAGTTGAGGCTGAGCCATGGTTAGAAAGGGCAAAGCCTAAAAAGTTTAGCCCAAAAGGTTTTCTCTTCAGTACTGGCTCCAAATAGGAGAGTATGATTGATGATGTCTGATTCTTAGATAATATGTATACCATATCTGCTGTCTTTTACTTTAGCAAAACTCTTATGTTTCACATGAGAAGTATGTACTTCATTTAATTCAGATACTTATGATTATGTTTCTGAAAACTCAATCCCCACTATAGTCTTAAGAATTTCCTGCTTAAAAGGAACAACTGTTAATTATGATGAGTTGATTTATTTCAGGAACTGTTGGAATAGGTTTCTGTCACAACTGTGAAGACAGGAAACATTCCAAGCAATCCAAAGAAGCTGGAAAAAAGAGGATTTTCCCAATCCTTATCTTGGAGTACTGATTCCTCTTCTGCCTTTCTAATTTTCCAGTTCCCAGCCGTCCTCCAGAGAAGGTTGTGGCAACTGCCACATCTCCCGAGACCATCTCATTGTCATGGTTGACTCCTGCCAAGGAAGCTCTGAACGGTGTTCTGCAAGGCTTTCGCATCATCTACTGGGCCAATCTTCCTGATGGAGGTATAGCATAAGCAGTGATACCTTAGACAGGGTTAACATGGACTGAAAACATTCTGCCTTTGTTATAAATATTTCCGGAAAGTAGGGATTACAGCAATCCATACTCTAATAGAATGAACGGGTGATGCAAAAAAACGCAGCTGTCTAATGTTACGTCAGACATATTTAATCAAGGCTGGTTATAATGGAAAGCAGGCTTTATTAATAATGGAGTATGCTCATGTAACATATAGATTATGTTCATAGATCATCCTGAATGTTCTTATGTCTATGATTGGCCACCAGGTGGCAGAATATGCTCTTAAAATCTTCGTGCAATCCATAAAAGAAACAAAGCCATAATCTCAATTACATTAATTTGGCAGCCGCCATTTTGGTCATGGGTATTTAAAATTCCAATATAAGGTGATGGCAACTTAATCATTGAATCACTAATTTGTAGCATCTGCTGCAACTTATCAATTAATCCATAAAGACCTTCTTGTCTATTGTCCATTCAGTCTTGCTCTCCATTTATTTAAATACTGCATCGCATCCTCCGTTAAGCCCCTGTTCTGTAATACCGATGCACAGCAGGAGGGAAAAAATGTCCCTGTTTAATCCAGCCCATTTCTCAGAAAGAGTTCGTTTTTAGATTGCCTCATTACAAGCCCGTAGAGGAAGGAAAGACTGGGGCTTGTTTCCACACTGCTGCAGCAGCAGTGAGGAAGAAATATGTGGAAAGAGTGTGATCGGCATCAATAATTCAAAGCCTCCAACTTGCAGGGCCAACGTCAGACAGAAAAAGAAAAGGATGTGAACTAGTTTCTGTCCTCTGAAACAAGATCAACTGTCTTTTTCTTAAATTATTCCATAATAGTTGGTTTTTATATACATTATGGTCTAATTGTTATTTGCATGTTTTAAAAACACTATCTAGTTGCTAGAAGGTGAGTGTATCTTTCTCTTGGCCTTTAGAGCTGGGAGAGATCAGAAACATTACAACTCAGCAGCCTCCGCTGGAGCTGGATAGCCTGGAGAAATACACCAACTACAGCATCCAGGTGTTGGCCTTCACCAGGGCTGGTGATGGGGTCCGTAGTGAGCAGATCTACATCCGCACCAAAGAAGATGGTAATCCTATTTTTAAAGATTTTGCTACTAGATCAATCCACTAGCCACCAATACAGTGGAATCACCACTTGACATTTGAGAGCATTTGATGTTATATTTTGCATTCATGGTATTTTTCAGCCTCCTGTATCCAGCGCAACTTACATTTCGTAATTACAGTGAACAACATGGGGTTATGATAGTTGCTAAGGTGTTTTTAAGGCTCTTGAAAAAACAATCTTACAGTCAACAACACAATACAGTACATAGAAATGCACTCATTAATGGCTATCTGTCTTTCACACAAAGTTTGAAGACTGGATGATCAAAGACAATGATTCAGTATATTTAAGTGGGGTTTTTTTTGCCATAGACATGATGAGGGTTTTTTTGTAACCTGTGTTCCCATCATTGTTCCCCACAGTTCCAGGACCACCAGGCGGCGTAAAAGCAGCAGCAGCTTCAAACTCAGTTGTGTATGTTTCCTGGCTCCCCCCACTCAAGCTGAACGGTGTGATCAGGAAATACACAGTGTTTTGTTCAAGCTCGTACCCCACGGTAAGGTCTAGAGTTTATCCCACTCAATTTATTGTAGATGTTAGCTTGAAAGGTTGAAATTTTGAATTTGGGATATGACTGGAAAAAATTCAAAACTGTGTCATGAAAAAGTGAGTTCTTTCCATTTTTAGTTTTTACACAACATTTTATAGTTGAAATGTAATTCTAGTTTGGGTTTCACTTTTTGAGTTTTGGGTAAGAAAGTGCTCGCTTCAAATTGACTTCACATTAAAGCAGTAACTTTTGATATATACATAGATCCAGCCCGCTTTCTAGGCCGGAGGGACGTCATGTCTTAATGATTTATAGATATTAGTAGAGTGTTAGGCAGGTGGAGGCTGGTCTAAAACCATTAAAACTGTTCCATTCAGTTCGTTGCCAGAGCTGCGTCATCGACTTTAGGTTCAGAGCTTTAACTGCTTTAATAGCTTCATATTTCTTGCTGCATTTTACGAACGACAGGCCAGTTCACTCTGTAATAAACATTGAGGTACTAAGTGTTAAAGATTGAGGGTGTGTTAAAGCTTGTATTGACCATGTCTTTTTCCCCCGGAAGGTGGTGAGTGAATTTGAAGCTGCTCCAGACGAATTCCTCCACAGAGTGCAGAACCTGAGTCGGAACAGAAAATACAGCATCTGGGTGATGGCGGTGACTGCGGCGGGCCGCGGGAACAGCAGCGAGGTCATCACGGTCGAACCTCTCGCCAAGGGTGAGACAGAGGATAAATGCGTATAAATGAGAAAATTTATGTGTGTAAAATGAGATTTCCAGAATAAACAGTCGCTGAAGTGGAATAAAGCAAGTGTCTTGCCTTAAACTGGAAAAACTGGAGCAAATAATTTACATTAATGAGGCCGAATCACAACAGTAAGCGATTAGTGACAATAATTTCTAACGCTTCAGGTTGAATTCTTTACTTTTGCTTCAGTATAATTTGACACCAGTTTATCACGCCACTAAAAAACCCCAACAGGTATTCTAACAGCTCGCAGCAGTACCCTGTCCAAAGTAGTAGTGGCTTTGACATTTAGAAGAGCAAACAACGCAACATCACACCACATGTGCGTTTTAGCACTGACCCCTCCAGAGACATTGTTCTCACGGTTTACTTCTCTGCGCTGTGGCTTTTAAAAAGTCAGAAAGCATGCTGCTGTTTCCTGTTGTGAACTGAAGTGCGTTTGTGTTGCACAGCTCCGGCCAGGATCCTCACCTTCAGCGGCACAGTGACGACACCCTGGATGAGGGATATTGTTTTGCCCTGCAGGGCAGTGGGAGACCCACCTCCCACCGTCAAATGGATGAAGGAAAGGTAAACAGAGCGAGTACACAGTGCAGTCAAGGTCACAGATAAACATGATAATGCTCAGGAGGAAATCTAAGGCATTGATTGAGTTTACAACTGTTCTATGAAGAAATCTATTAAATATATAGTATATTATGACTTAACATGTACAGGACATAGGAGTATGCTCACTTTGGCCACATGCACATTAGAGAACTTTGTAACACATATGAATTTGATTAAAGTAACATATATTCCATTAATGATACTTCTATGGATCTCCTGTGGTTAAACTGATGCAATATTAAATATACTTGGATATGAAAACAAAAAAGTTAAAAATGAACATGCGATCTAGTTCCAATTACACATCCATCAACCGCACAGCAATTGTCAAAACAGCACGGCTCCCCCGTCAGTTAACGTGGGCAGCGTTGCGTCCAAGAGCGCCTCGCTTGGTATGGGACCATTGTGTTCGTTAGTGAAATGCTGGAAAATGTCAAACTCTGCGCCACTGCAAAGTGCCACGCTGTGTCTCGCCAGCGGGAGCCCTGCCCCTGCAGTCATCGATGGAAGGCGCAGTATCCATGGAAACGGAAGCTTTGTCATCAAGACCGTGAAGGCTGAGGATTCTGGGTACTACACGTGTGTTGCTAGTAACAACTGGGGGACAGATGAAATCACTCTCAACCTTCAGGTGCAAGGTACGCTAGCAGAAATTGGATGGTTGTTTGGATGTTAGCGTAGAAAATCATTATGTTAAAAGCTGTTTCTAAGTGCAACAATGTTGTCTCCAGTCCCTCCAGATCAGCCACGTCTCACGGTGACCAAAACCACAACCACGTCGATCACGTTGTCCTGGATTCCAGGCGACAATGGCGGAAGCTCTATTCGAGGTTCGTATTAACAGGTACTCTATGAAGGTATTTGTAGATTTTTGAGGAAGAACTGTGTTTGCTTTATATGTTGACGCCACCCTTCTCCCCCAACCACTTCCAGGCTACATCCTGCAGTATTCAGAGGACAACAGTGAACAGTGGGGCAGCATCCCCATCAGCCCCAGCGAACGCTTGTACCGGCTAGAGAATCTCAAGTGTGGCACATGGTACAAGTTTACACTAACGGCCCAAAACGCAGTTGGACCGGGGCGCATCAGTGAGATCATAGAAGCCAAAACTCATGGGAAAGGTAAAAGCCTGGATAATTCCTTTGTTTTACACTAGATGATTTTAGATGATGAGTTAACTTTTCAGAAAGAAATGTGTTGATGTTACATGGCAAGCTGCAACATTGTCATTAATTTCTTGGCAAATGCCATCCTCCTGCCCCAGAATTTGAGATTAGAGGGAGGATCTGCCATTTTTCTGGCATGGAGTAATTGGGAAATTGGGGGCCAAAGGGCATCCCTGAAAGGAACCCAGCATTGGCAGGACAACAGTGATGCCCATTTCGGAGCCACTTCCATCAGCTCTGACAAGGCATGGGCAATATGCCATCTGCTAATTAGCTTATGCTAGATCCCACTAGTGCACCTATGGGAATTTGAATGTTGTGTTAGTGTCAAGTGCTAGCAGGCATTAGCATTCATTAGAAACTGGCATTTGTGGAAGGAATCCTATTAGAATCTAC
Organism: Distichodus sexfasciatus; assembly: GCA_032718565.1. Lineage (NCBI taxonomy): Eukaryota > Metazoa > Chordata > Actinopteri > Characiformes > Distichodontidae > Distichodus > Distichodus sexfasciatus. Next base: position 255,020 of record JAVGVS010000194.1, on the reverse strand, counting down.
TAGAGGTGTGCATTTGCTCTACATCTACCTTCCAAAAATTGTCACATTACGTAATGACGTGCCATTCTGCCAACTCCCATTGGTCCCAAAACTCATCACCAGCATGGCTTTGGACTACTGAGCAACCACCAACTGTGATACTGTTATTTTTGCTGCTAATGTTGTTGCGTCTTCCACTACAGAGCCACAGTTCTCCAAGGAACAGGAGCTTTTCACTAGCATCAACGCCACCTGTGTCAGGCTCAACCTGATCGGCTGGAACGATGGCGGCTGCCCGATCACATCCTTCACCTTGGAATACAGACCCATGGACAGTCCTGTGTGGACCAAGGCACAGCGTACGTCGCTCACCAAAAGCTACAACCTGATGGACCTGCAAGAGGCCACGTGGTACGAGCTGCAGATGAAGGTGTACAACAGTGCCGGGCTGGCAGAGAAGCGGGTGAAGTTTGCCACGCTCAACTACGACGGCAGTGAGTAATCTTTTTGGCCGGTGCTTAATAACTTTTAGCTTAAGATTTACTGAGTAAATGAATAATACTTGATGGCTTGTTAATTATCCAAATTATTGAAGTATTATCCTTGTTTGTAAAGAATCTATGCACACCACTATGCACAATGTAGACAGAAACATGAAATATGGCTATATATAATATATTTTACAACATCTGAATTGAATATAGCTACAGATCTTTTAGCCAGTCATAAAGAATCTAGCTTTACTCCTGCTCTGGGTAGTAAAATACTGTGTTATGCTGACGGGTCACCATAACTCTTGCGTCAGGTAAATTTTATGCCTATACCACGGGTCTGAAAGCTTTCCAGAAGAGTGATGCCCGGGTTGTAGACCTTTGTGCGACCGCTAGCCTGATTCCACCAACTGTCGTCCATCCCACGGGCTCCACCTCTCCCCCCACACACACACGCCACTGCCGCAAAAACCGCTGAGTACTCACCTAAGAAAGATGAGTTCATCTCTTTTAAGTGGCGCTTCAGTCAAGTGGGCATTATTGCCAATTCCGCAAAGGTCAAACGCCAATTGCAATCGCACCACGCTTGTTATCAGAAAGCGGCGACGCCCGTTTGCAGAGCGGCTAATTCACTCCCGCTTGATGTTTTCGATTTGTTCCCGCCGAAATCACGTTGGGCCTCGTTAAGAAAGGCCGAGCAGAGATAATTGTCATTGGGTCATTTGCTTTATCTGGACGCTCACCGTAACGGAAGTTGGCAAAAATTCCATTTTCAGGTTCTGAGTTTGTTTGCTTTAACTTGTGCTGCAGGCACCATCCCTCCGTTGGTGAAGACAGCGGTGAAGGACCCTGTGAAGAAGAGCAGCAATGAGGGAATGAAGATGATGGTCACCATCTCCTGCATCCTGGTGGGCATGGTGCTGCTGTTCGTCCTGCTGATGGTGCTGAGAAGGAGGAGGAGAGAACAGAGGCTAAAGAGACTGAGAGGTGAGCTTTCCTCCAGCCTGTTTACTCTATAAGTAAATTAATTATAATATTGATATCTGTATATTTTATGTCATGTATGTATATATAAATAAGACTTATTTTTTTACATTATGAAATACACTGAATGTTGTTTTTACACCCCTAGATGCAAAAAGCTTGGCAGAGATGCTGATGAGGTATGAAACATGTGCTACATTAAAAAAATGTGATTTCTGTCATTGGTTTATTCATTATAATGTGATCCATTCAATTATCTACACATCACATTAAAAAAAATTAATCACAGCCGTATACAGCCTTATCATACTTTAAAAAAGGCACGGGATAATTGATTGCCCACAGTAAAAATCACATTGCAATCTAGAGTTTATAAAATATTGATTTAGTGTTCTCTCATTAAGTTTAAAATGCACACCCAATTTTAAAAGACAAAATAAAGGGATTCTGAACTGAAGATGTTCATTTTTTAATTCATAAATCAAATACATAAAGCTAAAAAATCTATTCAAAGCGCAAACATTTCTGTTGAGTCTTCTAAATTGAAATGTTAAAATATATTTTAATACAAACAGGATTCTTCCAACTTCCTCATTTTCTATTGTAATGCTTTATACTTCAAGAATATTTTTGCTGGATGCTTAGTCAATAGTATAGTAGCGTTGTCTGCAGTGCTAATATTTTTCTAACTACGCTCTAGCAAAAACACCAGGCCGTCTGACACGCTGAACAAACAGCAGCAAACTTTGCGTATGCACATTGACATCCCCCGAGCACAGCTCCTCATCGAAGAGCGGGACACCATGGAGACCGTGGGTGAGTGTTCTCGCTGAAAAAGAAAACTACAGCTCAACCATTCAGGGTTTTCACTGCTAACATCTTTACTTTCGCGTTCAGACGATAGATCAACTGTACTCCTCACTGATAACGACTTTGGAGAAACGGCCAAACAAAAGACAACCACGGCGACACACACCGTCCACTACCAGTCGCTGTCCCAGGCCACAGGGCCGCTGGTGGACGTATCGGATGTTAGGCCCGGGACGAGTAAAAGCAGCCTGTCCAGTAAGTCCAAACTTTATCCCTTTCTTGTGCTGAGAGTTTGAAACTAAAGCAACTGGACTTTTAAACGATTCTTAGAACGTAAAAGAAGTCCAGTTGCCTTCGAGTCCTTCATGTTCTGGATGATGAGAACCTACCCAGATGTTCCTTTTCTTGAACTTTACGTGACATTCTTGAACCGAATTTGTACAGATCCCACTTCACGAAGGGTGGCAAAGCCAGGCCCTGCTGCCCGGAATCGCTACGCCAGCCAGTGGACCCTTAACCGGCCGCATCCACCCATGTCTAGCCACACTCTCAGCACGGACTGGAGGTTGGCAACACCACGGGTGGCTGGCTCTGTGGACAAGGAGAGTGACAGCTACAGTGTCAGCCCATCTCAGGACACAGGTTTGTCATTGTCATGGTGTCTACCTGTTATTCCACTTCACTTGCTTGATTTTTTAAATACTTTTAAGTTTACCGTAATCCTATGAGAGCAAGGTCTAAGTAAAAAGCATGTTCCTTAAACAGTGTTCCTAAGACAGCAGTAGTCGTGAGCTATCAGCAAAAACGTTTCCCGTCCTTTCTGTCCAGACCGAGCTCGGAGCAGCATGGTTTCCACGGAGAGCGCATCGTCAACGTATGAGGAGCTGGCGCGAGCTTACGAGCACGCCAAGATGGAGGAGCAGCTGCGTCACGCCAAGTTCACCATCACCGAGTGCTTCATCTCAGACACGTCCTCCGAGCAGATGACGGCCGGCACCAACGACTACACAGACAGCCTGACGTCCAGCACGCCGTCCGAGTCAGGCATCTGCCGCTTCACTGCCTCGCCGCCCAAACCTCAGGACGCTTGCAGGGTCATGAACATGGCGGTGCCCAAGGCCCACAGGCCAGGTACGAAAATGTACATATACTGTACATTTATAAAACGTTTTTTTTGTATGGCATCACTTTTCAACTTCACTCTCTCTCCCGTCCCTTAGGTGGCGAGCTGGTGCACCTGCCTCCGTACCTGCGCATGGACTTCCTGCTGAACCGGGGCGCTTCGGCCGGGCCCCGTGAGGCCATGGGCCAGGCCTGTCTGGAGCCGCAAAAGAGCCGTTCACTGAAGCGGCCCAGTCTGCTGGAACCCACGCCCATGGAGGTTCCGGCCAGCAGGGAGGGGCAGCAGTGGCAGCAGCCGGGTTCCGCATCCACACTGCCCCAGAGGGAAGCCGGCTCGGACTTGGCACAAGCGGCCAAACTCAGCACCTCGCAGGAATCGCTCTTAGACTCCAGAGGACACTTGAAACAGAGCAGCAATCCGTACGCAAAGTCCTACACACTGGTATAACCCATAGCATAGTATGGGCCGGACTACAGCAGGCATACATACATACACAAACGCACACACACATCCACACACACAGATCCACACACATACACACACACACATATACTTTTAATTCCAGAGCAAAAAGCGGACTCTCATTAAAGCAGTTGTACATAGAAGGCCTTCCCTCGGGAAAAGGGCCACTTTGATTCTTAAACGTTTTACGTTCTTTTAAGCTTTTTTAAAAACGACGTGATTTCACTTCTTTGAAACTTGCTCCAAACAAAGATTGCCAACATAATTTATTATTATTATTATTATTATTATTATTATTATTATTATTATTTCCTACAAAACAGAAAGCAGAAATTTTTAGGGTAAGTTGGAATTGTGTGCATCTTGCCACAGGCCTCTAGGGGCGCTAAAATGCTACATAAATTGATGTGATGTCATAACAGAACTTTTATAATTTACATGAAATTATAGAAATCCATCCAATTCTTATATAAGCACTGTTAGAGGTTAATTTCTTTATAAACACGACTTCCGTCATAAATTTCTGTTCACATCTTTAATTATGCTTCCTATGTCATTTCACTTTATTTTATACTTTCTACAGTCTAACTTCTTTTGTGTTGATTAATGCTTTTATGTGGTTTTACCTCATGTCATTTCACTTTATTGTTCTACGCACATACACAGACACTGCTGATGGTCGGCGCTGATCCTTTTTTATGCTGCTTTTCGCGACTTGTGCTTGGAGCCCTTTTGTTTTTGCTTGCGGCTATATTTCTTGTGTTATTTCTTTTTTCACATGTTTGAAACTTTGTATTTTCTGGAGTAAATTTTATTTCTTCCATGACATCACTCCAAAGCAAGAGTGCAACTTGGGGAGTTTAGTACCATTTAGGGGGTGTGGCACTAACTAATTATGGTTTATATATTCTTTTAATTTCTTTTACACTTTATCTTATGCATTCTTTATGATTTTTGCGCACATTTTACGTAATTGGCCTCTGTGTGAGGAAAAATTGCTATATAAACTTGTCTTGCTATGTACAGTAAACTTGTCTTGCCTGTTAGTCTATCGAGGGGGTTGTACTGACCAGTTTTGATTAATGGGGGCGTTACAACCCCCTACAATTGATGCTCATGCTCCATGTAATCTTTTTGGCAGATGTACTGGAGTGTAGGGGGTGTAAAAGCCGCTGATCAGGACTCCAGCACTGTTTTTAAGACGTCAGAGCTGATGCACGAATATTTCATCAAGACGTTGAAGCTTCTCTCATTTCCGCAGTGCCGATTACCCTGCGTGTACCCCGAGAACATATCTGATTAGGCACAAAATCCTATCACACACACACGCACACACACACACACACACACACCTAGGTGCGCCGTTACTCGAGCAGCTTTATCTCCATATGCATGCTCCGTCCCACATGATCGTCCTTATGCATCCAAATCAAACAACTTCAAGCAACTTAAAAAGCAAAAGTTGCCCTCTGTTTGCATGTTTGCAAGAAATCTGCCCTCATAAAGTCTATTTTGCAGGAAAATGCAAGACGATGCAAGATCCAGATCCGTAGCGCACCAGCCTCATCCACACCCTTCTGTAATTGCTGACCTAAATCTCCGGAGTGGGAAACGCAGTATTTTTCTGGAACCCAAAAATGAGTAATTACACCCTCGCTGGGGCTAAAAGAGACTTAACGAGCTCCCGTCGTTCGTAAGCTGCTTGTTATTTTTCCGGGGCGCAATTACGCGCTAATTAGAACTCCATTCGCGCGACTGCAATCCGGATCCCTTTCTTACACGCGCCGTGGGCAAACCTGCTAGATTTTGCGTAACGCATTTTTGTGGAATTTCCCAGAAAGAGCATAAGGACGTACCTGGAATATAGATGGCTTTTACTCCGGGACTTGAGTCTGTTTCTCCTTTTTTATGCACTGCAACCCGGCATTGCAAGGCTCCCCTTGCAGAAGGAAGGTTCGGTTCGTGACACAACAAAACACACACTCTCACACACACACAAACCAGTGCTGTCTTTTTTGTAGCCCAGATTTCTCCCAAAAAAAAAACACAAAAATGCAATGAACACACGAAAATAATGAGATAAGTTGAAGTTGGGTCCTTGCGTTTAAAAACAGCTGGAAGGTGGACAGCTCCGGTGCTGAAATCTACGGCGCTGAAACGCACCTGCGTGACGCAAATAAACAGGATACACCAAAAAAAAAGTTGCGTGGAAGTGGCGCTTCGTCTGGTGTCTAAACCCCCTCTCAGGGCTTTGAGCTCCTTCGGGGGAACTTGTGACCAACCTGCTGGGGGAGGAAACCCGATTGGTTCGGGTAAAGCCTTCAAAGAATGACGTCGGTGCTGAAAGATGTGAAGAGCCAATAAAGAACGAGGGAGACCGCAGACAGAACGCAGCATCTCGGCATGGGAAGGGTTAAGACATAAAGCATGGAGTTATCAATACTGGTTTTAATCATCATCGTTGTGTTGAGAAACACAGCCACAAATGATACGCCCTAATGTTGTTAGAGACTGTATCGTGACAGAAAGATGAAATAAGTCGATTTTTCTTACACGTCATACGCGTCAATTGAAAAATAAGAATAAATTCTACATTATACATTACATACACTACTATCTACAGCGTTCGAATTAACGTCTGTTAGACTACTACTACAAATCACCATTTAATTTGTGGGTGAATCTAAGTGAGTT